>OX589604.1:13689895-14289895 GCA_951329385.1 Polia nebulosa
CAACATAACACAATCGTAAAGGATTCATTCCACCACAGCGCTTTCGACAAAATGCGAAACGTAATACAACCGAAGCACAAACTTTCCTTTTACCCATAAACATAATGTGCCACTTACGAGTACGCCACTAACGTAATGCCCAGATTCGTTGTAATTCGTGTTTTGCCCACAATTCCCACAGCGACTCTATTTGCATTTTGCCCGGATAAATTCCCACAGCAACACATAAAAACACGTAGGTAACACGTTTTGTAATAAATAAAAAATCTCTGTGCTCTTAAACGGAGGTACACATTGCTGGGTACTTTTTTTGTTCTATTTTGTTGTGCATGTTTGGACTGTAGTTTTCACGTGAAAAGAATGGATTTACTAACATCAACATACCACTTACCTATCACCATACCCACTCATCTCATTAGTGTCCATCTATTCACTTACTGTTCTTATCACCATCTTTACTGGTGATAATAAAATATGCAAAAGTATCACATAAGCTCATACATATATTATTCAGTATATAGAACAGTACACGTGTTCTATAAGAACTCAATATCTTCTCTTGTTATCTAATTATATGAGGAAAAAGCATTAAAGGTAGGTACATTGTAGTTATTCCTTATTCATTAAAACCCGCTAAGTGCGTGTCAAGCCACGCGTAGTGTAGGGTTCCGTAGTCACCCGTCATCACATGCGAACTTATTATGGAAGGAGGCTTTATGTTTATTATTAATATGAACATATTTTGAGTTCACAATATAATGACCAATAAGTTTTAAACACCGGTCAAATGCATGACGGACTTCGCACATTTAGGGTTCCGTACCACATGAGGGAATTATCAAAGAAAATATCAGATTTATCAATATATTGATATTTGTTAATAAAATATACTATTAATACGATATATAAACATTATAGGTCAATATTCATAGGTCAATGGGAGAAGTGAGAAACTTAAAAAATTCTTCGGAACTTTATTTTGTGATAGACGACTGACAGACAGCCGGACACGTGAGTGACGGCAATAGGGCTCCGTTTGGACCCTTCGGGAACGGAACCCTGAAAACGGGATCACATATAACGATGGTAACTGAAAAAGGAGTTGCACTGAAGCTTTCAACGGAACACCCAAGCGCTTATTTTTGAGGCGTCTTGATCACCCCGTTTAGGATTTAGGTTGTTATGGTGTATGTATGTATTTTACGATTTTATTTTTCCATAAATTTACAAGTTTAGTATCAGTTTTAAACAAGTAACAACTTCATCTAAGTATTTTTTTTTCTAAAGATTTTGTACGATATTTCTTCCAAGAAAATTTAAATCATCATCAGGAAGTTTCCAAGTTGGCACATTTCTTAAGTTGGGCGACTATTACTCTTAAACTAACAAAGCTAACTAAGTCGTGATAGTTTTTCTGCAAAATTCGTTATATATGCGGTCCACTTATATCTGTTTCAGATTTTTTGAGCCAACAGTTTAGCTTGTAGGAGTGCAGGACTGTAGTAAAAATTAGCACTTAGTTTAACATTTCGCAAACGGATCACTGATTAGTAAAATAGTCTTCGCAATCCCCCAATGTTATTGAAATACCTTACATATAGTGTAAAAACCCTAAAAACATTTTTTTTTTTCAAGATTTTACCACTTTGACGACGTGATTAATATTGATCCATGAAAAATTACAGCTTTCCAGTACTAACAGTCTCTAAGCCAAGCCACGGATGGACATATGGACAGAGTGAAACTATAAAAGTATACGGAACCGTAAATAGTGACAATATCAATCATGGCGCTACTCCTAATCGGCTTATCGTCGTACCTTGATACAAAAAAATACAAATCGAGTTTCAATACAACCCTATTCGTGCTCCAAAAATTCAAACCAACGCGAACGTGTGTTAGTTGTAGGTTTGTCCAGTTTTAGAATTTTATTTACTTTATTCCAGGTTTAGTTTTCCTTTTAATATTATCTGGAGTCCTGCTGGAATGGTCTGGTTCATAGTTGCAATACTGCAAGAGCAACAGGTTGAATTTGAAACAAACAAACTACCCACCAAACTTTTATTATGCACTGTTTTCCACTGTTTAGAGAGCACTGAATATAGAGAGTGGTGAATAAAGGCACTTTACTGATTTGATATATTGTATTTGTAGATGCAACGATATTCATTATAGCTTGTGTGATTTGTGTAGTTTTTTTTACCCAATATGAGGTGTCCATAAGCGGCACTCAATTCCAAAAGTCAGTAATAAAATTAAATCAACATTAGACACTCTTTCTGACAGATCGTGAGTTATATTCATGATTTTACCGAGTATCCACGTGTTCACTAAAGGTTGTATGTGGGCGTGCAAGCAAAAAGGGTCCAGTAGTGAAGTATTGATCAGTAGTGAAGTATTGAGTTGAGACTAGATTTGGTGATTGTCAGCCACCACTGACGGGGCCCATCGTGACCGGTGCCTGCATGCCTAGGGGTAGCGGATCTGCCCGGGGGTGGAGGATAAATTCGAAAGAGTTACCTCGCCCCCGGGCACTCGAGGCAGGGAGGAACAGGGCTGGGTTTTAGTCAGTAAGAGTCTGACACACCCTTCCGCTCCACCCTAGAGCGGAAGAAGTCATAGGATGATTTCCCACCCCCCAAAAAAAAAAAAAAAAAAAAAAAAAAGGGGTAGCGGATAAATTCTCAACTTGAGTTACCGCACCCCTGGGCACTCAGGCAGGGAAGGAACAGGGGTGGGTTTTAGTCAGTAAAAGTCACGCCCTCCCGCTCCATCCAGAGCGAGAGATGTCATTGGATGATTTCCCACCCCGCCAAAAAAAGGACGCAATTGATAGTAAGGATTAAAAAAAATATTCAAAAACTGGCCCATTATTTTTATCAGGGATTTTTAGTTGAAACTCTGAAAAAGCTTGATTTAAGAAAAAGCATTAAAAAAAGAGCAAAAAGAAATTTCTGGTAAGTACTTTGAAACATCACATAGATTCATTTACCAAAAATATGCACTTGTAGATATTTCAGCATTCAATTAATAATTGATTATTAATTTAATTTAAAATCGCTAAAAGCAATTTTTTAACCCAACTTTACAAAACTGCGTTTAACTCATAAAATAAATGCCGAAAACTGTAGGCTAATTCACGTAACTAAAGAAGTGCTGTTGCAGTGTAGTTGCAGCTAAGTTTCTATCAAAACAACGTTTTTCGTATTCTGTACCGCTGTCAGACACGCTCGCGTCAAGTGAGCATCACGCGAGCGCTCAACGGCACTCAAACTTGTACTTAACTGTAACTGCCACTACAACTTCATCGGCGCGTCATAAAATTACGTGAATAAGCCTTTTGGACCCTTTTTATTTGGGTGCCCATTTATGGATATTCTTAAAAGAAAAACCTTTATTTAAATTTTGATTGCGATGCCCAGCAAAAACCGTGTAAAAAGAAAGTGTTGGGTAAAAGACTGGCTATTAAAAAGGGATTTCTATAGCTGACTGACAGGTGATTGTTATACACACAGACGTTCACTCAATAGTCACGACTGATGGTTGCATGATGCAAAAATTAAAATATCCATTTTTTTTGCAACCACCCTTCATTATATTCAACGATAGGTTATCCGTCCGTCACAACCTTGACTATGGTTAAACTGACAGCAGAACTTACCGTGTAATGGATGCCTTAGATTCGAATATCAAGGAAATTATTGATTAACTAGCTGCGCCCCGCAGTTTTACCCGCCTAGACCAGAATAAAAGGTAGCCTGTATGTAAATCCAGGCTATAAGCTATCTACCTACATACCAAATTTCATCCTAATTGGTCCAACCGTTTGAGCGTGAAGAAGTAACAAACATACACACTCACAAACTTTCACATTTATAATATTAGTAGGATAAGGCATATGACTGAAGGTTCTTCCCGAAATTTGGAATTTCATTTATTTCATACGAATTTATAGGATGGCCACATCAGGTGTAAGTATAAAACTTTGCTCTGCCACCATTTTGATGGCTTATTCCACTTAAACCCCAAAACAGTTTTGGTAGAGTCAACATCAAAATTGCAGGATGCATAAATAAAACACATGAGTTTTAGGGGCTTATTAAACACTAAATTAATTGGTATATAACAACGATTCATTAGAAAAACATAAATAAAAACTATGTTATACTATATGCTAGAAATAAAATGGGTCAAAGGCAAAATCACAGTCTCTTCCGAATCACAGAATCTTCCGATTTTCTTAAGAATATAAATTCAGCTTAAGAAATTAGTCACCAACGCGCCAGCCAAAAAATAATGAAGAATTTCGTAAGATCTCCAAGCGGACTCCTCAGTGCAAACCCGATTCCTACTAACAGTTCCGAGTAGGTAGGTACATCCGTCATGTTAATTATAGGCACTTCATTAAACCGCGTCGCTGACTTCCCCCGCTCCTTTCTTTTTAAACAAGTTGAATTGCGAAATACTTTTTCCTTAGTACTAAATCTCTTCGTTAATTTAGATCTAGGCGGGTCGTGGACTCATTCTAGACGGTAACGATCCGCGTTCAGTGTTCTTTGTAGGCGAAGTGCAAGCCAAGACATTTCTCTTTAAGATGCATACTTAATTTACCTATTGTACTGAGGAGTTCGTGGCTAAAATAATTACAGTCGCATATGACGATCTCCAAGGTTAAGAAACTCTTGCCGAGGATGGATTATGGATGGATGGCATACCTATATTCATCCGTGACTTGGAAAGTACGTTAAGCCGTAAGTTGGTTGCGGCTGTCATTTGTAGATCTTTGACAGTCGTTACGGAGAGTCAGAAGCCAGGAAATCTACCAGTCTTGCCATAAGGTTTCGTGTTAGCCAATAACAGGGTTGCGGAGGTCAGATAGGCACTCGCTTTTTGTGAAATACTGGTATCTGTTATCGGCATCCTGTTAGACTGGAAGTTGACCCGAACCTAATAGGAAAAAGGGTAGGCAGACTGATTTACTCATACCGGGTATCTACCTTTACAGTGTTTTTTCAGTGGCAATATTTCAAAGCGTGAACGTAGGAGTACTCTTTCATGAACATAAAAAAAAATCTTATCATTATATAAATATAAATTTATAAATTACACAGTTACATTGAACTACCTAAAGTAATATCAAAACATTAAAATTCAATCTCAATTTACCAATAGATTAATATTCAATATAATTTCATTAAAAAAAAGTGAGCAACCCGTATAAGTTTATATGAACTTGTTAGAGAACAAGTTCATATAAAGTTATACAGGTCGCTCAGTTTTTTTTTTTAATGAAATTATATTGAATATTGATACGCGCTTACTGGGCCGCTCATTAGAGAATGAGCGGCCCAGTAAGCGCGTCACTGAGCAGATACTCGTATGTGCGTATAACTTGTATTTTCATTAATAATAGATGTCTACGTTGTTTGCGAAAAGTTATTACCCACATGTTATTTTACGCGTATTATTTAGTTGACATTCAAACAGTGTTATGGCGAATGTGAGTACCAATACAAATCAATTCTGGTTTAATGGTACAAAACCAAGTGAACTCTAAAGCTCCTGTATTTATAAACAAACAAAAAAAAAACCAAATAAGAAACATGAAAAACAACAAGTCATTATTGTATTCATAATATGTTCGCATTACTCCAAAAAATGTAGGGTTTTTTTTTACCACTATCTCTCGATAAATAGCTGATTTTTGTTTGTGATTTCAGGGTTGGTCTCATCAATTTTTTTTTTTTTATATTCCACAACTATCACACAACGCCATCTAGTCCCAATCTAAGCAGAGCTTGTGTTATGGGTACTAGATAACTGATAAACATACTTATATATTTCTAAATACATACATATTATAGATAAATTACACCCAGACACAGAACAAATGATCGTGCTCATTACACAAACATTTGTCCTGGGTGGGAATCGAACCCACGACCTCCGGCATAGCAGTCAGGGTCACTAACCACTAGACCAACAGGCCAATCAATCATTGAAAGATGTTCAAATTTATGAGCTCTTTCACCTCTTTAAAAAATTAGAAACAAATTAAAGTCACAGTAGTTTCCAGTAACTGGGACCCTTTCCATGTGTAACGGGACCCTTTCCATTTGCTGATGGTGATCACTTGGGTAGTTTTAGTGAGGTAAGAAAGCCATATTTTCTATTATTTTTCCCCAAAAGTCCAGTCACCTTTTGAAGGTTTCCCCCCGAAAACAAAAAGAAAAACCTTCTTTGAAAAATATACAATTGAATAACGAAAACCCCATCCAAATCAGATCAGCAGTTTTCGAGAAAATTGCCGTCAAATAAACATACGGGTCGAATACAGAACCTTCTTTTTTGAAGTCGGTTTAATGGCTTCCAAATACATAAACTGTAACCGATCCAAAAGTTGCTTTAGTACGCTTGAGAAAAATTTCCTTTGTCCACTTATGGAACTGTTAAGAGGGAACAGGGTCTGCGAGGAATTTGAAGAATAGGTATTTGAAGAAACTATTGCTGTCGTGCTGCCTCAAGCCTGCCCCCGTAGAGTGTGATAGGGACAGCTGCAGATCAGACCGAATTTATCACAAAATTTTTGACGAGATCGACGTTTCGTGTTTCTCTTTTTTCTCCTCGAAAACTGAGCCGTTCAATTATTTTTAGCACAAAAATTGTAAATCTAGGTTCCTATTAAATGTTTTATGTTAAAAACTTTTCGAATTCATTTGGTTGTCCTCTAATAACGGCGGTAAAAATGGGCCATTCTTTGACATTTTTGGAAAGTCATATTTTCTTGAGTTATTAGTTGCTGAAAAAAAAGAAATGACAGGGACGTGTCTACAGCAGACCTTGACTTTATGAAAAAGAAATTTTCTCTAGAGACAATATTCAGGAAGAAAAAAGGGAAATACATTTGTATGGAGAATCGCAGCCCCTGTTCCCTCTTAATGATACTAGTGACAACGAACCATCTTGTTCTGAACTGTATTTATATTTTTCACGAAGTGAGTATGAAAACCGACTGTTTTCTTTACAGGATCATCTGCCTGTTTAATATACAAAGGAATCCCTTTGCGCCATAACTTACTTTGGTGCATACGTGCATACCTGAAGAGTCGAGAAAAACGGGCGCAATAACTTTCGCCCTTTACATGTCACCCTTGCTCCATCGGCTTTCATAGCGCTCCCTTATACAGGCTTATGAGATTCCTGAATATATTTTTGAATTTGCTTCGGAATAAGGCAGTCTTTCTCATTGTCACAGAACTTTTGAGGTTCCGAAAGTCCAAACAAAAACCGGAAACTTTATAGGATCACTTGTGTGTCTGTCTGTCTGTCCGTCTGTCCGTCTGTCCGTCTGTTCTTCTGTCCGTCTGTCCGTCTGTCCGTCTGTCCGACTGACCGTCTGTCCGTCTGTCCGTCTATCCGTCTGTCCGTCTGTCCGTCGGTCCGTCTGTCCGTCTGTCCGTCTGTCCGTCTGTCCGTCTGTCCGTCTGTCCGTCTGTCCGTCTGTCCGTCTGTCCGTCTGTCCGTCTGTCCGTCTGTCCGTCTGTCCGTCTGTCCGTCTGTCCGTCTGTCCGTCTTTCCGTCTGTCCATCTGTTCGTCTGTCCGTCTGTCCCTCTGTCCGTCTGTCACAGCCAATTAGCTCCGAACCTATTTAACCGATTGAGTTCAAATTTGGTATCATCATCATCAGCCTTTTAATGTCCCCACTGCTGGGGCACAGACCTCCTCTCTGTGAGATGAGAGGGTGTGGGCCGTAATCCACCACGCGGGCTCAATGCGATATTTGGTATACAAACACGGAAATGTAACGTAAATACATGAATTTAGAATATGGGGGTCACTTTTGGGATGCAAATAAGAAAAATTAAAAAAAAAATCAAATTCTGGTATGCTACTTATCAAATGAAAGGGCTTATGGTATAAAGTTTTTAAGTTATTTAAGAAAACAGATGAAAAATGACCATGCCCTGCCCCTTTAACTCCGAAACCACTGGGCCTACAGTCTTGAAAAAAATGAATTACAGAAAAAGGCTAGTTTTTTTTCATGGAAATTTGATTGTTTAAGAACACAGAAATATTGCTAATAACAACAACAGAAAATGCTTGCAGCTTTCTTCTCCCGAATTCAAATACGAGTATCATAAAAGTTTTGTTCATTCAAGACCCCTTTTTTCGTTCTCTACACTTTTCTAAGGACACAACTAATTATTTGGCAATTTGTGTCTTCAGTCTGGAAATACGTAAGTACATTTCTTTTACAAGGTCCGTTTAGGAACGTAATGAATCGAATAATTTGTTACAACGTGAACTAATGTTCTATCGGGTTTAATTCCGTTTTTTAGGAACCGTTACTCTTGCTAAGTTAGAAGTTCTTTAGCATTATTTCTGTTTGATAAAATGGGTCTAAAACGCTTCTCCTTATAATAAAACTCCTCCTTATAAAATAGAACTCACATAATCACTACATAAAACAAAGTCGCGCGCTGCGTCTATCTGTTTGCGATTAACTCAAAAACTACTGAACGGATTGGCATGCAATTTTCACCAATAGACAGAGTGATTCATGATGAAGGTTTAGGTGTATAATTTCCACCTGTGCGAAGATGGGGCGGGTCCCTATTATATTATAAATGTAAGAAGAAGTTTAAGGTAAACTGTAAAGTTTATAACTAACGTAATAAGTAGGTATAATATACAAATTGAAAATAATAATTTCTACAAATGCGTATGAAAACAAGTTAGGACATCCGCAATCCACACTGCAGTTTAAAGCAATAGTATTTTTGTATGGGCATAAAAATATTTTATTTACCCATAGATATTAAGAACCTACATTCAATTGGTATTTTTAAAAGGAAACTAAAAGACTTCCTGATTAAAAAAAACTTTTTACAAAAAAAAATACAACCGACTTCCATAAATACTAAAAAATGCAAAATAACTTTATTTTCGGAAGTCGGTGTTTCTAGTTTGGTTTCTTCGTTATTTGACACCGACTTCCGAAATTAAAGTTGTTTTGCATTTTTTAGTATTATTTATGGAAGTCGTTTTTTTTTTTTGTGGGGTGGGAAATCATCCTATGACTTTTCCCGCTCTGGGTGGAGCGGGAGGGCGTGTCAGACTCTTACTGACTAAAACCCACCCCTGTTCCTTCCTGCCTTTGAGTGCCCAGGGGCGAGGTAATTCTGTTTCGAATTTATCCTAAACCCCCGGGCAGATGGAAGTCGGTTGTATTTTTTTTTTTTTTAAGTTTTTTATTTTTCACTTTCATAGTTGTTGTACCCCATTCTAAAATTAAGTTAATACTCGTAGCAAAGTTATGCCCGAATTGATAGCCCCAAAAATAGGGAATTCGAACATAGTTGGTGAAATTAGGGTGTATCAGGGTGAACTGTACAAATCTGTATACCCCTTCAGAGCGTATCAGCGTAATGTTATGTTGTGAAGTGGTGAAAACAATGTACAGACATGCGATTGCAGTAATTCTGGAAGGTTTGGTATCATTTATTGAAGAGTTCCATTGTGTATCTTTGAAGTTCTTTATCATCTTTGAAGTTCTTTATCAAATCTTCACCAAATTAAAACGGGACTACATGTGATGCAACAGCTTTCAAATAAATAAAAAATCTTCAAAATCGGTTCACGTAGTAAAAAGTTATGAGGTAACACACACATAAAAAAAAATACAGTCGAATTGAGAACCTCCTCCTTTTTTTGAAGTCGGTTAAAAAGGCGTATTACTCTGTTTAAGAATTCTTTGAAGAAAAATAATTAATTAATATCGAAATGATTGTAATACTTATTATAATGTGTTAAAGATTAGAATAGTATGACATAATACGAGTATCAAATGTATGAATAATGATAATAAATGTAACTATTTATCTGTAATATTGAGTATGTATATGTATATTTTTTTAATTATTTATAACCATTTAAATTGCAATGCCTTAACAGGCAACGGAGTTCTAAAAACCTACCTATTGTTAATATCTTCAAAATTCTGTACACTTAGTTCGCAATAAAGAATTTGAATTTGAATAAGGCATTTTCTCATTTACTCTCCAAAGCCTGTGTGAACTAGACCAAAAAGACATTTGATATTAATCTTCTCTTACACAACACGATTTCACTTGAAACAAAAGTTGTAAAAGGTTTTAATAGAAATCAATTTACGATCCTTAATTAATTCAGACCCCACTGTAGGTACAAATAGTGGTTTTAAGGTCGGTTACGTACAAAACCACGACCTTAACGCGAACCAACTATTATAAAATAATAGGTGATGGAATAAAGGACTTGAATTGAAACCAAAACTTTTCTGGCAATTTGAATAATACGAGATCATTGAACAATTTTGGAGATTGAGATAGTGTTCGAACATAATTTAAACTACTTCTTCACATACTCTTCTTAGACATGTGTTTTTATTCCGTCAATGAATTTTTGATATTGTTATTAAGATCTTAATAATGGCATTGGTACTTTGACATTATTATAATTTCTGTGACATTTTATTTTTTATTTTGTCATTCTTATTAATTCTTTGACATTGTATTTTTATTTTGACATTATGACTTATATTTTGACATTATATTTTACTCTTTGGCATTAAGAGGCCTCTTACAGTCCACTAGCGCCGCCAATCGAAAAAATGTCATAACTCGTAAATAGAATCAAAAATATAAAATAATTATGTTTTATTATTACTGAGGAAAAGGCAATAACGTAATTGTATAACACCTTATCAACACTTGAAATATAGCTGTTTAGCTAAATCGTGCATTCAAAACATAAACGGCCGTTTTTGTTACAAATGCAGGATTTAGCTAAACAGCTATATTTCAAGTGTTGACAATGTGTTATAAAATTACGTTATTGCCTTTTCTACAGTAATAATAGACCACATTTTGTATTTTTGATTCTATTTACGAGTTATGACATTTTTTCGATTGGCGGCGCTAGTGGACTGTAAAAGGCCCCTTAAGATTTTTATATTTTCGATATTGTGATTTATATTTTTGATTTTGATTTTAATATTTTAACATCACAAATAATACATTGTTGATAAATCTTTTAACCAGTCTAATACTTTGTAATTAAAATTATAATTTAAACTGTATGATAGTCCTGTGATTAATAATCCTGTGTCCTTATCTCACTTCAGACCCATATCTATTCTGCCTTTTCTCTCTAAAGTTCTCGAACACATTGTTCATGGTCAAATTTCCGGATACCTAACGTCAAATAATCTTATTTCTCCTTTACAATCTGGCTTCCGTGCTGGTCACAGTACTGTAACTGCACTCCTGAAAGTCACTGACGACATCCGCTGGGCAATGGACAACAAATCTCTCACTCTACTGGTCCTACTCGATTTCAGTTGTGCGTTCAACTCAGTCGATTTCGACATACTGTTGGGAGTCCTTCAATCTATTAACTTCTCATCCTCTGCCTTATTCTGGTTTGACTCTTATCTTCGGGGTCGCTCTCAGTGTGTTCGCCTTGATGAAATTTTCTCTGATTGGTGTGATCTCACTGCGGGTGTTCCTCAAGGTGGTGTTCTCTCTCCTCTTCTTTTCACTATCTTCATTAATACTGTCACTAAGGTCATCACCTCCAATTTCCATCTCTACGCAGACGATTTGCAGCTTTATCGCCACTTCTTGCTGGCTGACGCTGACTCAGCGATTAATGCCATGAATCATGACCTGGAGAGTATTTGTCAATGGGCGAAATCTTACGGCCTACAGATTAATCCTACTAAGTCCCAGGCTATGATAATAGGCAGTCGGTATTATCGCACTGCGCTTGACGTTTCCACATTGACGCCATTATCCCTTAACGGCTCGACTATTGCTTACACCGATACGGCTAAGAATCTCGGTGTCTTAATTGACAGTAATCTTTCTTGGCGAGCGCAGGTCAATGAGGTTAGCCGTAAGGTGCACTTTTCTTTTCACTCCTTAAAATCCCTTCAAAGTTTCTTGCCGTTTAAAACTAAAATCTATTTAGCCCAAACTTTAATTCAGCCGATCATCGATTACGCTGATGCCTGCTATCTGGATGCCACTGAGGAGCTCTTAAATAAGCTTGAGCGCTTGCAAAATCTGTGCATTCGGTTTGTTTTTGGTCTGAGGAAATACGACCATGTCTCTCAGTTCCGCAAGGATCTCAAGTGGCTCCCAATACGTCTTCGAAGGAACACCCGGATATTATGTCTCCTGTTCAACATCCTTTTCAACCGTAAGTACCCTGGCTACCTGCGTGATCGTTTTTCGTTCACTCGCCCTGCCGATGCCCCATGTAGATCCCACCTTAAGCATCATCTCAATTTCCCATCCCATAAAACCCATTCCTATTCCCACTCCTTCTCTGTTCATGCGGTACGATTGTGGAACTCACTTCCACCTAACATTCGTGACTCTAATAACATACATCAGTTCAGAAAACTGGTCAAAGAGCATTACCTCTCTATCATCCCATAGTGATATATTATAGGTATGTATTTTATTTATTATTACATATATATATATATATTTCTTTTATTTCCTTATAATGTATTTTAATTTTTATGTCTGAATTAGTTAGGTTTATAGTCTTTATTTATTTATACACACTGTGTCTACGTTTCATATCCAACTTTCCAGTCGCAGGTCTGCTGGAAGAAATTTCTTTAGAAATAAGCAGCACCTTTGTACTATTGTTTCTGTAATTGTTATTTTTTTTTTCTCTTGTGTTTTGTGTACATAAATAAATAAATAAATAAATAAATAGTCTTGTAATCTAGTTCTGATTTGCATCCGCATAGCTTATTGTTTGATATTTCTACACCAGCACTGGTAGTATGTGTGAAAAAATGTTTAATGTAAGATGTCAATTCATATATTGAGAAATAAATACTTTAATCTTAAAAATATCGAGAAAAATACTAAGAATAAATCGTAAAAGCAACAATCCTTTATCCTTTGTTGCAATAGTCTGCGTTAGACACCCATCACTTCTCAGCGTAATAGATAGGCACAGTTAGTAATATTTAAATGTGTCCTCAATCTAGTATTCAGAAAACATCAACCTTCGTGAATCACCGACCCAATAACGTATTACTAACCGTAGATTGTATAAATCGGCCTAATAGCGACAAGGGTCGAGATTAAACGGTCTAAGAAGACATTTCTCTAATAGATATACAGTCTGTATATAACCTCAAAGGCGCGTTTTGAAGTCGGCCGTTCATGGACGTTATAATGCAGTATCACAATATTCACAAGATGAACATAGAGCTTATACTTGTACCCACATGGGTATGTTGATGGAAAAGTGCGACGCACCTTGGTTGTCGCGCGCTGTGGAGGTGCTGGTCAGAAGCCCCATAGGTTATCCGTCATGGTTACAGTATCGGCGGTTAAAAACGTTCGATATAGTCAGGGTTGTCGCCATCACTCGACTTGTAACGCAAGAAAGTAGAGTCAAGCCGATGGTTAACTCGATGATGGTTGGTCGACACGACTCAAGTTTTTAATTAAAGAAAGAAGAAAAAGAATTGTTGCTTACGGAGCATGTCAAGCACTCTGGTTCTCAATCTTTGGCAGATTCACAACCCAGTCTTAGGTTTAGTCTTAGGTCGATGATCCGTTGGCAATATTTGCAGTATCTGCAACAAAGAACATTACATAAATACTGTGGTTTGAAAAGTACTCGGCCCGACACAGATCTAATCGATTTTTAAAACCAAAACTATTTACATTATTTAGTTCGATCCATACGAGTTAACTAGGAGAAATTTGAAACGTGTGAGATAATCAGTTTTAATTATACAAATTTATTTGCCAAGCAGTCCGACGCAATTTGCTGCAAATATAGTAAATTGAGCATTGAAATATATCAAACTCTAAGGAAGATTTTTGTTTTCATCGGTCTGAAAGCTTTGAAGGGTCCCGATGGGAGGAGTGTTTTGAACTTGATGGTGATTGGTGCTTGATCGTAGTGGTTGGTCCATGGATGGGTCTTGACATACCGTGATCTTTACATACCGAGACTCCTCCGTGCCTCGGAAAGCAATTGGTCCCGGCTGTCAATCGTGGATCTTTGACAATCGTTACGGGTCGTCAGAAGCCCGAAAGTCTGACAACCAGTCTTACCAAGGGTTATCGTATTACCCAGTAACTGGGTTGTGGAGGTCAGATAGGCAGTCGCTCCATGTAAAGTACTGGTATGGTTTGATACCAGCTTGATGCCCTTGAGTCAATTGAGAAACGAGCCAAGAGGATCATAGGCAATGATAGGCTCGTTGAGTCGTAACTCCAAAGTCTAGAACATAGACGCCGAGTTGCTAGCCTGTCGGTTTTCTATCGATCACATTTTGGGGAGTGTGCAACGGAATTGCACAATTTGATTCCGCCAAGCCCGTTTCATCAACGGACCACAAGACGTACGGCCACCGGTTCATAGTGGACATCCCATCCATACGCACAAAGCGTTTTGAGAAAACATTCATTGTGCGTACAGCTAGGGAGTGGAATTCCCTACCAGAGTCTGTGTTTCCTGATAGCTACAACCTGAGAGTCTTTAAGTCAAGAGTGAATAGGTTACTTCTAGGCAAGCGTGCTCCATCTTCGACCACATCATGGCTTACCATCAGGTGAGATAGTGGTCAAACGCGTGCCTATCAACAATAAAAAAAAAATTCAGCTGCAGCCGGTTAGACTGGAAGCCGACCTTAAGATAGTTGGGAAAAGGCTAGGCAGATTGAATTAGTTTCATACGACTTTATCTTCTTGGTCAGGCTAAATACTTTTCAAACCACCCTAGTAAGTTTCGCGTCTACATAGTTTCTTACTCCACGGCATGAGGTCTTAATATCGTGCTTTACTCAACCCATCAAACAATATTAGGTTGAGTAATAATTAATCCGGGGACGAAGTACTCCTTTGAAGAGACTTAGCACCCTGACGTATTTACTTGGTCATTAGTTACGTTATGTTAGGATTTAGAGGCTGAATTGAAATGTTAGATTACTAAGCTCAGTCTTAATTAATGGATAGAGGTGTGTGCTTGTATATGTACTTTTAGTCTATGCGTGATTCGTGAATTATTTATTTGATTCTGCTTTTGTTGTCGGTACTAGGCATTAATTATTAGTACATTAGTATCTCTCAATCGGCCTTGCCTTCTCTCAACTAGGTCTACTTCCAGTCTATCTAGGTAATAATAATAAGAAATAGAATACATGTCCCATGTCACGGAGCGCATCGACTTCCTGAAGCAGAAAGTTTGTGCATGGGCAAACCGTATTCGGCGGTATAAGCGGCGAGTTGACCGGTACTCGCAGAATCGCATGTTCCAGTGCGATGAGAGGTGGGTATATAGAGCTTGGGAGCGACCTGAACAAAATGTGACGGACGGCTGCCGCCCGGATGATGTCGCCACGAGTACATTCTGGCGCAGCATTTGGTCGGTGCCCGTCTGTCACACTGAGGGTGGCTGGATGCGTGATGTTGAGCGCGTGTGCGAAGCTATACCAGAAATGGAGAAAGTTAATATCAGCCCAACAGACATAGCCAGAGCAGTCCGTCCGTTACCGAATTGGAAGTCTCCAGGACCGGACGGACTGCAAAACTTCTGGCTAAAGTGGTATAGCAGCTCACACGCGCTTCTAGCATCTCAATTTCAGTCATCCTTAGAGTCTGGGTTGCTGCCTGAGTTCCTAACAACTGGTGTTACCCACCTGCTCCATAAAACAGGTGGTACCGCGGAACCTAAGAATTATAGACCGATAACGTGTTTGTCGACGGTCTATAAACTTCTTACATCCATCCTGAGAGCGAAAATTAATCATCACATTGAGAGTAATTTAATTATGTCTGCCTCTCAGAATGGATGTAGGAACGGGTCCCGCGGTACTAAGGAGCTACTCCTCATAGACATGGCCATAAGCCAGCAGGTTCGTCGATCCCACAAGGATTTGTCGACATGCTGGATAGATTATAAGAAGGCCTACGACTCTGTTCCACATACATGGCTCATGAGGGTGTTGGAGTTGTACAAAATAGATGCAACTCTGCGCACCTTCCTTGGGTCATGTATGGGGCAATGGAAGACGGTCCTTCGCTATCCAGGATGTCGACCAATCCAGGGGAACGATGAGCCTATATGGATTAAACGGGGATTATTTCAGGGCGACAGTTTGAGTCCTCTTTGGTTCTGCTTAGCTCTGAATCCTCTAAGCACATTGCTGGAGGATTCGGGGCTGGGCTATCGGTTGAGAAGAGGTGGTCAGGCCATATCTCACCTTCTTTACATGGATGACCTGAAACTCTTTGCCCCCAACAATTTGCGACTGATGGAGTTACTGAAGGTAACTGAAACTTTCAGTAACGCGATCAGGATGGAATTTGGTGTGGACAAATGTGCAGTCATGCATGTAAAGCGAGGGGGGATTATGGAATCCGAAGGGATTCAACTCTCGGATTCCATACACCTTAGATCCCTCTCCTCGACCGAAACATACAAATATTTGGGTATGTCGGAAGCGTTAGGCATTAACGTTACTGACATGAAACAATCGCTGAAGGAGCGCTTCTTTGGCCGCCTGAAAAAAGTATTGAAAGCCTTTTGTCGGGCGGGAATAAGGTGCGCGCCTTCAACGGTTGGGTCATGCCGGTTTTGATGTACTCTTTCGGCATACTCAAATGGACTCAGACCGAACTCGACGCCCTGGATAGGAAGGTCCGTACGCTGCTGACCGCAAACCGGATGCATCACCCACGATCATCGGTGATGAGACTGTACATCCCGCGGAAATGTGGAGGTCGAGGTTTTTTAAATGCGAAAACTCTCCACAACCGCGAGGTGTGCAGCCTCAGAGAATATTTTCTTGAAACCGACGTGGGTATGCACCGCGATGTGGTCGCAGTGGACAAGGGACTCACCCCGTTGTCCATGGCTAAAGAGAACTGGCGCAAACCTGTAATACTCACTACTGATGACCGCAAGGAGGTATGGAAAGGCAAGGAGCTTCACGGGCGCTTTTATCGGGCTCTTCATGGGCCTGATGTAGATTTCTTGGCGTCCGTGGCCTGGCTACGTTTCAGTGACCTCTTCGGGGAAACTGAAGGCTTTGTCTGTGCGATTATGGACGAAGTTATCTTGACGAATAACTACCGGAGGCATATCATGAAGGACGGGACGGTTGACGTGTGTCGGGCATGCCACCGTCCGGGTGAGTCCATCAGACATATTATCTCTGGTTGTTCTCGTCTTGCTAACTGCGAGTATTTGCACAGGCATAACCAAGTAGCCAGGATTATTCACCAGCAACTTGCTTTAAAATACAAACTTGTGGATTCCGAGGTACCGTATTACAAGTATGCGCCCGACCCAGTTCTCGAAAATGACCATGTCACGTTGTACTGGGATCGGTCTATCATCACTGACAGGACTATTGTTGCCAATAAGCCTGATATAGTGGTGATAGACCGATTAGCGCGCCGCACAATGATAATCGATGTCACCATTCCACATGACGAGAACCTCGTGAAAGCTGAGAAAGACAAACAAATCAAATATCTTGACTTAGCACACGAGGTTGTCGATATGTGGAATGTGGACTCGGCTGTCATTGTGCCGATAGTCGTTACCGCCAACGGCCTGATGGCCAAAAACCTCGACGACCACCTGTCGAAGCTGTCGTTGCGCGGTTGGATCAAGGGCCTGATACAGAAGGCAGTACTCCTCGATACGGCTCGCATTGTGAGGAGGTTCCTGTCTCTGGAGCCCTAACCACCGGTAGCTTGGACCCTGCTCCCAATACCGGCGGACTACTATTTTTTATATTTTTAAATGTTTTTTTTTATGTTTTCTTTTAAAAATATTTAAAAATGTAAATTATATGTAAAAAAATAAATAAACGAAATAATAATAATCTCATTGTACTGGGATCGCTCCATCATCACTGACAGGACTATTGTAGCCAATAAGCCTGATATAGTGGTGGTGGACCGAATCGAGAGGCGTGCAATGATTGTTGACATTACCGTCCCACATGACGAGAACCTCGTGAAAGCCGAGAAAGATAAACAAATCAAGTATATTGACTTGGCTCGCGAGGTTGTCGACATGTGGGATGTGAACTCAGCGATCATTGTACCGATAGTCGTGTCAGCCAATGGCTTAATAGCCACGAGCCTCGATCAACACCTCATGAGGCTCTCGTTAGGCGGCTGGATCAAGGGCTTGATTCAGAAAGCAGTACTTCTGGACACGGCTCGCATTGTCAGGCGGTTCCTCTCTCTGGAGCCCTGACCGCCGGTAGCTTGGACCCTGTTCCCGATACCGGTGGGCTACTATTTTTTATATTTTTAAATGTATTTAATATGTTAAAAAGATAAATAAACGAAATAATAATAAATTTATTGATCCATTGTTACAATTATTACCTTAAAATGATCTTAGCTTAGTGTCGGTCTGTAACTTTTAGTAATGACATTAATTATTCTTCCAGTGGTCCCTAAACTAGGCGGCGCCTGTATCTTGGGGACCGGAGTTGTGAAAACATAAACGAGGTGCAGTTGAATACCAGTTTTTTTCCTCTGACCTCCACAACCCAGTAACTGGGTAACACGATACTCATGGTAAAACTGGCTGTGTGACTTTCAGACTTCTGTTTAAACGTAGTGTTAGTAAGAATCTTCAAGTGACAGCTAGGACCCACAGTTCCGAAAAGTTCTGGAGTAGTGACCACGTACCGGAAGATACAACGTTGGAAGGCCTCCCACAAGGTGGATCGATGACCTGATTAGAGTTGCTGGAATCCGATGGATGCGAGACGCACAGGATCGGTAGTTGTGGCGACGCTTGGGGGAGGCCTATTTCCAGCAGTCGACGTCTTCGACTGAAATGATATTGATGTTGACCTACAGTTTAAATTGATTTTCGAGGCAGTGAGGTTTCATGGTATAAAATTGTCACCCATCTATAAACCGACCTCGGCCGACGTTGCTTAACCTTTAAGATCAATCCATACGGCTGTTATTATTTACCAAGAGCCCCGAGATAGATATGATTTCTCTCTGCTTTTTTCATACTAGAATCAGAGCAATAACTGTATTATTAATTTGGCTAATAAATCTCCGTCATAATTTGACACATATGGGGCGGAATCGGGTCAAGTTGCAAGCGTAACGGGGTCACACCAACATTATTATTGTAACTAATAAGGGATGTTATTAACCCAAGGTTTTGCTACAAATACCCTACTTATGAGGGGTGAAATTAATTAATCGTATTAATATCCTGTTAGCATATAAATAATATCCGATCTTATAAGTAGTTTCCGTCTGTCCGTCTGTCCGTACGAGGCATAACTTGGAGACTGTACTAGAAAGCCGCAATTTTGCATAGGTATATATATTAATTACGCCAAGAAAGCGAAATAATAAATTATATATCTATAGTGGGGATATCGTTGGATAGGGCTTTAAAAATCATTGCCATAGTCTTCATGCTATAACGGGCGACTACGGAACCCTACAACTAGTTCTATGTTCTAGTATCTAGAACTAGTTGTAGAAACTTAGGTTCTACTGACACTTAAATAGTAGATACATTAAGGCGCTATTAGCTGCCAACGACCTTGAGTGGTTAGCTTGCGTGTTCTGCGCTGAGCTCACGTAACGCTTCGTATGTCCACCCAGTAATAGGACTCGCCCATCAAGGAGCGCTGTCCGAAATTAAACGTATTATTAATTTATTACACATAAAACAACAAGTATTAATCTAAAATACTGAGACTAAATTATAAATAATTAAATGTTCTTTAAAATGGTGAAGGTTTAATAAAAATACGCTTTATAGTTTTTGCGTGATTCTCAATTTTTTATCCACACTAGACATAACTTTACAAATTAATTAGACAATGTTATAAGAATATAATTTCAAATATTTTCAGATCAAATTACGACGAAAATAGTCTAGAGTGACATATATTTTTATCAAAGAAATAAGACCAGTTGTTTAGACGTGATGTTCAATTAAAAACCATTAAAAGTCGTATAACTGCGCCTTAAGATAGAAGCGGCTAAACATTTCATTGCAACTGACGCAGAATACACGCCGGATTCGAAGGCGAGGCTGTTAAAATAATTAGTAAAACTACGCCGATTTAAATATTCTTTCATTTTCTGAAATTGTTTATATTATTTTTTTTTTAAAGGGAACGTGGTTTCTTTTTACGTTACAATACGTATTATAAATATTAAAAAAAAAACCCTTGCATTGCATCACCCACCATATCGAAGAAAAAAATCGTAGAGTTCCGCAAAAGATGACAGCTAACAAATAATGCCAGGGTTACCAAAAGCTTTATTTACCTACGCACACCTGACTCGAGAGAGGTTTATAAATTCACCCCTTAAATATACATACGAGGAAATTGACTTTTTGTGATTTTCTCGTAAACTACTGTCGCAATATCGACGAATAAGATGACATTCAATTTTCTCCAATGAGGTTTCCGAATTTGTTAGTTGTTATTTCTGAAAAGTATCGTTTTGGGAACATACTCGTATTTTACGAAAAAGTTAATTAAGACTTAAATTTAAGTCGATAATTTGTTTATATAATATACTGGTACATTTTGCAGAAAAATCAAAAATATTTACTTCCATAGGGCTTTACATAGGAAAAATAACCATGTGATTAGATTATAGACTGATTAGCAGTTTTTTAATTCAAAATTTTCTATGGCGAATTTAAAATCCACTAGTCAGTAGGTATTTAAACTAAGCATATGTGATTCACTGACGGGGCCCATCGGCCGGTGCCTGCATGCCTAGGCATGCAGGCGCCGCTACCCCTAGGGGTAGCAGATTTATTTTTAACAGAGTTACCGCACCCCTGGGCACTCAGGCAGGGAAGAAACAGGGGTGGGTTTTAGTCGGTAAGAGTCTGACACGCCCTCCCACTCCACCCAGAGCGGGAGATGTCATTGCATGATTTACCACCCCGCCAAAAAAAAAAGCATAATTATGTGATTAGCGACTTACCTATTTCTTTATTTATTACATTTGGGAAAACAAACAGTAGTATATTAAACCTAAACAGTGTTGTCTTACCCACAACGTTTTCCACAGATTACTATATTATAAAAAAAAATTAAACTGTTAGCAAACGTTAACTGTAGTAGGGATAACTTAATAAAATAGAAATATAATAATAAAAAAAAATAGATAAAATATTCTTATGACGTAAAAAACAAAAAATTTACAAAAAAATAAAAATTATAACATATGAAGTAGAATATCACAAAAAAAAACTTACAATACTTCACGACGACGATGTGACGCCCTTAATTTTAATTAGGGCAACATTCTCGAGTTGACCTATCATTTACTTGAGCCAACAAAAACATCAAACCTTGTTATCTTACATCATTATACGTATTAGTTTAGGGTCCCACTAATATTGAGGCGCCACCTGTGTCCTATTAGGAAAACATTTGTCAGGTCCAATATTATTCCTCGTTCAGGCGATTGGTTAGCGGGCAAATTCCTCCCTGAAAGTATCGGAATTAAAGGAAAACAGGGACAGTATTGGCTACCTCTAGTTTGACTTTTAGATTAGTTCATTTAGTTCTCAGTTCACTCCCCCAAAAATTTTTCTAGTTCTGTTAAAACTGTATATATTTTATCAAGCTGAAAATTCGGTGCAGAAAAGCTTGGGTCACGATATATTACAAAGTTGTATCAATTTCATTTCCTGTTTTATTTTTGTATTAAGTTACCTTCCATTTAGTAGTCGGTACAATCGAGTGAAATCCGTCTTCGTTCCTGTCGATCAGACTTCAATAAAACATACATATTAATTAAAATTTACATTAAACACTAGCTTACCGTACGAAAGTCGGGCCAGTATCTAAGTATAAACACATCATATTGTTCACATCGTATTGTTGGTTGTTTTGTTGTTGTTGTTTTTCATATTGTTGTGTATGTCGTTAATTTGTGGCAAATAAATTCTTTTTCTTTCTTTCTTTCTTTCATCATAAAAAGCAAAATTAACTAGAAGTTCACTGTTTAATATTCACATGCTGATTTCGTAATGAACACATATTATTTTTGGACTGAAACGAAACTTTTATGAGCTACTAGCTACTTCCCCTTCTATAAATATATCCTATGTGCTATTCCAGGCTATAATCTATCCCTGTGCCAAATTCATCCAGAACCGTTAGGCCGTTCTGGCGTGACTGAGTAATAGTTAATCAAGCTACCCGATGAATAACCCCTCGATTTCTGAATTAAGAATTTAAAGTCGAGTACTCTTATGACTGACACTGAAACTGGCTAAAGTAAAAAGCCTGAAAACCTGTACAACTTTATTATTTAAGTAAACATGTCATTATAGTCAAAAAATTCACTATAAATTAAATCATCACTCAAGTTTGAAATAGCTCCACTAATCTATCACGGGCGCGCATCTACTCGTAGGTGTAAGGACTTCGGCAGGGGTCGTCAATCTTATCCGACATTTAATTCCGTCCTCCGGTACCTACTCACTTACGTGAACAATAATGTATTTGTTGTCAAACATAAAAGTTTAGTCGCTTCACATTTTTCTCTTCCGACCTAGAAAACAAGGACGTACTTAGATAAATTTGGTCTGTTTCTGTGTAAATATTATTCGGCTCAGGTCCCCGGTAGAGAATCGACGTCGTTTTTCTTGCAACTTAAAGCGTCCGACGTCGTAGTCTTTTAGTAACAAAGTTTAGGCTGAAAAATGTTGTCGAGTAGATTAGAATTTCTTTGTTTTTCCTTGAACTTTAGCGTTTCCTCTATGGCCTTGTTATTTGACTTAAAGCACTTTGCAATTTCATATTCCACATTTATTATGTGCACAGCCAATGTGTTAAAGTCCTGACATGCGTCGTGTTACTTACCTACCTTCTAAAATTCATCACACATCAAAGCAAGACTAAGCGGGTATCTTTTGAGTACGCTTATTTTGTTGACAGTAGGTAGAACTTCTTGCGGGAATCCGTTGGATGTGTGTGAGACGCACAGGACAAGTCGATGTGCCGATACTTGGGAGAGGCCTATGTCCAGCAGTGGACGTCCTTCGGCGGATATGGTAAAGATGAAGATTCAACCTTATCCATCGCGTTCCAGTGCCTTATGGAAGTCAAACGCATTGTCATTGTAAACCGATACAATATAGGTAAAAATAAGTACCCTGACTTCTTTCAAAACTTACATTTATTGAAGTTTAAGTTAAATTATTTAGGTATTTTTTTATTTTATTTTATTTTGGCGGGGTGAGAAATTATCCAATGGCATCTCCCGCTCTGGGTGGAGCGGGAGGGTGTGTCAAACTCTTACGGACTAAAACCCACCCCTGTTTTTTCCCTGCCTGAGTGCCCAGGGGTGCGGTAACTCATGTTGAGAATTTATCCGCTACCCCTAGGCATACAGGCACCGGCCACGATGGGCCCTGTCAGTGATGGCTGACAAACATCTCTTTGAGGCGCGCGTGGAACACAACGCGCCGTAGACTCACGGGCCTGGTGCTGATCGGACGGCGAGCTACCCACTACTCGCCATCCGCAGGCCCGGGTCTACGGTGGCCGGAAATCTTCTCTCGACGTCCTACGCCCAGTGCTTCTCCTGCGGCAGTAGCGGCCGCGGGTGTGAGGGCCACTCCGTTGAGCTTCCCTCACCCGTCCCGTCTCCGCCTTCGTGAGCATTTTTGCTTCGCAGAAGGAGGAGACGGCATCCCATTCCCTCACGCCCTGTACCATGGCCTGAACCAGGGCTGGGCGCGAGAGGTCGATACCGCCTATCGCATCCACGAGGACACGGCGGTGCTCCGCCCAAGCATGGCGGACCTCCACCGTATGCTCTACCGTACTGTCCTCGGTACTCCTTTTCTTCTCCTAAAATTTTTTGTCCCAAAATCATTATCCATAACACGTTTGCTATAAACTTCAGTTACCATAATGTTCAAAAAATCGAAATTTTGTTTTACATAATTATTTTTACTTCTAAAACTATTCTGTCATAATATCGAGTAATATGGAAGTAATATTCTATCTCCTAATTTTGAATGAAATAAAGTCATGTTCTAAGTATTGTATCATATAATGTGTATTATTCCGAATGTTCATTTATAAGAAAAATTGTTAGTCCTAAAACATTTGCTAATAATTAGGTTTTAGTGACAGAAACGAATCGCTATAAATCCGACTCCATGCAGTCTTTTCTGCCCTACCCCTAGAGTGTAATTTAGAATCGCGTAAGCGCGGAGGGGCGAGGCGGCCCGCGAGTTGAGGAGCAGGTGGTTGTAACGCTCGCCGCCGCGGCTAAGGCTGGCTAGTGAAGCCGGCCAGCAAGACGAAGCTGCGGTGGTGAGCGTTAAAACATATGCGACGATAATTTTTTATGGCATATGATACTATGTGACATTAAGTTCGGGCAAGTTATCATTCGGACAAATGATTATTAGGGCTAAAGAAATTATGGCACTTTAGATTATAGATAAAAAAGTTAGGTAATACCACCATTGTCCTCTGGGCGATCCACGCAGTGATAACACCCTGGCGTTTCCTCCTGCCTTATTCGAAACAGGAACCCCCTGAAACAACCATTGCCGGTGAGAACCTGCGTCAGGCGTAAGGTGAGAACGCCGTGACTCCTCTCCAGCCACTCTTCAAAGAGGGGCACTACCGCTGCGATGGTGGCGTGCCCAGCGCTGGGTTGCGACAGTCGCTGTCTCCATGTCGCCATGAGATCCTGCTGGACCTCCGTCCGCCGAGCCGGGAGGTGTCGCGGCAGCGGAGTTTCGCCCCGGCGTTTGGCCTCCTCGCGCCACTCCCAGAGCAGCGCAAGAACCTTAGCCTCCAGATCCCATAGCGAAAGTCCGGCAAGGAGGCGTGACGAATCGCTGTTAATTGAAAAGCGGAGTATTTTTGGACACACATTATAACTAGCGCACAATATACTTTGCAATTGATGATGGGGTCTACGTACGCTCTTACGTCATCCCCTTCGAACCTAACCTGTCCGTGTCAGGGTGCCCAAATTTCCAGAGCTCGCTTCGCTCGCTCTAGGACAACGTACGGCCCAATGGTAAACTTTCGCAGTAACGTCCATCGCGGTAAAGAACTCTGAACTGCTGAACTAATATTATTATTTATTATATTATTATTATTTAATAATGTCCAATCATTATATTTGATTTGAAAATATTATTTCCGTAAATTGGACAACTTTTTTGTCTCGCATTAGAAGAAAAAATATATAATACCTATAGGTAGTAAATCAATCTGCCTAGCCTTTTCCAAACTATCTTGGGGTCGGCTTCCAGTCTAACCGAATGCAGCTGAATATCAGTGTTTTACATGAATGAATCTGACCTCCACAACCCAGTTACTGGGTAATACGATACCCCTTGGTAAGACTAGTTGTCAGACTTTAGGGCTTTTGACGACCCGTAACGACTGTCAAAGATCCACGATTGACAGCCGGGACGGTAACGGTATAGGTAGTATTGATGCATATTTTAGGATTATTTTTAGTTATAGTTTGGTTTGTTTGCATTACAATAATTCTTTGATAAAAAAAATATTTAATTGATGTAAATAAATTGATGGGTGATAAGCAAGTGTTAAGTGATAAGTTTTTTGATGTGCATTTAAAACAACGTCTTTAAAATAATATGACCACGCATTTCCGTTACACCCTTAACGAGCAACCGGCTTCACTTCAGTATTCTATTCAGCCAATCAGTGACGAACAAGATAGAATAGTTCATTAAAAACATTCCGTGCGATTTAAGTGCTTTTTTTTTTTTTGGGGTGGGAAATCATCGTATGACTTCTCCCGCTCTGGGAGAAAACCCACCCCTGTTCCTTCCTGCCTCGAGTGCCCAGGGGCGAGGTAACTGTTTCGAATTTATCCTCAACCCCCGGGCAGGCATCGGCCATGACGGGCTCCGTCTCTTGCTGACGGACAACTCTTTGAGGCGCGCGTGGAACACTACGCGCCGTCGACTCTCGGGCCTGTTGCTGATCGGACGGCGAGCTACCCATTACTCGCCGTCCGCAGGCCCGGGTGCGATTTAAGTGCTAAGGGATATAGCTATAGCGATCGCTTGTCAGTAATACCTATTAAGTAGACTTTTCCTGTTAGGATTCACTTTCTGTCTTCCTTTTAATTCTTATTATAAAGGGTTCCGTACCCTTTAAAACAGGAGGGGTCCAAACAGAGCCCTATTGCTGTCACTCACGTGTCCGTCTGTCTGTCTGTCACAAAATTTTGTTCTGAAGATTTTTTTAACTTTCCATTGACCTATGAACTTGAAATTTGGTGATAATGTTTATTATACGCAATTGTACTAACAAATATGGATGTAATATGAGTCCGAAATAAATGATTTATTATTATATTATTATTACGTATATTTTACTAACTAATACCAATATATTGATAAATCAGATTTTTTCTTTGATAATTCCCTCATTTGGTATGGAACCCTAAATATGCGAAGGCCGACACGCACTTGGCCGGTTTTTAAGATGTAGATGGCTGACAAAAAAAAATTAGGTATTTCGTCCGTCATTTAGATTACCCAAAAATGTTTGGATACTCGTACTTATATTATCTTTTGTCACGTATACAAAAAAACCGGACTGAAAATACTAGTCCAATATTTTTTGATAATTTTACTTACGGACTAAATATAATTATAATTTTTGTACGCAGGAGTCATCCCTATTGCTACATAATTGAAAGTTAAATATTTGGAATCAATCCAAAATTTTGTTCCAAGAATAAAGCGTAAACAAAAGAGGCTTTCAATTTACGCCGTTCAAAATTCATAAACTTCGTAAACGTAAAGAAACAAATAATATAGCAATATTTTCATATTATTTTTTAACAATTGGAATCTGCAGTCTTATAAAAGAACAGAAACCCCAAGCAAATATTATTGTAACAGAAGGGAAAACACAGTAGAACAGTGAATGAAGTACGCTCAAACAGACATAGTACCTAGTAACCCAGTTTCTTTGCCATTCACTCCCTCAGTTCCTCCCTCCCAAGATTTAATATTTTGTTTAAAGAAAGTCTATTTTTATGTTTTAAGGCGCTGTTAAACGACTTTTAATGGTTTTTAATTGAACATCAAGTCTAAACCACTTGTCTTATTTCTTTGTAAAAAATATAATATGTTACTTTAGACAATTTCTGTCGTAATTTGATCTCAGAATATTTGAAATTATATTTTTATAACATAGTGTAATTAATTTATAAAATTATGTCTAACGCGGATAAAAAATTGAGAATCACGCAAAAACTATAAAGCGTATTTTCATGAAACCTTCACCATTTAAAAGATCATTTTATTATTTATAATTTAGTCTCAGATTTTTAGTTTAATACTTGTTGTTTTATGTGTAATAAATTAATAATGCGTCTAATTTCGGACAGCGCTCCTTGATGGGCGAGTCCTATTACTAGGTGGACAAACGACGCGTTGCGTGAGCTCAGCGCAGAATACGCTAGCTAACCACTCAAGGTCGTAGGCAGCTAATAGCGCCTTAAAATAAAATAGTCTCCATGGAGACTAATAAATTCAAAAAGTTAAATTATCCAAGCTTCTACTGAAAAATTCTTTGTACTTTTACTGAAAACTATAAAAAGACGAACATCCTCGTAGCAAGAATCACATGTGATTTTCTTTTCTCTGATTTTCAATTATTCTTTCTATATTCCAACGGAGTGCCTGAATGAAAAGGTCTGAGACATAAGGCTTCAAATAATTCAAGAGCCTCGACTCGGAATGTTTTACCACGTCCTACATAGCGATCCTACATCGCCTTTCGTCTGTCGTTCCATCGAAATAAAGCGCCGAATAAAATGGAGATGGAAAACTTCTCATTTATAAATAACTGAGACTTTGCTGAGTTTTTCGCGCAGTTTTTAGTTCTATTGATAACATATGTAGGTACCTGTTCTGACGATAAGTTTTGATATTACTGAGTAGCAAGATGTGAAATTTACTTACATCTCCTTCTTATTATGTCAATATGTTTTGTATGTTATTTTAATTTGAAGATATTGTCCTAACTAATATGATAAACAGGGAAAAATGTTTCTCGTTTGTTTCTAATCATACTCTCAATGGTATTGGCCGCGACTAACAAGTTGTAGGTCGTGGGTTCAAACCCAGGCAAGCGCTTTACTTTGTGTAAATTACTTCATCACCACTGCTCTCAAAACGATGAAGGAAAACATCGTGATGAAACCGACATGTCCTAGAACCAAAAATTCGAAAACATGCGACATCCACCGACCCGCATTGGGCCCGCGTGGTGGATTACGGCCCACACCCTCTTACAGAGAGGAGGTCTGAGCCCCAGCAGTGGGGACATTAAAAGGATGATGATGATGATGATGGTATCCTTCACTATTGTTGACTGTCACTTTTTAGGTATTCCAGCTCAATGCACGGCTCCTGTAGGATAAAGTACGGGAAAGCTAGTTTTAAATAAATACGTTAAATACTAGAAAATAACAAAAAAGAAAAGAAAATAGCTAGAAAAAATATTTATTTTCCATAGAGTGGACGTGCATACTCGTACCTATAAATGATACAGCTTATTCACTATTGATTCTTCTGAACTACTACTAGGTACTTAAATTATGTAAGTTAGTAAAGACCAAGTCAAACACGATTTTATTTTTAACAAGCAGATTTTAAAGTCACGTCCAAGCAAATACCTCGTAGGTACTGTAGAAATTCTTTCGATGGACATCCTTAGATGGTTTGAAGTAATTGCACATTGTAATTAAATAATAATAATATTTTATTTCACCAAAATCAAGAACAGATTACAGCATTCTTAAAGGCTATAAGTTCTAAAGGTTACGTTACATAGGAGCATCTGTAGCCGAATAGGACGGATCCTGTATCTCGGCATACAGCGCCATACCACCGAGAATAGACAATATGTGTAGCCCAAAATACATGCTAAGAGATGCTTCTAATCAAGTTTACAATATATTCATAAAAGTTAAAAAACAAAATTAAAGGTTAAAAATTATACTTAAATCTAAAACTAAAAGATTATAGATAGAATATCAAGAATTAAAAATCAAAATTTAACAATTGAAAACTAAAAATTAATAAATATAAATGTCATCATCCTATTTCATTCATAGAATAAAAAAAAATGTTTCAAAATATAAATAAAAAACTGAATAATTGAAGTAAAAATTAAAATTTCATCAAAATTTCAGACATATATTTATCCTTTTATTTATTTATTTTTATCCTCAGGGTGTTGGCAACCAAGATCGACAGCCCCTTCATTAAATACTGGGCGGGTGTACATATATATCTGAATAAGGGCTGTGTAAATAGATAGATGTTAGTGTTACTTTTAAATACTAACACCATTTTACTATGTCTTGAGTTAAGTGTGTGTTTTTGTATTTAATTTTAAGTTGTTTTGTCTAATGGACCTGTGTCTGAATAATAAAGAATTATTATTATTCCGTTTATTCATTAGATGTACATATTATATTATATTTTTAAATATTTAAATAAAAAAGATAAAAAAACATTTAAAAATATAAAAAAAATATTATTATTATTATTAAGGACTGTTACGCCGTATGCGCGTGTGTATTTATAAATTATAATAAAAAAGTAATTTGATAGGAATAAATCCTACTGTTATACGCGAGTAAGCCTCGTTTTATTAATAACCGTTCCCTACAGTACATCTAGATGGCTGTATACTACTAGGTACCTACGGATACAACTATGTAAATAATTTCCGTTCATGAAATTTGAACTTGCAGCATCGATGTTTGCAACATGGAATGAAGATCAAAAGCCGCCGAAGTTTCGGCAACGACCAAACTTTCTCATGTATTGAAACGCCTGGATGAAGATGATGCTTAGATGTCGGTACTTGATATAGTAATACCGAGTCCCGACATCTTTACTAATATTATGTATTAGTAATGCACTACCTAATTCTCTACTAAAACTATGTAACGCGTTGCGTTACATAGTTTTCGTAGAAATCGTCATTACGCGTTGACGACTTGCCTTTAATGCTTGTGAAGATAATGTATGCTATGATAATTTTGGATTCTGTACAGACGGGAAAAGACTAAATCCATACTAATATTATAAATACCTTTAACTGCTTAGTTGGTCTCGTGATCGCAAGCACGACTGCTGAGCGTGAGGTCCTGGGTTCGATTATCGGGTCAGGCTTTTTTTTTTGGCGGTGGGAAAACATCCTATGACTTCTCCCGCTCTGGGCAGAGCGGGAGGGCGTGTCAGACTCTTACTGACCCACCCCTGTTCCTTCCCTACCCTGAGTGCCCAGGGGCGCGGTAACTTTGTTTCGAATTTATCCGTAACCCCTTTTTTTTTCAACACAGCACAACAACCCAACCCCAGGGCAAGCATCGGCCATGTATTGCTGACAACACTTTGAGGCGCGCGTGGTGAACACTACGCGCCGTCGACTCTCAGGCCTGGTGCTGATCGGACGGCGAGCTACCCACTAATCGCCGTCCGCAGGCCCGGGTGGGCTAAAAGTGCTATTGGATTTTTCCATTAGAAATTACCTTGCAGCAGCCCGGAGTTTGGAAGCTGGTGTTGTGTCACTCCCTCGGAAAGCACATAAACCCGTTGGTCTTGCGCCTGATCTCTCCCCGGTCGTGTCGGATTGCCGTCCCATCGGACTATGAGAGTGAAGGAACAGAGGGTGCACCTGTGTTTGCGCACATGCTGGTGCACTATAATATCTACCACAGATTGGCCACCATAATCGAAATTCGGTCGGGAGGATTAAGGCCGTACTACCGGCCAAGTGGCGCCCTCATTGAATAAAAAATCGTCGCTTCTAACACTTTTGCCTACTATTTTGGATACGAAACATTCTGAGACCTGTTTTAACAACGTAAAAATACTTTATCCTCTTTGTAACAAACGTGACGTTGGATTCTTTAATATTTATTTTCTAGGCTATGCTACGATTTTTTATTTAATGAAATGCGAAAGTAAGTCTGTCTGTCTGTTTGATTGTTACCTTTTCACGTATTAAGGCACAGTTATACGACTTTTAATGGTTTTTGTTATCTAGTTTAAATTTGGCGCCTTATTGTGTTCATAGAGACGTGTGCTCTTAATTGTCTGTGACAACCTAGTATGTTCTTTTTTTATATACATCTGCATCTGTGGTACTGCCGTCTGTAAAAAAATTGTCTAATGCAAGTAAAACTACAGTTAAATAAAATAAATCAATATATATCTTTCAAATCTCAGTTTTAATCCAACAGGTTATGGGCCCAGTATGCCCAGATATTGAAGGAATATACCGATTGAGTGAATAGTTTTGCAACAAATTCAATAAAACCTCACGTTGCATATTACAAGCATCAGTTTTTGCAAGAAAATCATGGGCTCGAACAACAATATGACCATGATAGAAAAATTGACCGGCAGAGATAATTTTGCAAGCTGGAAGTTTGCAGTCAAGACATATTTAGAACACGAGGAACTATGGGAGTGCGTATCAGGTACCGATGAGCACAATCCAAGAAAAGACATGAAAGCAAAGTCAAAGATTATCCTATTAGTGGATCCGGTAAATTACATCCACATTCAGGAAGCCAATACTGCCAAGGAGGTATGGGATAACCTCTGTAAAGTTTTCGACGACTCGGGCTTAACACGTCGAGTTGGATTGCTACGAGATCTCATTACGACAACGCTTGAAAATTGTCAAAGTATTGAAGAATACGTGAACAAAATTATGACCACAGCACACAAGCTTCGAAACATCGGGTTCAAGGTCGACGACGAGTGGCTAGGAACGTTGTTACTTGCTGGACTCCCCGAACAATACAAGCCCATGATTATGGCGATAGAAAGCTCCGGTGTCGGTATAACAGCAGATTTAATAAAAACAAAATTATTACAAGAGGTCAAAAATAATGATCCAAGTGTATTCCTTGCAAACAAGAGCAAGTATAACAAGCAACATCTTAAACAAAATAAACAAACAAAAGGGCCAAGATGTTACTCGTGTAACAAATATGGACATATCAGTAAAGACTGTAAAGTGAAAAATAACAAGAAGCAAAGTGATGACTCTTTTGTAGCCGTTTTTTCAGCCACATGCAGCTATGATTCTGGATGGTATGTGGACTCAGGTGCGGCAAAGCATATGACCATGAATAAGGAATGGCTTTATGATGAAGTTCCATCTCAAATCAAAACCATCCGTGTAGCCAATAATAAAGAACTGAAAGTTGAGTCCTGTGGTAAGGTGAATCTATATGTTAAAAGTAAAAATGGATCTACAAACAGAATACAGGTAAAAGATGTTCTCTATGTACCAGAGTTATCCACGAATCTTCTCTCAGTCAGTAATATAGTCAAAAATAAATGTAATGTAAAGTTTGACAGCCAAGGTTGTTATTTGTATAACACAGAAAATGTTGAAGTAGCAATGGCAACACTTGTTAATAATATGTACAAGCTGAATGTTGTCTCCGTTCAAGCATTTATGTCAACAAATACTAATGATGATTTTTATCTCTGGCATCAGCGACTAGGTCATCTGAACTACAATGATATGAAGAAGCTAAAAGATCACACCGAAGGAGTGAGAATACCTCAGAGCAGCGGGCTGACCTGCATCCCATGCATTAAAGGAAAACAGGCGAGGTTACCATTTCCAGGTGAAGGTTCCAGAGCAAGTCAACGGCTAGAAATCGTTCACTCGGATGTGTGTGGACCTATGGAGGTGAAGTCTCTCGGAAATGCAAGGTATTTTCTCACATTCACTGATGATTTCTCTAGAAGAGTGTGTGTCTTTACTATAAAATCAAAGTCAGAATGTCTAGAAAAATTTAAGGAATATAAATCATTTGCTGAAAATAAACTTAATACTAAAATCAAAACACTTCGAACTGACAATGGAACTGAGTACACAAATAGGAACTTTACTGAATACCTAAAGTTACATGGAATTATACACCAAACATCAACTCCATATACTCCACAACAAAATGGTCTTTCCGAGCGTATGAACAGAACATTACTTGAAAAAGCCAGATGTATGTTAATAAATGCTAACTTACAGAAAAACTTATGGGCCGAAGCAATCAGAACTGCTGCATACATCCCCAACCGTTCACCGACGCGAGCACTAAACTACAAGACACCAGAGGAAATATGGAGTGGCTGTAAACCTAACTTGAGTCATATGAGGATATTCGGCTGCGAAGTCATGATGCATATACCTAATGAAAAATTGAAGAAATGGGACTCCAAGTCATGTAAGATGATTTTTGTTGGATATTGCGAGGACTCTAAAGGGTATCGACTACTTGAACCCAAAACAAAGACAGTAACCAGAAGCAGAGATGTAGTGTTTCTAGAAAACTCTATCAAAAGAGATACAGTACCAGTTTCCTTATCAAACACTGAACAAAAACGTGTAAGTACAAGTAGTCTCCCTGAAAGTAGTGACTCCAGTACAGATCTGTCTACTCATACTGCAGTGGAAACAAGTAACACTGATGATGAGGAATATGTGCCAGAGAAGTCAATTGAAATACCCCAAACATCCAACATCACACTTCGTCCTCGTAACAGACCAAACCCAGCAATGAAAACTGAGTCCTATTTATTTATGGTTGAAGTACCACAGACATATGAAGATGCACTTTCCTCCAAGGACTCTAAGATGTGGATAAAGTCCATTAAAGAAGAATTAAAGGCGCATGAGGACAATGGCACTTGGGAGCTAGTAAACAAACCAGACAATGTGAGGCTATTAGATTGTAAGTGGGTGTTTCGTGTGAAAGATGAACCAACAGGTCTTAGGTACAAATCTAGACTCTGTGTGAAAGGCTATGCCCAGAAGAGCGGCATAGATTACACTGAAACATTCTCTCCGACAGTCAGATATGACTCCATTCGCTTACTGTTGTCCCTTGCAGTTGAAAAATGCATGACTATAATACAATTCGATATTAAAACCGCCTTCCTGTATGGTGAATTGCAAGAACAAATTCATATGAAACCACCTGAAGGACTCAATGTTGAAAATAATATGGTTTGCAAGTTAGTAAAATCATTGTATGGATTGAAACAAGCACCTCGCTGCTGGAATGCTAAGTTCAACTCGGTCTTAAATAAATATGGTTTTGTGAACAGTCATGCAGACAAATGTGTGTATGTTAGTTCTAATAGAGAAGTAAAAGTATATCTCTTGCTTTATGTTGATGATGGACTTTTATGTTCTACCAGTCCAACAATCATTACGGAAGTCCTGGATGATCTTCAAAAGGAATTCTATGTTAAGATTTGTAAAACTTCAAATTTTATTGGTATACAGATTGAACAATGTAAGGATTACATTTTCATACACCAAAGAAAATATATTGAAGAATTGTTGTCAAAATTTGACTTGGATAATGCTAACCCAAATAGTATACCAGCTGATCCACATGTTACACTACAGAAAAGCACAGTGCTGGAAAATGAAAAGTATTTCCCTTACAGAGAAGCAGTGGGATCACTTATGTTTGCTGCCATAGTCACTAGACCAGACATAATGTATGCAGTGAGCACTGTTAGTCGCTTCCTCAACAGCCATGATCAAAGTCACTGGAACGCAGTCAAGCGAATCTTAAAATATTTAAAAGGGACAATTTGTTTAGGCCTTTGTTTCAGATTAAATGAAAACAACACTCTAGAATCTTATTCTGATGCTGATTATGCCAATGATCCTGTGACAAGGCGATCAACCACTGGTTATGTCTTCATGAAAAACGGAGCTGCCGTCACATGGAACAGTCAACGACAAACAACAGTTGCATTATCAACCACTGAAGCAGAGTTCATGGCCTCATGTTGTGCAACCAAAGAAGCTCTCTGGATTAAACAATTACTGTTGGATATAGGTGAATATAAACAAAATTGTATAACAATTAACATTGATAATCAGAGTGCTATATGTTTAATTAAAAATTCTGAATATCACAAGAGGTGTAAACATATTGACATAAAATACAATTTTGTAAAAGAAAAGTATGCTCAAAAGATAATAGATCTTAAGTACATTAGTACTGATAATCAGTTAGCTGATATTTTCACAAAACCTTTGCCTAAAGCTAAGTTCGAGTACTTTAGAAATAAGTTAGGTTTGATTAAAAATCCAAAAGAATGTAAAAATTAAAAAAAAAAAAAAAAAAACTGTACTGTTTGAAAACTATGTCAGAGATACTGTCATTCAAATATTTTTTTTGTCTATGTGCAATGATGCTAATATGCAATTGACTATGATAGTAATGTACATAGTCTATGTATACATGTGTATATTTAAATCAACTAAGTAGAATAAGGCTATAATTTAGAGGGAGTGTTATCTAGTTTAAATTTGGCGCCTTATTGTGTTCATAGAGACGTGTGCTCTTAATTGTCTGTGACAACCTAGTATGTTCTTTTTTTATATACATCTGCATCTGTGGTACTGCCGTCTGTAAAAAAATTGTCTAATGCAAGTAAAACTACAGTTAAATAAAATAAATCAATATATATCTTTCAAATCTCAGTTTTAATCCAACAGTTTTTAATTGCACGTCACGTGTAAACGACTGGTCGTAGTTCTTTTAAAAAAAAATATGTTACTTTAGACAATTTCCATCGTAATTTGATCTAAGAATATTTGAAATTATATTTTCTCAACATAGTGTAATTTATAAAGTTTGGTCTAACGCGGATAAATAAATGAGAATCACGCAAAAAATTTTAAGCGTATTTTTATGAAACCTTCACCATTTTAAAGATAATTTGATTATTTATAATTTAGTCTAAGTGATTTAGTTTAATACCTGTTGTTTTATGTGTGATAAATTAATAATGCGTCTAATTTCAGACAGCGCTCCTTGATGGGCGAGTCCTATTACTGGGTGGATGTACGACGCGTTACGTGAGCTCAGCATAGAACACGCAAGCTAACCACTCAAGGTCATTGACAGTTAATAGCGCTTTAGTGGCTTAACAAATTCGTATAAAACTTGGCTCATGGGTGGGCCATGACTCTAATTGGGCCATATAATACTTTTTATTCCAGTAATATATGTTCCCAAAATTTTAGAGTAGGAGAACCCACGGGCAGCGGCTAGTATTTATAAAAGAAATTAAACACGAAATTCTTCATAACTTGTAAATAAATGTAGTCAACTCTATTTTGAGCTGAGCCATTTTAATATGGCAACTTCGAAGAAATTCTCATAAGAGTGGATCTGTAAATGCCGTGGTTGAGACCCGCATACGGAGAGTTTTATGTACCACTGGTTTTTTCGTTGTGTTGACAATGTGTTTCTTAAGGCACAGTCACAACACGAGAGTCGCTTTACCACTAGTTTGCGTTGAGGCACATGGAAAGAAAGAAAGAAAGAGAAAGCATTGCATTGAGAAAAGCATGCAGTTTTACTTTTATTTATTCACTAGCTTTTTCCAGCGGCTGCGGCTGCGTGAAAGTCAAAAAATATCCTAAGAGGACATACTCCCGGAACAAAAAGAATAACTGTAATCTATATATGTGCCAAACTTAATCCAGATCCGTTTAGCCATTGAGAGGATCCGGCAACTGGGACTCGAGGTGGCATTGCACAAGTCCGAGGCCATGTGTTTTCATGGTCCTCGGAACTCGCCACTGTTGGGTTCCCGGATAACGGTAGGAGGGGTTCACATCGGCGTCGAGAGGACGGTGAGGTACCTGGGTCTCGTCCTCGACAGCCGGTGGAACTTCGTCGAGCATATCCGACATTTGGCTCCCAGACTGGAGCGGGCCAGTGCAGGTTTGAAGCGGCTCCTGCCCAATCTGGGGGGTCCAAACGCCTCCTGCCGGATGCTCTATGCGGGGATCGTGCGGTCCATGGTCCTTTACGGGGCACCGGTGTGGACGTGTTCCCTGAGGCGGCGACCAGCTCGCCGGTTGAACACGTTCTAAAGGGTCATGGCCATTCGGCTCATCCGAGGATACCGCACGGTCTCCTGTGAGGCGGCGAGCCTCCTTGCCGGACTGTCACCATGGGATTTGGAGGCCAAGGTCCTCGCACTGCTCTGGGAGTGGTGTGAAGAGGCCAAACGCCGGGGCGAAACTCTGCTGCCACGACACCTCGCGGCAGCAGGTTATTTATTTTCTAAATATCGCAGCTTAAAGCTGAGATAGGTGCTTTTTTGGCCTGGCACAGGTCTTTTCTATATTTTTATTATGTTGTTGTATTTTTATTTTTTTATTGTTTACCTTATGCCATGTAAAATTTTTGTGTTTTTCTTGGTTGGCACGAAATAAACTTTTTTTCTTTCTTTCTTTCTTTCTTTCTTACTGGGCGTACTGGGCGTAGAACGTCGCGAGACGATCTCCGGCCACCGTAGACCCGGGCCTGCGGATGGCGAGCACTGGGTAGCTCGCCGTCCGATCAGCACCAGGCCCGTGAGTCGACGGCGCGTAGTGTTCCACGCGCGCCTCAAAGAGATGTTGTCAGCCACCACTGACGGGGCCCATCGTGGCCGGTGCCTGTATGCCTAGGGGTAGCGGATAAATTCTGAAAATGAGTTACCGCATCCCTGAGCACTCAGACAGCGAAGGCACAGAGGTGGGTTTTAGTTTGAGTCTGACACGCCCTCGCGCTCCACCTAGACCGGGAGAAGTCATTGGAACATTTCCCACTCCCCCAAAGTAACAAATATCCAATCCATCCACATAGATATATACTATTTAAAGCAGAAAGTAGGTTGAAGCCTTTAGACCTTGATCTTGCCTGATGGTAAGCGATGATTGAGATCTATTATAATGGCTACGATACGATACAAAGATTTCTGTCTCCCTAGCAAAAACTACTTAAAACTTGACTTTCTCAACACAATCTAGATCGCTATTTTGGAAAGAGTTTTATTATGAAAATAAAACTCTTTCCAAAATGTTTTTTGACAGAAAAATACGTACTGTGGTAAGTAAATTAGGTAAGTAATCTTCTTAGTTAAAATACTCTACAGATTCATCTTCCTGGACTTTTGAAAGTATTTAGACTTCCTTAGAAGAGAGAAATGATTGATGAGTTTAGAAAACTTCACTTTATTAGAACGAAAATTGAAAGGAAAATTAAGAAAATTGCCAATTTACTGTTCAGTTCAATGATGATGATTAATTTCTTCACAAGTAGGCCATAAAAAAAAACCCTTCAAAATTACAACTTAGTTGATGATATTTAAACCTGACAGGTAACGCGGCGTTTAACATTTAATTTTTTTTTTGGCGTGTTTAAGAATAATAATTATAATTTTTAATAATAGTAATTTTTTCGCCCTACCGTACTGGTGCGACGTTGAGCGGTGACGTGAGAAACCGTCACAAATTGGAAAAGAACATACCTAAAAATTACTGAACCCCCTTTATAATATCACTTTGAATAATCAAATGTGTGAGGGCCTTGCCCAAGAGTGAGACAACAAATCATCTTCATCATCTTCCTGCCCTTATCCCATGTTACCTGGGGTCGGCGCAATACGTTTTTTTCTTCCATTCTATCCTATCAGCCGTCACGCTATCACTAACTCCCTTTTCTTTCATATCACTCCTCACACAATTCATCCATCCTTTCTTTGGCTTCCCTCTCCCTTTCCATCCATCCACATTTATATTCATAACTCTTTTAGTTACATGTATTTCATCCCTCCTCTTAACATGAGCATACCAAGATAAGCGGTTCCCTTTCAACTTTTCTGTGACTGGCGCCACTTTTAAACTACCTCTAATGTATTCATTTCTCACTTTATCCATTCTTGTTACTCCACACATCCATCTCAACATTCTCATCTCCACCACATGCAATCTTTTTTCATCCGTCTTTTTCACAGCCCAACATTCTAACCCATACAGTACGACAGGTCTAATCACGGACTTATAGATTTTCCCCTTTAACTTAAGGGGCATCCGTCGGTCGCAAGTTGTTCCAGTGACCTATCGCTATTTCATCCATCCTGAGTTGAACCTGTGCATTACGTCTCGGACTATATCGCCATCCCCCTAAACAAGCGACCCGAGGTATCGAAAGTCAGAGCAAATCGGTATAGGCGTTCCGTTGAGAGCTACAGTCATAGGACTGGAGAGACCGCCGAAATCGCAGAACAGATATTCCGTTTTGGTTCTGCTCAATTTCAGGCCCACACCCTCCAGTCTTTGCCACCACGTCTCCAATCTGCTCTGGACCTCTAAGCCGCTTTCGGCAACCAGCACAATGTCATCAGCAAACAGCATACACCAAGGAGCCTCTTCTTGAATGTCCGACGTCAGAGCGTCCATTATCATCAGGAAGAGGTAAGGGCTGAGAGCCGACCCCTGGTGCAAACCAACCGCTACACTGAAACTGTCAGTAGTGCCCACTGCAGACCGGACTTGGGTACTGCATCTACTGTACATCGCTCGGAGCAACTGCATATACTTCCCAGGCACACCTTTCTCCTTAAGGACCTACCACAAAACCTCTCGAGGCACCCGGTCATATGCCTTTTCGAGGTCAATGAACACCATGTGCAAGTTTTTATGCACAGCTCTGTATTTTTCGCACAGCTGGCGGATAGCGAAAATGGCATCCGTTGTACCCCGACCAGGCATAAAACCGAACTGGTTTTGTGGGATTTCACTCTCTTCTCTCAGCCGCTTTTCAATAACTTTTTCCCATGCTTTCATACTATGTGACATTAGCTTTATTCCTCTATAGTTGTTGCACTCCAGCACATCACCTTTGCTCTTGAAGATGGGCACCAACGAACTGTTGCACCATTCATCAGGTATGGCTTCTTCCAGCAACAACTTATTGACGAACAAAGTTAACCACGAGCGAGACAACAAAGGCTAGCAAAAAAACTGAACTTGACCTGGCCTTAACTGAAAGGACTCGCAACTATAAGGACCAACGCTTAAGGCCCACCGGATGCCTGTTCAGTCCAGTTTCATTTATTCACAGTTACAAAAATGTCACTGGACCCACAACGATGGGGAACGCTTCTTATATTCTAGTTTTTATTGAGGAAAAACTATTGTTGTTACAGTTGTTTTCACTAGGCTGAATGTACGAGCGTTTTGTGCCAAAATACACGTATGTTCCTATTATGAATGGGATGTAACCAAAAATAGAGTGTAGCTTTGTTTTGTGAGCGGATAAAAACGGGAACAAAGGTGTTTAGTGTGGGCAAATAAGCTTGGGATGATTCTCTAACAAAACAGATTTTGTGATTCTTAGAAAAACGTCTGGACTTTGATTTATTAGATAAGTAAAAAAACCGGCCAAGTGCGTGTCGAAAGTCGCACATTTAGGGTTCCGTATTAAATGTATTTTTGGCTTTATGGCTTTTGGTCAAAAAGATGCTTATACTCCGAAAATTTGAAGACTGTAGCTCCAACCATTTCGCTGTAAAACCTGTGTGTCAGACGACGAACAGACAGACAGACGGAAAGACGGACACGTGAATGACAGCAATAGGGTTCCGTTTGGACCCTTCAGGTACGGCACCCTAAAACCGAAGTAAGTAAGTATATTTTATGAGTAGGTACCGCGAAAAAAATCATCGTCTGGTGGATATCGTCTGTTTACACATTCGTCATAAGTTAGATTGAATAAATTTATCGAACGTCAATGTTATTCATTTATACGAATTTTATCAATCAATATTTTTAAAAGTGTCTAAGACACTGTCAAAATATTGTTAACTAGCACTTCGACCGCTGCTTCGTCTGCGTGGATTTTGAAAATACAGCCCATAATAAAAATAATTTTCAACACATTTGCTCAAAAAAAAATAACCGTCTTTCAAAAAAGAAAATACACTAAAAATTTAAAAATAACTTTAATTTCGGAAGTCGGTGTTTGTAGTTTATTTATTCGTTATTTGACACCGACTTCCGAAATTAAAGTTATTTTTTAATTTTTTGTGTATTTTCTTTTTTGGAATTCGGTTGTTTTTTTTTATTGTAAAAAAGTTTTTTATTTTTCACTATTTGGTGATACCCCAGAACTCAAAACCCCAATAACATGGAACGTGGAATCAAAACATACCTACTCGTAATTGGAAAAAACCAAAACGTCATCTAGGTATACATATTTTTCGTTTTGACAGTTTTTCAAAACCGCTGAAGAAATTTCGATAAAATTTATATGGGACCACTTCGGGACTATGTTCTTTTGGATAAAAAAAGAATTTTGAAAATCGGTCCACGAATGACAGAGAAATCGGTGGACAACTTAAAAAAAAAAACTTATCTACAGTCGAACATAGAACCTCCTCCTTTTCAGAAGTCGGTGAAAAAATGCGTTTACGAAGCCTGTATACATTGTTCGCTAGTTAAAAATTACGCACCATACAACGGAACGTGCGGTAACATAGGTACTCTCACCTAAGTACCTATTTTACCGTTGTAAAGCGCCGTGCGTTCCGCTCCCGCGACACCTCGCGGCTCGGCGGACAGAGCTCCGGCAGAATCTCATGGTGACATGGAGAGAGCGACTGTCGGAACCCAGCGCTGGGCACGCCACCATCGCGGCGGTAGTGCCCCTCTTTGAGGAGTGGCTGGAGAGGCGCCAAGGCGCCCTTACCTTCCGCCTGACGCCGGTCCTCACCGGACATGGCTGTTTCGGGAGGTACCTGTGTCGGATCAAAGCGGAGGTGACCTCCGGGTGTTTCCACTGCGAGGATCGCCCAGAGGACACGGTGGAGCATACGGTGGAGGTTTGCCCCGCTTGGGCAGAGCACCGCCGTATCCTCGTGGGATAGGATAGGCGGCAGCGACCTCTCGCGCCGTGCCTTGGTTCAGGCCATGGTACGGAGCGAGAGGGAATGGGAAGCCGTCTCCTCCTTCTGCGAAGCCGTAATGCTCGCGAAGAGGGAGGTGGCATACGTTACGAGTCTGACACGCCCTTCCACTCCACCCTAGAGTGGAAGAAGTCATAGGATTAAATTAATTAGAAAATTAAATAGGAAAAAAAAAGGACCGTGCGTATCCTTTACGGTTTTTTTTTACTTTCCATAGAGAGAGAAATAAGTTGTATGATCGAACCTCTTTAGAAGTGCTTTTGCTCAATACGTTTGTCTCACTTTAATACTAAAGAGAAAATGAGACGAAAGATGTAGTTCTAATTTTCACCACGCGCACGTGGCGCCATTTGCAAGTTCACGCCATTTTCATATTAGAAAAGTCAAATATTATTGCAACTTTCCAACTGATATCTAAAAACAAAAGTTTTTTCATTACCTGTTGTACTGTTTTGTCGCTAATGTGTTGAAAAACGTTGTATAACATACGTGCGGAAATTGGTATTTACAAACTCGTGACTATGGTAAGCTCTCAATTTCGTCTCGGGCTTACATTCGTCTACTCGTTTGTAAAAACCGACTTACCGCACTAGTATCATAAATAACTATTATAGGCTATATCGCCCACAAATAACGTAACTTTCGACCAGTGACAAAAAAAATAGAATTATTACTTCCGGAGATTACCCCCTATAAGTGAGTAGAAATGAGTAATTAGTATAGACGAACGAACAATCTTTGACTTCCTCATCTTACAAAATATTTTGCAAGAACCGTTCACCAGTGAGACTGCATTAAAAATTAAGGAGGGGAGAGTGTTTTTGAAGCATAATACGTTTTCTAATTTAATGGCAACTGAAGAAATTCGAGAACAGTTGGTGTTGTCACAGCAATTAAGGATTAATCCATCATTCCTATTCTTGCGCATCACGCAATGAGATTGACCGAAATATGCGCGGAGTCTTTTGCCAGATTTTGTTACGGATAGTCTTTTTTCGTGACTTGATGGTTTATAGCGTCGAAAAGCGGCTTTTATAAGTTGAGTTTAGATGCCGATTATATCTAGGATAGAATAGAATAGAATAAAATTTTATTGTACACCGAAATAGTCACACCGCCGCATGAAAGGTTATCGGTAATATTCCAATTACCCACCTGGTTTTTAGGGCCCCGTACCCCAAGGGTAACCAATGGGACCCTATTACTAAGCCTCCACTGTCCGTCCGTCCGTCCATCCATACGTTCATCTGTCCGTCCGTCTGTCTGTCAGCGGGCTGTATCTCATGATCTGTAATAGGTAGACAGTTGAAATTTTCACAGTATATGTATTTTTGTTGCCGCTGTAACAACAAATAATTAAAATTAAAGGAGGCTCCGCTACTATAAACGTGTTTTTTGACTTTTTTGCTCGATCTTAATAATGGCAACAAGAACAAGTAGACGCGTATAATCTTGTACGCTGGTACGGAACCGTTCATGCGCGAGTCCGACTCGCACTTGGCCGGTTTTTCTTTTATTTTATCTTCTTTCTTTTCAGCACTTGTTAAGACGGGGCTGTGTGTACCTCGGCAGCGGTGCTCTTAGTGTATAATAATGTATTCTTTACTTTGTGTAGTGTTATAATAGAAACACGGGAGCGCAATACTGAATATGCTATATTGTTGATACAGCTGAGTGACTGCTTCGGAGGTTTCCTATTGACTCCAACAAAAGAAAACATAATTTCTACTTGACCTTTAAAAATAATATTTTTATTTTGCATCACCTTATAAAAGTATAAGTGAGTGACAGCAATAGGGCTCCGTTTGGACCCTTCGGGTACGGAATCCTAAAAAGATCAGGTTACAAGCTGTCAGCAAAATGAAGCAGTTCGAAAATTGTAAGTGATTTTTTAAACACAAATGGACGGACTTAGGGATTTATGGACTTAAGGAAATTAGGAACTAAAAATACCTTAAGTTTATTTTATTTTAATTTTCTAAAACATACTTAGGGGTTTCATAATAAAAAATCGTTGACACTGGTCTATAGCCAAAATAAAGCTCTATCAGTTGGTGTTTTCAGTGTATCAATACCTAAGTTGGACTTAGTGATTTTTCGAATTGGGGCACCCATTTGCTCAACCAGACATGCTGGTTGGAATACAAACCTTATTAGCAGACATGCTGCTAATAAGGTTTGTATTCTCACGCGACCTGCTCAGATGTCTAGAAATATCTAGGAAATTGACCTTAACGCGTTATAATTATAGCTATAGATATCGTATATGTAGCTATAATTATAACGCGTTAAGGTATAACTATCTTATTTTTCGTAAGATAAGAATAAAAACAATTTCTGTAAGCCCGAGTTAAATGCCTTTAATTTTCTATAAACGTATTTTTTCATTTACAAAAATAATGCTGTCTGAAACACACAAACGCTGTTTTAATTAAAAAGAAACTTGAATTTCATTAATTTAATGCAGTTTGTTGGAGTAATGTAGAAGTCAAGCCTGGTTTAGAATGTTTTTGAACAACATGACTGTGTAAAATAACGTCAAAAACATATTTAGCACTAAAATAAAATTAAAGTAAGTACCACGTTATTGTATAGACAGAATAATGTTCATCTATTTTAAAGACAACTATTTTTCGATGCATTTTAACAATGGGGTATTTTACTAAAAAAATCTATTTAGTCCTTCAGTTAAATAACCAAAAAATATTGGACATGTATTTTTTGCTTTTCTAAACCAATAAAAAATGACAAAGATAAAACGCATCAAAGTTCAGGAGTGTGGGCTCGTTACATCAATTTGGTGGTAAAAATGTCGCAACCCGTGACGTCACGCAACATTTCAACGCACTGTGCGTTAAAATGTCGCGTGACGTCATCGCCCGCATTTTTTGTTTACGTGCCAAAAAAAAATACGTGTTCAATATTTTTTGGTTATTTCACTGACAGACTAATATTTTTTTTTTTGTAAAATACCCTAGTGATCTCTAAAACGTATAAGCATTTATGGAACAATGTATAAAGAGATCCACAGCCAGGCGCGACAAGAACACGACAATGCAAGACGATTTGGAGAAATCACTTCTTCTTAGCATGTCGATGGCATAAATAGTTTATAGGTATATTTTCTTAATTAAATTCCTTACCTGGCCCAATATTCGGCCACAGCGAAGCCGTCCACTGATGCTGTCATTAGATCCTTACGTGAACAGGTAACAGGGCACAAGATGGAAGGTGAGACATGGTCTGCGGAGAGACGCCACACAAACCCTGAAGATTGGAACCGTTCTAGAACCCCCCACTGCGGCGGACCTGAGTGCGGAGTTTGATTAAAGTTTTTCAGGTTGGCCATAGCAACGTGCCCGGGCGGCGAGGCCCTCCGACAGCTCGATGAAATCAGCAAGAGGGTTTCAAAATCTATTTATACAGCTGCTCACTAAACCTACCCTACACACTTTTGACATTTACAACTACGAAACTGCGACCTAAACGTAAAACTAATTAAACTAGCAAAAACTGAGAGATTTCAGAGCCTCTAATTAAATGGCAAAGTTTTTCATCGCACGCGCTTTTCAGCGCTGCACCAAAGCGCTGCGAGTGAAAACCTTCGTAATAAATTATAACTATGGACCTACATCGTGGATGGCGGTAGGGTAGTTCACTATGAAAGTTATTTCCTTTGAATGGGTGAATGTTGTTTGGAAAATATGTGTGTTACATTTTTGGAATAGATATGATTTATGATTTTAGTAAGGTTAATTAATTAAGTCAAATCACGTCCTGCCAGCGAAGCATGGAAAGAAGTGTCGCAAAAATTAGGAAATGTCAGAAAATACGTCACACTACCATCGGGCAAAAACAAGGGTTGGTAGATGCTCTCACCTACGGTCTAAAAATAAAATGGAGATGGGCAGGACACGTAACGAGAATGAGCGACGAGCGATGGACAATCGGAATGACAACATGACTCGGTCCGACAGGCACATGGAAAAGAAGAAGACCTGTAACTAGTTGGATAGATGACATCACACGAGTTGCAAAGAAAAACTGGCTGATAGAAGCCAAAGACCGCGACCGCTGGGGTTCTCTGGAGGAGGCCTTCACCCTCATCCTCCTGATCCTACCTGAGGGTTTCATGCATGCATAATATTTTTTATTTTATTTTAAATCTATATTTTAATTTAATTTATAGAATTAATAATAATATTGAAATCAAATTTATACAATTATTATTAAAAAAAAAAAAAATATAATATTTTAAATGTTTAAATTTGATTCCAATAAATAATAATTTGAAATCAATAAATCAAAATTTAAATGAAAATATGTTAAGATAACTATAAACCAATAATGAAATTGAAAAAAATAAATAATTTAACAACTCTTTTAAAATTTTGACTATGTCTAAATAACTTAAACATTCCTGTAAAAATGATATTTATTCTTCTGCATGAAATAAGAGGCTTTTTTATTTTATTTTTATTTAATTAAGTCAATACAATAAAGGCCTGAAAATTGGAAAACTTTTAGTTTATAATAATTGTAACTACTTCCTTCTTTGTTCAAAAATTCTGCTTTTCAACTTTACAAGCGTCATTTTTAAACAGTACCTAAAGTTAACATAATTCCAAAAAGTCCGCAATCATTGTGTTTAACATTCTAAAGTCGTGTGAATTACACAACATGACATAACATCAAAACTGGCAAAGCAATAGGATAGTATCAGGAGGCAATACAATTCTCATTAACCGGCACAATTATAGACTCGGGTAAATAAACACTTAACGTAAAAAGAACAATCAAAAACCCTATTAATGTTCCCGACACACGATTTAACGAAGCAACAACGATCAGAAAACACCACTTGATTGATAACAGCCGTCAAGAACTTGGACGGAATCAGCCAAGCACCAGCCAATTGTGACTCTGTGGCGGAAAATGTAATTTTAAATTTGTTTCGTGGTTAATTTAACGGTCCAGTTGGAGTTTATGCATAACTTACTGTCGCGCCGTTTGATTTAGTTGCTAATTTGGACGGTTAGAGATTGATTTTGCATGTTTCAGGAGTTTGCCTCTGACATTACTGGCCCTTTTTACTCGACTGCCCTAAAAAGAGGGTAATGTTTTTCGAGAGTATATCGGGAGTAAAAAGACAGTTTCCGAAGCCGAAAGCCGCATATTCTACCCATTTTTTGGATAATTTTATTCTACTAGACCATACTTGGGAATTCACCGGTTCTGGAGATATTGAAGGTCAAAATAGCAATTTTTTTTGAAGTTATACTTCTTTAGGCGCGTTATGAAAAAATGATGAGAGTGAAATTTTAATAATAATGGCAATGGAGGACGGTCCTTCGCTATCCAGGATGTCGACAAATCCAGAGGAATAGCGAACCGATAAGGATCGAGCGGGGTATATTCCAGGGTGACAGTTTGAGTCCGCTTTGGTTTTGCCTAGCTTTGAATCCTCTAAGCACACTGCTGGAGAATTCAGGGCTAGGCTATCGGTTGAAGAGAGGTGGTCAGGTTATATCTCACCTCCTTTACATGGATGACTTGAAACTTTTTGCCCCCAGCAACCTGCAACTGATGGAGCTACTGAAGGTAACTAAAACCTTTAGTAGTGCCATCAGGATGGAGTTTGGTGTAGACAAATGTGCGGTAATGCATGTAAAGCGAGGGGAGATTGTGGAATCCGTGGGTACTCAACTCTCGGATTCCATAAACCTGAGATCCCTCTCTCCAACCGAAACCTATAAGTATTTGGGTATGTCGGAAGCGTTAGGTATCAATGTTACTGACATGAAGCAATCGTTGAAGGAGCGCTTCTTTGGCCGCCTGAAGATATTTAATAGCCTTCTATCGGGCGGAAACAAGGTGCGCGCCTTCAACGGTTGGGTCATGCCGGTATTGATGTACTCTTTCGGCGTACTCAAATGGACCCAAACAGAACTTGACGCCCTAGATAGGCGTGTCCGTACACTGCTGACTGCATTTCGAATGCATCACCCACGTTCGTCGGTGATGAGACTGTATATCCCGCGGAAGTGTGGAGGCCGAGGCTTTTTAAATGCTAAGACCCTCCACAACCGCGAGGTATGCAGTCTAAGGGAATATTTCCTAGCTACTGACGTGGGTATGCATCGAGATGTAGTGGCAGTGGACAAGGGCCTTACTCCACTCTCCTTGGCTAACGAGAACTGGCGCAAACCTCTAGTGCTTGACACTAACGATCGCAGAGAAGTATGGCAGAGTAAGGAACTTCACGGACGCTTTTTCCGGGCACTACATGGGCCCGATGTAGACCAGTTAGCGTCCGTAGCCTGGCTGCGTGTCGGTGACCTCTTTGGGGAAACCGAAGGTTTTGTCTGTGCAATTATGGACGAAGTTATCATGACGAAAAATTACCGGAGATTTATTGTGAAGGACGGCACGGTTGACATATGTCGGGCATGTCATCGTCCGGGAGAATCAATCCGCCACATAATCTCTGGTTGTTCTCGTCTAGCTAACGGTGAGTACTTGCATAGGCACAACCTTGTAGCCAGGATTATCCATCAGCAACTTGCTCTGAAGTACTCTCTTGTGGAATCGGAAGTGCCGTACTACAGATATGCGCCCGACCCAGTTCTCGATAATGGTCATATCTCATTGTACTGGGATCGGTCCATCATCACTGACAGGACTATTTTAGCCAATAAGCCTGATATAGTGGTGGTGGACCGAATCGAGAGGCGTGCAATGATTGTTGACATTACCGTCCCACATGACGAGAACCTCGTGAAAGCCGAGAAAGATAAACAAATCAAGTATATTGACTTGGCTCGCGAGGTTGTCGACATGTGGGATGTGGACTCAGCGATCATTGTACCGATAGTCGTGTCAGCCAATGGCTTAATAGCCACGAGCCTCGACCAACACCTCAGGAGGCTCTCGTTAGGCGGCTGGATCAAGGGCTTGATTCAGAAAGCAGTACTTCTGGACACGGCTCGCATTGTCAGGCGGTTTCTCTCTCTGGAGCCCTGACCCTGTTCCCGATACCGGTGGGATACTATTTTTTATATTTTTAAATGTTTTTTATATATTCTTTTTTAAGAAATATTTAAAAATGTATTTAATATGTTAAAAAGATAAATAAACAAATAATAATATAATATAATTTTTATTTCAGACCAGAGATGATGTCCATTTTGTTAGTAACAATGTTCTTATAGACTAGTGTTAATAATACTTAAAATTACCCACAACCAAACACAAAAAAAAAAGACAGTAAACCCATCTATCACTACCTCGCTATTTCATGACAAATGGCGCAGCAATGACCGATGTAATCGCAGTCCAGCCGACTAGCAATCATGCTAAGGATGCTGTTGGCGCTGCCACGTACTCTACGCACCAGGGATGCGCATCTTTTACGCATCGTAGCGTAAAAGCAGTCTACACGATGTTCCGCAAACATCCCTGATGCACTACAGAATCGCCGCAGCCCCATCAGCACCCTGAATGCATTATTAAATTGAACTTGGAGGGCACTGTAAGACTTTTGAGTATAGTCGGCCCAGTCCCTTTAAGATGCACGCGCATCACTGTCACACAAAATTCACAGGTTGAAGCCAGTTATATTATTACTAAACTTTTTTTACAAACAAACATAACCTGAATATTCAATTTTTTTTCAAAATTTCGAAATAACGCATTTGCAGTTACAAAAACGCAATGAATATCCAACGTATTCGACAAGTACCGACGTGGCTTAGAGTGAAGGGACGAGGTTTAACTCCATTCTCCGGTTCGCGTTGCATTGCGCGCAACAATTTTTTTTTTTCATACCTTATATTAAAAGTCGTTTCCCAGCAATAATTTTTGCGCAAAACTACTTTATTAGACGTACAGTATGCGTAGTTAACGGCTATGTGAAGTGTCTTTTTACACCCTGTATATGTCTATTTTTGACACTCCCTGTAACCAAGACAGCTGGATGGATTTTAACAAACAAGGTCTCATTAGATTGGTCTTGAAAACCAAAGTGACATAGGCTATGTGAATTATGAAAAAATAATAAAACGGTGGCCGCCTTCTGCCTGGTGTCGCAAATAAATTTGAAATAGAATTACCGTATCCCTTGGCAAAGGCAACTGAAGGAACAAGGGTGGGTTTTAGTCAGTAAAAGTCTGACATGCCTTCCCGCTCCACCCAGAGCCCGGTCATTGTATGATTTTCCACTCTCCAAAAAAAAAGGTAAGTGTGGTCAAAATGGTGGCAAATGCATATTTGGTGTGCCGTAGGGTAGTGTTCTTGCTCCATGATTATTCATTATATATTATGCCATGGCATGTGGGAGACGAGACACGATCGATTTTCTTTTGTGTCTATTTCTCCAGTAACAGACATGCCTAAAACTTCCGGGCCTGCGGACGGCGAGTAGTGGGTAACTCGCCGTCCGATCAGCACCAGGCCTGAGAGTCGACAGCGTGTAGTGTTCCAAGCGCGCCTCAAAGAGTTGACAGCAAAACATGACGGGGCCCGTCATGGCCGATGCCTGCCCAGGGGTTGTGGATAAACTCGAAACAAAGTTACCGCGCCCCTGGGCATTCTGGGCAGGGAAGGAACAGACCAACAACCTCTAGCTCCACCCTAGAGCGGGAGATGTCATAGGATGATTTCCCAAACGACAAAAAAAAAATGCCCAAAACTATTAATGATTCAATGATTTTATTGGCTGACAACAGCACAATACTAATCAAAAGTAAAGATATTGTGACATTCGAAAAAGGAATGAACGATAACTTAAATGATAGAGTAACTTGGCTAACTGAAAAGAAAAAATGTGCAAGCTGGGTTTGAACTTGCAATCATAAGAATAAGTATCTGTTCCTCTAACCTATCATCTAAGCTTACATATTTGATGTAAGGAGGTGTTATGTGTTAACGACCGTCGTAAATAAAGAAAGACGACGGAGCCCCGTATTAAGGTAAGGTGGTGGACGGAGCCCCGCGTAGTGGGGCTCCTATTTCTGAATGGTTTATAAAGATAATAACGGCGTTATTTTTGGGTGCCGCCACCGGCTGCAGAGGCACTCCTTAAAGTAACATGATTTTAAGCAGATGCTTTGTTGTGCAAACAAAAAAAAAAAAATGGTTAACTTTAACAAAAAAACCTTTTGAAACTAACCGCTATATTCTGTCATGTCCAACATCTAATAGTGTGGAGGTGAGAAATCAGTAACAATGTATTATTTACGTGTATTTTTCAGGTACTTTGTCCATATGAATATTAGATGAGAAAGGGTCACTTCGTCTCTATCGTGAGAACGTGCTAAGGCTTATATCGGGTGGATAGGTAGCGTTTACTAGTACATTAATAACGTGCTATATCTACTTACCTGTAACGTCAAGATTTGAGTTTGTAAACTTGAAATTTTTTATAAGATTAAAATTTCATCAGATACTTGGTACGCTACTCGGTACGCTATATACCAGATAGTATGCCTTGAGAGAATGCCTTGTTGCATTAAGTCCGCCTATGTACCACTATTGTACATGAAGTTTAAATAAATAAATAATAGTATTCTAAAGCTTTCTGAAAAGATAAAAGATTCAAAGATCCTTGAGGCCAGATCTCTACTCCCTTGCAACTAACACGAGCTGTGGTGAGAAGATCACCCGATCAGCAAGACTGGTAGCAGGGATGATAGCCTAGATAGATGACTTTATCTGATTCAGCAAAAAACTTCACCAAGACTTGATTGAAATGATGCTTTAACTCAAAGCCATTTACAAGTAATTTTGAATTTTCAAGATAAAGCTTAAAAGTGTAGATCTCCATGGAGAAGAACGTGTAAGAAACTCCATGAACACTCGTTTAAATCAATAAATAGTTATAAAGGAGAAACCCAAACTCAATAGAAACTTGGGCCTGACGTTACAGGGCTAGAATTTGGCCATAAATTAGAGCATATATGAAGGATTCACGAGCACAATTTTCACGTCTCCCAGCAATGGTCAAATTGGTAAAATCAGTCAGTGTTTACCTACGTTTAAGGTTATTTTTCTACTTTTGAGGCTTTATTTCCTACGTAAATCTGGAAGGGGCACACGCTGGGAAATAATTTCAAAGGGTTGTCGTTATCGAAATATAGAAGGAGGACTATTTATAAATATATATGTGCTGTGCTGCACGCCTATCACGATGAGGTTTTAGGTACATAAAAAAGCTTAGGCTTCCAGTATCACTTAGAGCTTTAAGGTTTTCAGTAAGAACAATCTGTTAAATCTAAAGTGAGTGACTTCAGATTTGGCAGGGAAAGACTAGATTTGGCAGGGTAGTCTTTTTTTTTTGTGGGGTGGGAAATCATCCAATGACATCGCCCGCTCTGGGTGGAGCGGGAGGGCGTGTCAGACTCTTACTGACTAAAACCCAGCCCTGTTCCTTCCCTGCCCTGAATGCCCAGGGGCGAGATAACTCTTTCAAATTTATCCTCAACCCCTGGGCAGGCCTATCGGCCATGACGGGCCCCGTCATGTTTGCTGACAACTCTTTGAGGCGCGCGTGGAACACTACGCGCCGTCGACTCTCGGGCCTGGTGCTGATCGGATGGCAAGTTACCCGCTACTCGCCGTCCGCAAGCCCGGGTATCCGCTACCCCTAGGTATAGGGTACAATGTCTAATTTCGACGGCATGGTTGAGCGTTTGGCTGCCGCACTGCGATTCGCGGGTTCGTTTCCGGCATGGTACAAATATTTTTATGGGCTACAGATAGTTTTTCCGGGTCTGGGTGTCTTGTGCATGTGATTTTAGGTACATATCTGGAACGCACCTACGATACAGGAATAATTCCTCGTGTGGGGCAAGGTTTTAAAAAAAATATTGGATGGAGATGATACTATTATGTAGGTAGCTGCAACACCAAACTGTGTTCCCCGATTTTGTAATCAATGTTTTTTTGATTGTTTTTTGTAGCTACTTATTTACTACATAAAGGATGTTTCAATTTAGAATAAATGCGCTCACCACAGACACAGGCTGAGTAAGCACTATCCTTATTGTTTTAGTTTTTGAAGCGGTAAAAAAATTTCAAGTAATAAAAAAAATAGGCAGTCATTCATGGGGACTGCCAACAGAAGTTAAAACTGTGCTACGCGTCTTAGCACTCGTAGCGGTGTCGTTGTCGCGCGAGTTCAATAGTTTTTTCCCATCTCTTGACTTGACTGACATTTGCCGTTTAAGTGGAATCCGTGATGCAATCGATTTTATCCATTATTTGTTTTAATGATTCTTACGTTTAAAATCAATTCGATTCCTGATTTTTTATTTTACATTGATTTCGATACCTAAATAAACAATTATACTAAAACAATGGAGCATTATTTTATATTTGTAACAGTATTGATTTCCACTTAATCGTCATATTTTTAGTGTACGCTCTATTGACATAATGCCAGCGTTTGTGAAGTTAGTGACGTATAATGAAATTGCTGTTGTGACGATTTACAAAAGTTGTTTAAAACAAAAATATAAATCTACTCTATTTTCTACACTTGGCCATTGTTATCGAAGCTAAGATTTAAATGGGTTAATTAAGCAAAATAGACGACTTTTTTGGTACATAGCTGATTCGTGTAACAGTAGGCCAGAAAACGGGGTTCTCCTTTATGGTTACATTGTTAATGTTCAAACTATGCATAATATACTAATTGACTAGCTATTATTCGCGAACTAAATTATCAGTAGTGAACTAATTCTGGACCTCCAGTACGGCGTTATTTTCGACGTCAAGGTTTTATTAGACCGTCTATATATTTGAAAATTAAAGACGCGGAAAACCAGCTACATACGATTCCTTAAACGACGAACATAAACTAGATCACTAAATTTCGCTCTCCGAGGCGTTTCCACACATTAAAGAGCATGCACTTACCGATCTGTCCGCCGGGACAATATATTGTTCTTGTGGCCCGAGGAACTGCATACTGTGTGATTCAGGAGACCTGGCGCAGCAGATTATCTGTCCCACAGCTAAGTCGTTAGGGACAAACACTAAAAGTCTTTTAGAAGCTCCGAAATACTCTAGTTATATAATTAAAAACAAAAAAGAGTTTTTTTTAAGTGAAAAACTACTTTAGGCGCGTTTTTTTTTTTCTTTGGGGGGGTGGGAAATCATCTTATGACTTCTTCCGCTCTAGGGTGGAGCGGAAGGGCGTGTCAGACTCTTACTGACTAAAACCCACCCCTGTTCCTCCCTGCCCTACGCGCCCGGTTGCGAGGTAACTCTTTCGAATTTATCCTCAACCCCCGGGCAGGCATTGGCCGTGGCAGGCCCCGTCCTTTGCTGACAACTCTTTGAGGCGCGCGTGGAACACTACGCGCCGTCGACTCTCGGGCTTGGTGCTGATCGGACGGCGAGTTACCCACTACTCGCCGTCCGCAGGCCCGGGTCTACGGTGGCCGGAGATCGTCTCGCAGCCCCTGGCGTCTCCTGCGGCGGCTGCTGCTGAGGGCGCTAGGGCGACTCTGCCTCTGTTGAGTCTCCCTAACGTGTGCCGCCTCCCTCTTCGCGAGCATTACTGCTTCGCAGAAGGAGGAGACGGCCCCCATTCCCTCTCGCTCCGTACCATGGCCCGAACCAGGGCACGGCGCGAGAGGTCGCTGCCGCCTATCGCATCCACGAGGACACGGCGGTGTTCTGCCCAGGCGGGGCAAACCTCCACCGTATGCTCCACCGTGTCCTCTGACTTTAGGCGCGTTGGGCAGTTTTGAAATGGGAAATAACAATTGAATACCCGCGTCACCGTCACCGACACCGCTACGCGATCCGCTACGAGTCTCTTAGTGTATTACGAGGCGCGTTGGGCATTTTTGTTCAAGTTTTCACTTCAGTCGGCACTCCCAGAGTGCCACTCCATGTTTTTTAAACAAGCTTTTATACCGACTAACATAATTAAAAGCGTACACAAAATATAGTTCCAGATACCGTTAAAGAGTTCCTTTATCTCATGCTTCATATAAATAAGTTGATAATTTAAAAAAAACATTTTTTAACAAGCTTTTATACCGTATCACATGTCATATCAAATGTGTACACAAAATTTTGTGTCCATGCTGTTGAGCATTGATGAGTATATCCTCTACTATATCTGGAGCTTATCGTGAATGTCAATTTGGGTCATGCGTACCATAATAATGGATTGTAATCGGAACAGCCCCCTTAGTCAAAATACATTTCTGTTAACGTTAACGCTAACGCTTCGTGCAAAATGTATGGCAACGACATTTTGCACGAATCTTTTGTATGTTAAATAAAAGTTTGTAAAAATATTTTTTTTGTTTTCAAAATTGATTTTGTTTATTTTTTCGAATGAAGAAAAATAATTTTATTAAAACTTTTTATTAGAATAACGATATTGACGGTATTGAGCAGCAACCTTAATATAGATTAGGGTTTCAGATTTTTCAACACCTTTTTTAAATTAAATTAAACATTTTAACTACCGCTTCCAACCTCACTCTGACTACTAATTAAGGAAAGTAATGTTGAAAGTATGGTAATGGCACAATCACGTTTTACCAGCTGCTTGCTTATGTTGTTTGTTAACACCACCGTAGAGCGTCACCATCACCATCATTTCTGTCGTAAACCGAACACTGTAGGACAAAAGCCTCCCTAAGAATCATTACAAAGAACATGTTGCCTCATCCATCCTGAGTTTTTACTGACAGTTTTTTTGGGTGTAGGAAAATCCTCATCCGTCTGTGGAGGACGGAGGGTTACAGCTCCTATTATAGTTACTGGGGTTTTGTAAGAGTGTAGCTCAGTGGTGCAGGTATATATTTAAAGAGACTTATTTCGTTGTAGAATGTAATAATAGAAGCACTGGATCGCAATACCAAATATGCTACATTATTTATACAAGCGATGAAGCGAGCGACTACACGTCACGTCAGCGCCGGCTGTCGCTAAAAACAACGCTTGGGCTCTGTCTCGCATAGAGTAGCAGCATTATGCAGAGCTATGGCCGTTTTACGTGGATTAGACGCATGTTTTCCCCCAACTTTTTCTTTTTTTGTTGTGTTTCTCTGTCTTTGCGTCATATTCACCGCAAAATTAAGTAATAAGACTACTACTATCTATTTTAATTCCAAAATTGTAATGATTGAATTAGCATAATGACATTGTAATAATATATTAGTTACGCTGACGACATGATGCTGCTGAGCCCGGCTGTTGGTGCGCTGAGGCAACTGTTGGCGGTGTGTGAGAGTTATGCCTTAAAACATGGTATCTTGTATAATTGTAAAAAGAGTGAGGGCCTCGGGTAAATGCCCATCTAGTGTATCCATAATAAAGTTGAATGGCATAGAACTTAAGCGGGTTAACCAGTTTAAATACTTAGGTCAATTCGTTACCGTGGACCGTGATGATGGAATAGACATTGAGAGGGAGCGGAGGGCATTGGCGATCAAAGGTAATTTGCTGGCACGCAGGTTTGCTCGTTGCAGTACTCAAGTTTAGATAACACTTTTTAAAGCATACTGCCAAACGTTTTATACGAGCAGCCTGTGGGTCAATTATACACAGAGATCGTTTAATGCCTTGCGAGTCCAATATAATAACGGATTCAGGATGTTGCTCGGGCTGCCCCGCTTCTGTAGTGCCTCTAGCATATTTGCAGAGGCCCGAGTTGATGGCTTCCAAGCCATCATGCGCAAAAGAACCGTCTCTCTCTCTCTCTCTCTCTGTTAAGCAGAGTGCGGGGCAGCTCTAACAGCATCCTGAAAGTGATTACTGAGAAACTTAACTCCTCAATGAGGACTTTCGTTCGGGTTTTAGTTAGATAGCATGTGACTGGAGCCTGTATGAAACTCCTCGCCTTGTCTGTTAATGTTTTATACCTACAAATAATGGACTCTGTCTGAATAAATAAAATTATTATTCGATTATTATTATTATAATATACATTTTAAAAATTAATTTTATGTTTTGCTGTGCCCTACAGGGTCCATAATTGTGTCTTAGCTTTAAGCCAATATTGTTACATCTTTAATGACATTACGGTACGCTAATATGAATATGAAAATAAACGTATTTTCTTTTTCTTTTTTGTTTCTTTACTACATCGGAGGTTCCCAACTCTTGAATGCCTTCCAAACAAAACAAATATATGTGTTCCTACATTCGAACTATTATAATTTTGCATTACCCTTTAAAAGTATATTTACTCAACCAGCCTGTCAGCTAATAAGGTCTGGAATTCTGGAACTCATGCAACCTCCGTTGGATGTCACACTATTGACTAAAAGGCCCCAGGACTACAACAAGAGAGATGATGTTCTACAATCTTTGCTGCAAACATCGCCGTCAGTGTTAAATAAATAAAGAGTTTCCAACCAAAATTTGTCGCGGTCGAATAAATTAATCTTGTCAGGTCCTCGTGCAATATATCAGAATGAGTGTGTCGTAATACACCGCATTACGCGTCGTTTGTACGCGGTTTGTCTGACTGCCTGCCATTTCGACCGAGTGCTACAACACTATTCGTTTTATTATTACTTTTAAATTACGTACGTATGAAATCATAAATTAATTTGAGGTGGAGTAATAGTTGCTAAATCAAATTACGGTCTGTTTTTCGTAAAAAAATGTTTGAGATAATTTTTTTTGTGGCAAATTAACTGGTGATTAATGTGATGATATGTGATTATGTGATGAGGAGCTCATGGCTAAGGTAATAACAGCCGCACGGGTCGATCCATCAGGTTAAGCTACGCTTGCCGGGGTTGCTTCATGGATGAGTGACCATCTTTACGTACCGAGACTCCTCCGTGCCTCGAAAAGCACATTAAAGCGGTTGGTCTCGGCTGTCAATCGTGGATCTTTGACAACTAGTCTTACCTAGGGGTATCGTATTACCCAGTATCAGAGGGTTGTGGAGGTCAGATAGGCAGTCGCTCCATGTAAAATACTGGTATTCAGCTGCATTCGGTTAGTCTGGAAGCCGACCCCAAGATAGTTGCGAAAAGGCTAGGCAGATTAATTGATTGATGTGATTACGTGGTCCTAGAACCAAAAACTTGAATATATGTGACAACCACCAATCCACATTGGGCCCGTGTGGTGGATTACGGGCCATGCCATCTCACAGAGAGAAGAGGCCTGTGCCCCAGCAGTGGGGACATTAAAAAGGCTGATGAAGAAAACTGACTAACCGCTACGTTGAACAGTTTACAAAATATGTCATGGTAATAACAGTTAAATACAACGCATCGCTCAATATCCGATTGATAAAATATCATATACCGTACGACGATACCAATATTTTCCCCACAAAATGTTAGCATTAAAAAAAACTAAGCGTTCTTTTTAGGGTTTGTTTCGCTGTTATAACTTTACTGCTAATAAAATCTAATAAATACATAGAATTACATTTTACATGTACTAAATTATTACAATTACTAACATATTGTTAACATGCAAAAGAGACTAAACTACTTTACAGCCTGGCCACGGGAACGGGCGACGCGAACGAAGGTGCGTCTGGCAGGGCGTCAATTCATATTTCGATATTGCTTGGAAAGTAGTAGTTTTTTGGTTTAAGACGTTATATTTGGAAGAGATTGTGGTGTAAATGATTTGAATAAGGATCGGGGTATAGATGGAGAATTCCACAACAATAATAAGTACAGACCCTATCCAGATTTTTTTTTCAATTATACCCGCTTGAGTGTCGAAACCTTTGACTATGTTCTTATAAATATACAACCAGAGCTGGAGAAAACGGTAAAAAGGCCAGGCTGTTTAGCTAGTTTAAATGCAATACAAAATAATTAAATTCTTTGTCAGATGACTTCTAGCAAAAAGTAACTCGAGCTCCTAACATGTTTTGACAGGTCGCTGTTAGTGGCTCAGTTAGTGTTCAGTTCGTTGAGAATCTTCATCGTGAGTGTTATCGAACGTAGTATTTTGCTTAAATTGGATTATGGTCCCGTTGGCTGAACGTCGAACCCTAAAAAAGATCTAATTAATCTTTGTAACAAACAAATTATACTTCAGGAGCTTCATGGTTGGTTCAAAAACTTAAAAACTGACAATCATATTGCTGATAAATTACCTGAACCAGCAGTTGGTGAAATTGAAAGTGAAGAAGATGAATAATTAATAAATTAAAACTGATTATAATGTGACTAAAAGTAACCAATTAATATAAATGTGCATGATCTCTTTTCATTTTATAAAAGTCTATAAACATTTACAGGTAAAATCAACTAACTATAATCCTTGACGGACTACACAATAAGTACCCTCGTTTAGCATTGTTAATTTCAAATGACATGCAATAATTAATCAAAACTACCTAACTTTCAATATAAATCATAGAAAACAATAATAATTTAGCTTCAAGCGCATTTTCGCAATGATGTACATTGCGAAAATGCGTATGGTAAAAGCCGACTACTATACGAAACGACCCAAATAAGGAAATTCATGGCAGTACCTTAACCATGAATTTCCTTATTTTTATCACACAAAAATTTATTTTAGACACAACAATTAAATATTTATTATTTATCCCAACTTGTGACTACAAAAATATTTAAAATCTACTGAAATTATTGTATTTTAATTAGGCAGGTTACTTTTAAAATGCAATAACACAAACTTTACTTAGAAGGTTTTCGCAATAAACCTCTTTTTTTTTAAATTTTATAATAGTTTTAAAATTTGCTAATAAAACTTCGTTACGTATCCTATAGTTATATGCACCTAATTCCAAACGAAAATGTAAATGAGTATGTTTCGCGAATGCTAAGAGAGCTAATTACGTGAAATAGATGTGAGTAGCTCTTTAATGCACGTCGAAAAAGGCTTATCTAAATTTTCTTTTACAAGAGTTAATGGTAAACATTTTGTATTTAAACGATCCAGACAACTACGCGGTAGACGTTACCTTCTTTATATCAATTCGTATTGAAAACCATTCAACCTTTTTGACGCCGAGATTTTTATGAAAACAAAAATGTACTCCGCGAGCTGTTTATGAGAAAACACTATTCTGGTGTGCGGATCGGTTCGACATAACGTCCTTATTCCGTATCTCGCAAACCGCTGGCACGTCGTAAAAGCCGTCTCCTCGTACGTATTCGTATATTACGAGCAATCCCGCCCCCAAGAGAATATTTTTCGTATATTTGCAAATTCTCGTATCAATAATACTGAATTCCGTTCAGATCTTGGGAATTGAGTGGAAGGATTTCTTTTGATGTACAAATTTTTGACAAACTAAACGTTTTGGCCCGTTTGTGATGTCGCCTGGGGTGCCAGGTGACTTTTCTTTTGAATTAAGTTCGTAGGAACGTGACGCAGTGCTAGCCTACCTACTTTATAAGACTGATTCTTATTACAGTTTAATTGTAGGACTTTTCACCTTTAGATAACTGTACCTACCGTCTCACGTTAACGTAGATAACAGTGAGTCTATAAGTCAATTTACAGATCGAAAAAAAAGGTGTAGTTATTGATTATTTTAGTTAATTACAGCAGTATATGAGTTTCTCCGATTGTAAAAAAAAAATACAGAGGTAAATTAGATAATGTTCAGGAAAAATGAGTAATTAACATTTATCAACCTCACCAAATTGACAAAATTATCATTCAACTAAAATAAATCACAATCTAAAGCCACATCACAAATAAGCCAGTACCCAGCATCTATCCCAGACGAATAGGTCGTACGCGACATTTACTGAATCGTAGTAATTTACGCCAATTTGTTGGCGCATTCAAACCCCAGCCATTATTAATTGAGTCGTCCTGAAATCAATGAGGCTGGCCATTTTGCTCACAGTTCAACTAATAATAGCTAATAGTTAAATTGTTCTAATTTTGTCGATTTGACACTAAACTTGGTATTTAAAGATTTCACTGACGGGGCCCATCGTGGCCGGTGCCTGCATGCGTAGGGGTAGCGGATAAATTCTAAAAATGAGTTACCGCACCCCTTGACACTCAGGCATCAGGGTAGGAACAAGGGTGGATTTTAGTCAGTAAGAGTCTGACACGCCCTCCCGCTCCACCCAGAGCGGGAGAAGTCATAGGATGATTTCCCACCGCAAAAAAAAAAAAAAAGCCATTACTAATCGAGTCGTCCTGAAATCAATGAGGCTGGCCATTTTGCTCACAGTTCAACTAATAATAGCTAATAGTTAAATTGTTCTAATTTTGTCGATTTGACACTAAACTTGGTATTTATAGATTTCATTCACTTAGGTAGAAGATATAGCAGTAGATATTTTGAGACTCCGAAAGGGTGCCAAAGGACATGATCAATTTTAGAGGGTTCAATTCCAATCAATTCAATTCAAATTGTTTATTGCATCCCTAATGTACATAGAGGTGTTAATTTTTTTGTAAAGTTAGTGAAACAATTATGGACCCTGCCGCGCACAGCAAAATTTAAAAGTAGGAGAGGGGAAGAAAGAGCACTTTATTATTGTCTTTTATACAGTACTAAGTTTAATTTCAGTGTTTTCTTAGCTATATTATTATTTGTTTTACTTATTTTTAATATTATAATATTATTTATTTATCTATTTTATACTTCTAAAGCCCGAAGACGCGTCACGTTTCAGCATCTGACAGTCCCCGTTGACAGGCGGCCATCGTGTAACTACAGACTTTGTCAGGTTCTTTGACCTTGGCTAGCGGCTAGCGGCGGATAGCGGTTTAAAACACGTGAATCGGGTTTTTGGCAATTTTTTTGGCAAGGCAAACTAGCGGAAAACTAGCGGCACACATGAGAGCCGCTCGGGGTTTAAATGTTAAATTAAATATCCATTCGCTTAAATATTTTGTAAATCTATTATTGTATCTAGTGATGTTATTTTTTAAATTAATATTTAATAAATTCCTGTACTCGTTTATTTCTGATATTTTTTACCAACTAAACTGTAGTATCTATTTATTATTGAATATATACGTTAGATATTCGTCTATTGTATAAAAGTTTTTCGTAATTATAAATTGTTTTAGTTTATTTAAAAATATACTCATTTTATTTTATTTTTTCATGTTTTCCGGTAATTTATTGTATATTTTTATTGACAGAGCATTTGGACTAGAAGAGTGCAATTTAAGGCGGGATGGAGACAAATTTAGTCTGTTCTTATGACGCAGCGAATATTTTGTTTGTATTTTTCCTGGGTGATATAAAAATCTGGATATTTGCGGACTACTTAGTTTGCGTAATTCTAAAATATAAATATCAATTAAGGTAAGGTTTTTGTTTTTCTTGAAGTAAGGCTTGCAACTATCTGTTTGTTCTATGTTGGTTATTATTCGTATAAGCTTTTTTTGTAGTGTAAATAGGGAAGGTGCGTCTGTGCTATTTTCCCATATAATGCCAAGCGTGGGCATACGCATAGTATGTGACTAGTGCAGTCTGTAAGTTTGTAGTCTTTTTAATTTCATGAAGGGAACTTTGAAATTTTTTATTTAACTTTCTGTATATGTTTTTTCCAGTTTATACAGTTTGTGTCTATTGTCAAACCTAGCAGAGTAAAATCGTTTACTGCTTCTATTTTATGTCGGTTAAATGTAAAGTCTAGATATATTTAATATTTTTGCGGAGGATGAATGGTGAATAATTTGGTTTTGGTAAAATTAATTTCGAGATTATGTTCACTCAACCAGTTTATGGTTTTATTCAGGATAGTGGTAAGTTTTTCGTTTAAATTAGCATTTGTTTGGCATGAGGTAAGGATAGAAATATCATCCGCAAACAGTACAAATGGTCCTTCTATGATTTTGGGGAGGTCGTTTACGTTTATGAAGAAAAGGCCTATCACACTTCCTTGGGGGATTGAAGCATATATTGGTCTTATGTCTGATCTTAGAGTTGTATTTCTTTAGTTTTCTAGGGTTCCGTACGCGGAGGTTAACCAACCGGACCCTAATACTATGCCTCCGCTGTCCGTCAGTCTGTCAGCGGGCTGTATCTTATGATCTGTAATATCTACACAGCTGATATTTTAACAGTGTATTTCTGTTGCTGCTCTATCAACAAATAATAATAATAAAAATTTATTAAAAATTAAAGCCCCTTTTATTTTTAATTTATTAAATTTCAACTGTGTAACTATCACAGATCGTGAGATACCAACAGCCAAAAAAAAATCCAACTATAAACGTGTTTTTTTGGGTGTTTTTTCAGATTATAGGAAGAAAGAAAAAAAAAATATCTTATTATCCTTCGTGTGCGAGTCCGACTCGAACTTGGCCGGTTTTTTTTTAATGTAGTTTTGGTTTTTTTTAAATAACTGGTATTATTTGTTGATGCAGGTACACCTACCACAGAGTAGTCTCTATAACCCAAAATTTGACGGGTAGAGAATGCCCTATGTTAATAATAGCGGCTTCGTTACCGGAGACGCGGGGTTTCGCGCATCGTGTGCGGCGTGGCTTCTCGCGGCGGCGCGGCGGCGGCACGTTGGATGTTTTTTCAGTTTACAGACAGGTGGCGCGTGCAGCGGCCCGCATCATCACACGCGGAAACAAAACCATATGGCAATGTACGATGTTGTTCATGAAGATGCGGGGCGTGACGCGGCGCGTGCGACGCCGCTAGCCCCGCCGCGAGTGTCGCTACGTTTTACCGTGAACGGAGAAATGCAGGGCCTGCAGTCTCGACATTGATAGCGAAACTTACGTTAGCTACCGATCGCTGAATTACTAGCCGTTAAAAAACTCTCTCATTTATGAGTAAAATTTTTAGATCATAACCTGAAAAAATAATTGATTTTCTTGAAATATGTACATAGACGGCGTAAATTTTAACTTGCAAGCACTATTTTTCATGAAAACTTATAATTTATTTAAATTTTAATGAATCACTTTTACAGGTAACAATCAATCAATAAATCGGTCAATTAAATTAACTTGTCAAAATATTAAAGGACATAAAAGTTTGCCTCCTGGCAACATTAATTTTTTAGTGATTGAATTTGGACGTTACGCGATCTTTAATGTCGAGACGAATAGCTAGTCTATATTATATTACTCTTTGAGCTGGTCGCAACGCTGCGTGCGCCGCGATAAGCGTCGCCTACGACGCGGCGATGCCATCTGTGGGCTCCGTCTGCATTTCAAACAATCGCTTGTAAAATCGCTTTTCCGTAAATGCTCTCATACAACGCCACATGTTTGAATTTAGTGCGGGCCGCGTCGCTGAACGCGACGTGTGAAACCCGCGTCTCCGTAAAGTAGTAGGCCTAAGTCCGCTTATGTAGGCTATACCACTATTGTACAGGAATTTTTAATCCATCAGGCCCAGCGCGTCTCCAAACGGAGACGCGACAGTAGGTTTTTAATTGTGTCTGCTATTAATAGAATAGCGGGGTAAATATTTTTCGCAAAATGAAACAGCATTTTTATATAGATTTTTTTTTCCTTAGTACGACTAATTACCGATATCTGTATTGAGAATTTCTATAGGTTGCTCCAAATAAACGTGCAATAAAGGTCATTGACCCACCTACATTTATTGACATTTTTAATTTGAAAAACGGAATTAATGACTCAAAGCTGTCCCGAATCAACATCTCTCGTGATCCTTAACATTGTCTAATAATGAAAAACGATTTATATTTAATTGTTCAGGTACCTACGAAGAGTTATTAGGGAAAGGTCAATGTACTTTATTGCAAATTTATCTGAAACAGTATAGTTCAGAACGTGTGTGTGCCATAATTTAACAGATTTACTTTAGAAATGACTACCCTGTCTCCATGGCAGCTCTGAAAATAAACTCACAATTTCAACCTCTTTAATTACATACATTTGGAATTAAAAAGCTAGTTAGTACTTCGGATAAACTACATATTTACTATAAATATATAGATATTCTATTCCACGAAGGCTGGTTGGTCTTGGATAATTATGTATGTACATAATCTATGTACGCACGTCCGCATTGTTTCTGTGTGCATAAATTATTTTCTATGACACCGAACGCCGACCTTACGCACATAGATAAATCAAATAATATAGTTAAAAAATACACGCTCTTGACTGACGTTATTTTATTTTTCGTATTCTCATCAAAAAACCCTTTCAGTTGATACCCATACTCGTATCATGGCAATGTATAACTACAAGCACAGATAGATACAAGTACAGAGGCGGACATACAAGTACAGAGGCGGACTTAATGTCTCAGGCATTTTTTACCGTCATATTGGATGTAGAATGACGTGATTTAGCTAACCGTGCATGGTCATCTAAACAAAATATGTTATATGCAAAATTTCAGTTCGATCGGATACCGAAAAGTGGTTCAAATTTAACTTTTCAAATTGTTTACATAGTTATAGGTTAAGCTGCGTATAAATGCGTTGCCCAGGGATTGAAGATAAATTCGAAACAGAGTTACCTTGCCCCTGGGCACTCAGGGCAGGGAAAGAACAGGGGTGCGTTTTAGTCAGTAAGAGTCTGACACACCCTCCCGCTCCAACCTAGAGCGGGAGATCTGAAAATAAAAAAAAATAAAAAAATGCGTGTTAAAAAGTGCACGTAAACCTTACGTGAAGACAAATCCGCCTTCGTGAGACAGTAAAACTATACCTAGCTACAAAGTTAGTTGCGCACTAAATCTCAAGCCCTGCAGTCACGTAAACAAAGCAATTACACCTTGCTTTTAAGTTATCTTGACACTATGTGGCAGTACGTGGCTTAATTTAATTTGCCCCGGACATAGTATCTCAGAGGTAAATCATAGTAACTACAGTTTTCACGAAATCATGATTACTGAAGGTAGTTATGAAATCGAGAGAAGAATCCGATTTGGTGCACATAAGGCAGGAAAATGATTGAATGATCGAATGATAGAGAAAATTATTTATCCCTAATTACTTACTTCTTACTTCCTTCGGCGCTACAACACTTTGTTAGTCTTAGCCTTTTCACAATCATTCCAACGCTTCCTTGGTCTTTTCTGTAGCGGCGTCCACTCGGCAGCCCTTCTTCATCTCAAATTACGAAAGGCTCTGTTCAGCTCAGCTGAACACAATCAAAATGTGAAATTCATTCAGTGACAGACAACGCACAGCGCACCCTAACTGGATCTAGAAGCATGAATTTTTGAAAGAGAGTTCCTTACTATAATGGAGGTGAACACTAAGAAAGTAATTTTGAAAGTTCTCTCAAGAGTTTAAATACTAAATGAAAGATTGTGTGAAAGTTCGTGTTATATTTTATGGGAAATCTTGTCCGGAGCGTTTAATAAATTAAGATACATTCACTCAAAATTATATTTTAACTTGATGGTATAGTAACGTTTCCAGTTAATCCCTGCTACAGTAATTCCGTCCAATAATCTATCGAGATAAGATCGAACGATCCCATTAACGGTGTCATAAATTATATCGATACCATCACTAGCAAAATCCATGCTCATTGGGTGAAATTTACTTAGTGCTGTGTTTTAATTTGGTATGTCAAATATGTATATGGCTTAATTTTTGGTATCAATGAATTTTAAATAGCCACGTTCATATTATTTTACAGCGATATGATCACTTCATATAAATATTATAAAACAAAGCCCCCCGCCATGTCTGTCTGTCTATTTGTTCACAAAAAAACTCAAAAACTACTTATTGAACGGATTTTCTTGTGGTTTTTACCAATAGACAGAGTGATTCATGAGGAAGAATTAAGTGTATAATTTGTACTCGTGCAAAGCTGTGGCCGGTTAACTAGTGAAATAATAAACGTTTATTACCAAAAGGATTACAAAGTTTATCAGGATAGATCTTTACTCTGAAATTGGTCAATGCTTTGGCAAAAAAAAAACAGAGTTCATATCAAAGAAAACTAGAGAAACGGTTCAACTGTCTTGGTGCCCACAGCCAAATTCAATTCCCCAATCTTTAACTAATTAGAAATTATTGGTACATTCCTTGAAAATTCACTTATTGTAATCCTTTAACATAATTCCAACGAAAAGAAACCGCAACTAGAACATCCACTTCACCAATGATTTATAATCGTAATCCAGATAAGAATAAGTAATTAGAACAAGCAGAACGTAGCTGGCTAAGTGCGTATTGAGATTTCATCAATTATTCTGAATCCCTGTCAGCGCCTAATCAGATGATGCCTGTCGATACCTAGGCCTTTAGACTTGGCAATCGGTCTGTAAATACTAATTTATACGATGCCTACTAGCAGTTAATTAATGACAGTTACTACCTGACTAAATCCATAATTATTAAAATTAAACCACAGTTTACCTATATTCGGTCGCGGATAAGTTCGAAATAGAGTTCCCGCGGCCCTTAGCACTAAGGCAACTGAAGGAACAAGGGTGGGTTTTAGTCAGTAAAAGTCCACTCCACTCAGAGCGGGAGAAGACACTGGATGATTTTCCAACCCCACAAAAAAAAGTGTACGTGTAAATAATTTACAACTTTTTACAGCTAGTCGTGCTTGCCGGGGCACGGGGGTATCTGGTACACTACCAACTATAGGCTGCCACTGGAAATTTACTAATAGAAAACCCAATAACACAGTTCGACTTTCTCGAATTGAACCCCAGTCCCCTCTGGGTTGCTCACAAACTTGTGCACTACAATATCCCCTGCGTCGATGGCTAGTCTCCGCTGAGGTAGGACGCCATGACGGAAATTCGGCCAGGAGCATTCGTGGCAGATTAGAAAGAAAAGAACCTAGTTTGCAATTATATTAACACAAGCACTTCGCCCGCGACTGCGTCCGCGTGGATTTCGAAACTACAGCCTATTGCACCCAAAAATAATGTAGCTTTCTACTGGTGAAGAAATTTTCAAAATCGGTTTAGTAGTTCCAGAGATCCTACAAGCAAACTTACAAACTTTACCTCTTTGTAATATTAGTATAGATAACTGACATTTTTGAAGTCCTGGTACAGAACTTTTCTACGACTAACTAACCCCGCTAGTAAGTACATAGTTACTACTCTAGTTATTATTGTGGTCATGGAGCACCGAGATGCCTGGGTGGCCATTACAAGAGACGATAATTTTAAAAATTTCCACAAAAATCGAACTAGTCAGTGTGTGTCACCGTTTACTCATGAAATTCTTTGTTCTAAAAGATTATATGTCCCTCAACTGGGGTAGAGGGCGTTCATAGTAATCCTCCATCGCGAGCCATCAAAGGTTCACGCTTCACCTCGCTCCACATCATCCCGATGCTCGTCACTTGTCACAACACGGTGCGTCGCCAGGTTTGACGGGAATGACTGCGCTTTCATTTCCCTCGAGTATTCTAATCTATGGCCTGCTTAGGAATGTGATCAGGCTTTCGTGGCATTTCTCCAACAGCTCTACGTTAAAGATGGTAAGACCGGGCTTAGGCGTGAGATGACTTTTGTTACCTCCCACGTATTTGTACCTACCATAGAGGTATACCTCCCATAGAGCAGCACGGATTTGAAATTGGTCCCGAATATTTTGAGTTTAACCCTTCGGGTCAGTTTCCATGATTGCCAAACAGGTCTCAGCTGTGCGAAAGTAGCTCGAGCTTTGGCGATCCGTGAAGTGATGTCCTCTTCAATACCTCCAGTCTCCGACACGACGCTCCCGAGGTAAATAATGTGAAGACGCGTTCCACTGCCTCTGTACCGATTAGCCACGATGTGTAATTCTTCACACCTGTACACATCTCTACGGTTTTCCGGGTGTTCATTTTGAGTCCAATTTTCGCTACCTCTTTGCTTGAATTATACACGCGTGTATGACTCAAACATAGGCCATCAACCTAGTCCAGGTCTTTCAAAACATTAGACAATCCGCACTGTATCTCTATTTTTTCGTAAATGTGAAGCATAATCCCGTTGAGACCGACTACGAAGACGAGACGCGAATGGTCGCAGCCCTGGCGTCTATTGCGAAGTCATGCGAGGCCTTTGTGAGTTACCTTGGCAGAATGTCTAGTAATTTATATTCTCCAGTAGGTGGACCATCTTTGGCAGCACTCTAATGTCCAGAAGGTGGGACCAGATACTGGACCCTGAACTCTTCAAAATATCAAAGGCCTTTTCGAAGTCGATAAAGGTAAGATAAATCTCCCTTTGTTATTCTGATGCCTGCTCCAGTATGATACATAGAGTGTTGATCTGGTCCGAGAGGGTATCCGGATCTGGTGGGGAAGGAAGCTTTTTTTTTTGGGGTGGGAAATCATCCAATGACTTGTCCCGCTGTGGGTGGAGCGGGAGGGCGTGTCAGACTCTTACTGACTAAAACCCACCCCTGTTCCTTGAGTGCCCAGGGGTGCGGTAACTCATTTTCAGAATTTATCCGCTACCCCTAGGCAGGCATCGGCCATGAGGGGCCCCGTCATGAATGCTGACAACTCTTTGAGCTAGAGTATGGTCTTGGTGAGAATCACTGATCTCGAGAGCAACATTACATAAAAATTGCCAAGGAACCTTCTGCTGTAGGTACTCGAGGCAGAATACCGTATAAAGCAGAGCCCTAGCCGTGACGCCGCGCCATCACGAGTTGCAGCTGAGCGCCAATCGATGCAGGGCAAAGGTTAAAATCATGCACCTTAAAACAGAAATGACACACTAGAGAGGATACCTGGAAAAAAGAGGGCACGAAAGAAATTGAAAACAATTTTGAATTTATGGCTATGACAACTTAGACTTGTGCTCACCGTAAGAAAAATGCTTTGTTTCAAGTTTGCCTTAGAAATAGTTACTATTTGTAGCACATTTTGTAACTCATGAATTTACTAAAGATACTTAATTTAAGTGAAGTCAACTGAAAAAGACAGTTGAATCGAAAGAGACACTTCAAAATTACATTGTGACCTTTACGAAACGTAAATTCATTTCGTCTTATTCAAATTCCTTATTTTGACCTTTTTCCCTTAATCTAGGTGGAATAGAATACTAGCACATTATTGTCGGTCTGTTTAGCAAAGGTCCTTATTTGAATATCCTGACCTTGCTACATTCATAGGCCCAAACTGTAATGTGAAAAACTCCTGCCATTATTCTGTACCTGATCTTGACGGGATGGTGAATTTAGGAGCAAAATACCTACAAAAGATTAACCTCTGAGGTACCGGCGTGAGACTGGTGTTACGGTAACAATAGAATTTCTATTGTCTGTTTCTGCAGTAACTGAGAAATTAATAGATTAAAAAGTGGTATCAAGGTAAAACCACATATTACAATTTACTTACTAATTAATTTACGGGAGAAATCATTGGATGATTTCTCAACTCCACAAAAAAAGTGGTACTAATATGGTCCTTACATAATGAAATTGTCGTTTTTTTCTCACAAATAGAGAACCTCGTCACTTCTATGAATTAAAATGTTCAATCATTACTTGATATTATATCGAATAATGACCGTCATAGACAACTGCCAATAGTAAAAAAAAAACCTTATTTCTTTCTAGTTTTATAAACAAAAAAGATACCTTAAAAATGACTCCTCTAAACTAGTTGTTTCAAAATTAGTACTGGTATATAACGGGTAAGCTATTGTCATGAAATTAGAAGTTTCACGTAAGGTATTAGAATCTTGGCTGAATTAATAGGACTGCTCACAAATTGCTCACAATGGGCCTCATCAGAAGGCTAGTCACCCAAAGGGCAATGGAGAGGGCAATGCTCGGAGTTTCCTTGCGTGATAGAATCAGAAATAATGATATCCGCAACCTTAGTTGGTTACCGACATAGCCCGAAGAATCGCCAAACTGAACTGGTAGTGGGCATTGCTCGCAGAACAGATGGTCGATGGGGCCGAAAAGTTCTGGAATAGCGACCGCGTACTGGAAGACGCAGCGTTGGAAGGCCTCCCACAAAGTGGACCGATGACCTGGTGAGGGTCAGCCGATGGATGCGAGACGCACAGGACCGATCATTGTGGCGACACTTGGGGGAGGCCTATGTCCAGCAGTGGACGTCTTTCGTAACTGTGTTGCAGGAGCCAGTGAAAAAATACACAATATGTGTAGTTATATAACAATATATAAAAAAGAGAAAAATTAAAGTTAGAAGAAAAACAATATTATCTGCTTGTGTCGGTAATGATTATGTAATTAACAATAAAAATTCACCGACTGGTTTAAGGGTGGCCTCACTTTCACTAAAACATTACTATTTAAACTGAATATAGGTAGAAACTATGACAAACAGGACCTAAATCAAGTATGTTGATTGGCACGATTTCCTAATAATATAATAAATGTGAAAGTTTGTGAGGATTTATCGATGTGTGGATGTTTATTACTCTCTCACGCGAAAACTACTGAACGGATTTTGATGGAACTTTACAGTAAAATTGCTTATATATCAAAATAACACATTTGCTATAATTTATAACGAGGAGAAGTACTAATAACGCGCGGGCGAAGCCGCTGGCAGAAGCCAGTTTCATTATATTTAGGTTCACAATGATGCCAGTTCTGTTGTGCACAAACTAAACTTAATTTAAGCTATTGCTATCTTTTTCTCTCTAATAAATCAAGACAAAGACGGACGTAAATTAAAGCTGTCAAATTTATTTGAACTAATATTTCCATACAAATTAAGGGTACCTATACGTAAAAAAATGTCGACTAAAAACACAATGAAGCGCAAGGCGTAAACTAGTTTGACATTTCTAACTTAGTTCATAGCTATAGCCGTCCTTTTCTCGCACTTCCTTTTAGTAAAAGATAGCGATTCTCTAATTTCAGTTTAGTTATCATAGTTATTAGAACAAGAGAATCGGCACCAATATGTCACTTTCATAGCGTATTTGTTTACTATGCGAACAATGGGATGTTGACGTGTGATCCTCCACTTTTTACCGTAAAATGACATTCAGGATGGTTTCGTTTAGTCGCATTTTTCCACTACAGGAAAAATCCTCGCCTTTATTACAATGAAAAACCCCTAGTAAATTTAAATCTCCTGATTAAGAGGAATTAAACCAATTATGTTCCATAAAATCCGCCTTTACTAACTAAGTACGAGAATTTAAGATTCAATAAAACGTATAATTTGTTACACCAAAGGTTTTCACCCTTTTAATGTCGGGAATAAAACATTTCAACATCTGACCAAGCAGAGGACTTAACGGGGGTGCTCCGTTCCGATTTATAGTCCATAAAACGTTTCAACAAGCTGCAGGGGTTGTGTCGTTGTGACATTTATAGTTAGTCACTCCCCCGAGACCTACCACTTGTAATCTTCGATATTTCCAGTTTTGTTCGTGATCTGTTCGCGAGCGCGATCGGAATATGAATGGTGTGGAAAATTGATCTGCTAGAGTGGCGCTAGTAGTTGGTAGCTGAGGGAGGAAGATAGAGGTGGCTGCCAATCATCACGTAGTGTTCGTATTACATCATTCATCTTTCGCGATTCTTAATTTCACCCAACTGTCCAAGAAGGAGGGTAATGTTTTTCGAGAGTGTGTATGTATGTATGTATATATGTGTGTATGTCTATTTCTTTGGCACGTGCTGTAGCCTTAACGGCTTGATGGATTTTAACAAATGAGGTACGAGTATCATTAGATTGGTCTTAGCTGCCGAAGTGACATAGGCTATATGAATTCTGAAAAAAAAAAATGGCGACGGCCGTTAGGTAAGTTTAGTCGTATTAATTAAAGAGCACGAGAAGACGATTACAAAATATAACTCACTAAAATGTAGATAATGAAGGAACTTTTTAGTTGTTTTTATCAGCCGGGTTTTATGAAAATTTCCATTGAGTTATCTTGTTTATTGAGGAAATTACTAAACCTGTATAGTCAGATTATGTGATGAAAGCTCTGCCTAAAACCATTTTAATAAAATGTACTGTATCATGTGTACTTTCATCTCGGCTTTTTCCTTTTATTGCCGTATGCACTGTGCATACGAGAAATCCTTGCCTGCATTAATTTTCATTCGTAAGAACTACACTGTAAGTTGAAGTGCCTACATACTACACAGCTATACGTTTCAATTACGTCAACCATACTTCATGTCCAACCTAGCGGTACCTGTTAGTATGTAATTACTACAGGCATATTACACACATTACACTTTTATCCAAAAGAAAGAGAAACATGTTTTTCCAGGGACCGAAAGACTCAAACTCCGTTTGAATTCCTGGTATCCCTTAGTAACCCAAAAACTTAATGCGATTAAATAAATTAAAACGTAACATTAACGTACGTATAAAAGGATCCTTAAAAACGGGGACTCTTAAATTGACCTCCTTTTTATTGCTTCCTTATTTTGGTTTCGAAATTAAATACCTTTTTCTGCTTGTGTCTATACACAGCTGATAGATGGACATAAAAAATGGATTAAGAAATATTTCGACCGGAAATTCATAACATCAGAAGGCTCATGAAATTTTCAGTAATAAAAAAATATATTAAAGTCCGCATTAGTCCGTTGTAAAATTTTATCTGTCGACTTCTCCGATCTCCTTGTTGCCATAAAATTTATAAGACTTTCTTGACTTCCATGTTATTGCCAGAGAATCCTGTTGAACTTTTGTGTTGAAAATGTTGGAAATCACAGTGCTATATCGCTTAAACGAAGGAAATAAAAATATATAGTCCGTGATATCGTTCTGTTACGACGTAGACATTATCTACGTCTAGAAAGAACGGACGCGAAAAATTTCTCTGATTTCACATACCATAACATTGTTTCGAGCAAAGGTAGTAACAATTTTATTTATTGCCATTATTGTTATTGCTGGCTGTATAATTTGATTTTTACCAAAATATGGAACAACTTAAATAATATAAGTCTTTTTTTTTAAACCTGTGGTCGTAGAAAGTATAAAAAATTATTTATCATCCTTCACTTGAGAGATTATTGTGTTAAATCATTTCTCACGTATTCCTTCAGAGCAGCGACTCGTCTGAGATGAACCGAGTTGGTTACTGCATTATTAATTGGAGTAGTTCCGAGTAACTTGCTGCCTTTTGAAACAGTGTAACGTGTCACGTATCTTTGTGGATTAAGACGGTGCACAACGCCGTAACTTCCTCGAATTAGTTTTGTTAACTAACTATAGAGTTTGGAAAAGTTATCGAGTTGTTACTTTTATTCATTTCTTTCTTTAAAAAAATATCATTTTAGTGGGACGCTATATGTGTCGACACCCTTACGTCGTAGCTGAAGGTGTAGAAAACCTCAAACGGCGCAAATATAGCAACCTAATTGGGAGCTATATTTTTGAGCCATTTGGGGTTAAAACACAGGCTATGCTCCGAGTGCTCATGGAGTTTTATCAGCAAACAGCTAGTCGACTATTCACGACCAGAGAGCTGGGCTTTTCTTTGGTCAACGAATCAGCATTGCTATACAACGTGGCAATGCTGCCAGCGTTCTGGGCACTTTCACAAGGATGTGGATGAATTTTTCAATGCCCAATTAGATGTTTTCATACGCGTTTTGTACATATTATTATTAAGTTTGTTTTAAATATACCTATTAAGCTATTTATTTAAGTTGTGTGTATGTTATTTAAATTGAACAATAAAAACCTTATTTCGTAGGTCAATGCTGATATAGACGCATTTGCGATTTGTGGGGCTGGTGATTTTCTCAATTCGATACGGCGATGCACCAACGGGTACATGGTGGGCGCCCTAACCATAAGCACAAAACGTTTTGGCAATAATTTCCTATGTACGACAAAGGAATGTAATTCCCTGCCGGGTCCTGGGATATTTAAGTCAAGAGTGTATAGGTTACTATTAAATAAGCATGCTTCATTACCGACCACATCATAGCCTCTTAATAAAGAAACCGGTTAAGTGCGAGTTGTACTCGCACACGAAGGGTTCTGTACGATTTTTGTTGTCTGTTGTTATGTGTCTGCCTATTATGGTTCATTGTCCATCACAGACTCCAGTGTGTCTTGCCTATGATTTTGTCCTATGAAGATTATCTACAATTTATTGTATCATGCCAATAATTCGACTAGCCTAATTTACACATTTTTTTTGGAGGGTGGGAAATCATCTAATGACTTCTCCCGCTCTCGGTGGAGAGGGAGTCATTGTCACGATTTACTTACCTACTTAATTTCTAAACATTTAAAACTGTTAAATAATCTATATATCTATTTAATTATCTTTGATGCAAATGAAATGAAATTATGAACAAACGGACACGGCAACTTCTTGCGGCGCGCGGTTTTATATATATTCCAAAATCCCTTCCTTTCACTTACCACACGAAGCGCGAGCGCTACCATTGATTTCCCACCCCCAAAAAAAAAAAAAAAAACCATTCCGCGGCGGCAGCCAGTGACACTCAATCGGCTATCGAGGAACCACGCGCCAGTTCTCTGAACAGTACATACCTCTGCTCCCTCGTACTCCATATAATTTTAATCTAATTACAAGAAACCACCAAGTAACCATACTTACCAAAATATAAATATACTTTGTTACTGAAGTAATTAGTAAGTGCCTAGTGTTCTTCCCGTACTGGGAACTTCTACTCGGCTGAAGATCAGCGTAATTGGCTGACTGGACGGAACCCTTGAACCGGCACCCTGCACTGCTGGCTGACTGGACGGCACCCTTGAAGCGGCACTGAACCGCGCTGCTAGACTGACTCCGAAGCCATCACCGACGTCACCGACTGGCACCAAGCAGGAGAGTGCGGTATTGACGGCCTTCTACGTGGTCCGACCTTTGACCGGCCTTACCTCCTACCCTCTAATCTGGGATTTATTTTAAACTTTTAAAATATAGTCGTTTTTTTTCTTAAACTTTAGCGTTTCTTTTTAAATTCTGTCAGCTAGGGAAAAAGGAACGTGACATCATGTCTGATTTTTACTGACTAAAACCCACCCTTGTTCCTTCAGTTGCTTGTGCAAGGGCCGTGGTAAGTCTCTTTCAAATTTATCCGCGGCCCTAGCGGACCCTGTCAGTTTCTGCCGACATCTCTTTGAGGCGCGCGTGGAACACTACTCGCCGTCGACTCGGGCCTGGTCCTTGTCGGACGGTGAGCTACCCATTACTCGCCGTCCGCAAGCCCGCGCCTAAGGTGGCCGGGAATCGGCTTGCGACTACCGTCGACCAGGGCGTCTCCTGTTGTGGACGACGACTAGGCTCACGCGTTCCACTTTCTCCATCGCGAGCATTAAGGAGGTGACAGCTTCCCATACCCTCTTGCTCCGTACCATGGCCTGGAACAAGGCCGGACGCGAGTGGTCATTGCTGCCTATCGCCTCCACGAGGACACGGCGGTGCTCCGCCCAAACCTCAATCGTATGCTTTACCGTATCCTCTGAGTAATTTATACACCTGGATGCAACAACAGAATTCATCAACTGCCAAAAATAAAATACCAATCCAAATCCGTATAAAAACGAAACAGAAATGCAATAAATAAACCACATAACATAAGTATTATTTCGTTCCACCGTTCGTATTATCACCTAATTCGCAACAATACGTTACGGCCTACAAAGATAAGTGGCAAAGGTGAAAAATATGTTTTTTATTCGTCTCTCTTTGTGTAATCTGTTGGGGTACTTGGGAGCTTGGGGGATCCGGAAGGAGCTAATGAAATGGCTCGATGCGCGTGTGTTGTCGACTGTACGTAATATATCGCCCGAGTAACGATATTAACTTGATTTTCTTTGAGTGTATGTTGTTTTTTTTTATATTGTTTGTTTCGTGGAATTGAATTGTTTTAAATGGTTCATTATTTGATACAATATGCACCTATGTTTATGGTATTACTGATATTGGAAGAGAGTCAAAGATTGAGAATTCGAGATATATGACACTTAAAATGTCAAATGATAATCGCATTACATTGCTGATTTGTGTCTGGGTGTAATTTATCTATAATATGTATGTATTTAGAAATATATAAGTATGTTTATCAGTTGTCTAGTACCCATAACACAAGCTCTGCTTAGCTTGGGACTAGATGGCGTTGTGTGATAGTTGTGGAATATTATTATTATTATTTAAATACTTTTGTCACGGTCATATAACTACTTGTACACCAGTAATCACTGACATGTAACAGTCCATTGAATGCTCGTCAAAATTACTCGTGCATCATTAGTAAATTGTTTAACAACCTCAATCACACTGAATGCAATTTACACTAACGACCAGCCATCACTTTCTGAATTTTCACACGGATATCTTTAGAAACTTGAAGACGTAATTCCCAAATAGAAGATAAAGTATATATTATCCATTTGAAGGAAAGGCGACTCAACTAAACAAGTTGAATACGGTACAAAGCTGAGCCCAAACACTCCCGACTTTACTAGGCAACAATGGAACAAGGGACAAACAAGTCAAAATACCCTCCGCCACAATGGCTATCCGGACTCCGCTAGGCTTAGTACAACAACACAAAACCAACATTAGCATTCACAAATTGAGATAATAATCTGGTAAAGTTACTAAGACGGGTTTCTTTAATTCACTTATAAACGCCAAACACCAGATGTAGTTACTGTTTTTGATGGTTGGTACATTACGAAAATTAACGTTGTTTTCTTGAGCCTAACTGACGGTTTAATTTTTGTGGTTGTATTTTGGGAGTGATCAGAGAATGAGTGTGCCTATTTTTACATTTTTTTATTTTTTATTTTACAATTTATGTACACACAAAACTGACAAGAATGATACTATATATGTATAAAGATAAAAAATATATGTACAAAGGTAATGGTAATTTCTAATGAAATCTCTTCCAGCATACCTGCGAAAGGAGAGTTGAAAAAAAAAAAGGAAGTAGACACTGTGTAGTAAAGTAGCAGGAAAAAAAGAATACATAAAACCAAAAAAAAATATAACAATAAAATAAAATAACATATACCATAACATAATAGATACAAATACATACATAGGCTAAATAAATATCACTAAAATACATACTAAATAATATTATGAATTAAATAATACGTAGGTACTTATAACAACTATGACGAAATGGAAAGATCTTTGACACTCCTCTTAAAAATTGGAAGAGTCTGGCAGTCCCTAATTTCAGGCGGCAGAGAATTCTACAACCACAGCGTAGTGAAGGAGTAATAATAGTAAGTAGTCCATCTCTCTGTCTACTATCTATTTTATTTTATTATTTTTTATTTTAATTTAGTTAATCTATACCACGTTCCGTGAGTGTGTCCGTGGCATCACAGTGGACCCCAGTAGAAGTCGCTGCGTTATTTATTGGTTTTTTAAATATCGCAGCAAATGCTAGAATGCTGATGAGCTTTTTGGCCTCACATAGTTTACTCTTCTTTTATTTTTCACAGTATGTATTAGTATAGACCAACCAGGCTGGCGCTGATATCGGGAGACTAGTCGCGGAGGGTAGCGGAATCCAAGGCACGGTGCACCGCTGGCTGACCGCAGGTAGTTGGGGCCCAAGTAGTGTGCTAGCCACACATGAAAGGCTGCCCCGCCAACTATCGAAAATTCTCGGAATGCACTATCGGCTGGTTGGCGACCAGATGAGAGGGCCCGAAGGGGGTGTTTGGGCGTCCCCGCAGTATCCAGACTAGTCCCCCAATGATACTGTCCTGCTCGTGCGCACCTGAAGGTTTGCAGCGTGGAACCTCATTTCATTTCCTTTTCCTCTCCCTCCTTCACTCTTCACAATCGTGAAAAAAGGAACAAAAAATAAAAAAGCTGAACAGTGGCAGCACTCCCTCTCTCTCAAATTGCTCCTTTCTAATATACGAGGTTTGCACTCAAATCTCGCCGCAGTCCACCACCACCTAGAGACTGAGAAACCAGCTCTCTTGTTCCTATCGGAGACGCAGATCGGATGTCTGTCAGACGTGGCGTACCTACTACGAAAATAATTAAAAATAAAAAGGAGAACCCCGTTTTTGGGCCTAACTGTTACACGAATCAAATATGTACCAAAAAAACGTCTATTTTGCTTAATTAACCCACTTAAATCTTAGCCTCAATAACAATGGCCAAGTGTAGAAAGTAAGTAGATTTATATTTTTGGTTTTTAACATTTTTTGTAAATCGTCACAACACTTTTTTCAGTATACGTCAGTCACTAACTTCACAAGCGCTGGTATTATGTCAATAGAGCGTACCCTAAAAATATAATCGATTAAGTGCCAATCAATACCTACTGTTACAAGAATATAGAAAAATGCTCCATTGTTTTAGTATAATGTTTTTTTAGGTAATTATTTAATTAAAATCAATGTAAAATAAAAATTCTGGAATCTAATTTATTTTTAACGTAAGTACATTTTTGACGGTGTTTGAAAACTTTTGCGGCCTACAAAAATGTCCTGTCTTTGGTATTATTCGTCGATTAATTGAGCTCCTTAGTAGTTCTAAGTTAAGCTACTCGACTACTGACCACTGCATGGTCCTCAGCATATTGGAAATATGAGAACTATGTAGGTAGTTATATTCAGGTAGATTTCATGATTGTCTGGCAGTTTGAGTACTTTTGCGGTCTACCCAAATGTCCTTACCTTGGTATTGTTCGTCGGTTTATTGAGCTCCTTAAAGTTTTGAGTTGAGCTACACGATAACTGACAAATGCTTGCACTATCTGGACAGGTGCACTCAAACCTGCGAGGTGCTTTCCTCAAAAGCTCATCTCAGACATTAACTTACATGGTTTTCATCCCGGGGGTGGAGGATAAATTCCCGGGGGTGGAGGATAAATTCCCGGGGGTGGAGGATAAATTCGAAAGAGTTACCTCGCCCCCGGGCACTCGAGGCAGGGAGGAACAGGGGTGGGTTTTAGTCAGTAAGAGTCTGACACGCCCTTCCGCTCCACCCCAGAGCGGAAAGAGTCATTAGATGATTTCCCACCCCCCAAAAAAAAAAAAAAAAACCTACATATTGTATGGATTAGAACACTTTAAAAGAGACTGACCTCTGACTTTTTTTCGGTGTTTCTTTTAAGGATAGAAATACTTTTAAGCTAGGAAACACCGGCCTCATCTAGCTTAAACTGACAAACAAACATTGACGTGTATAAGTGTTCCTTGTATCGTGTTGTTTTTATCATTTAAACTCATAATAATCGATAAAATCGATTGCATCACGGATTGCACTAGTAAACGGAAAATGTCAATGTCAACGTCCGTCAATTGTCATGTCATGTCAATATATCATTCGCTTTTTGTATTTTAGTGCAAGTGAATGTGTTTTTCCATATTTCTCGGGATTTATTATTTCTTATGACCTATATTCGAATACTGAGCTCCGAAATTGATTGTTTGACTGACTGACCCTCGCTTGAACATTTTTTTTTTAAACTTTTCCTTACTCTAGGAATTATTCCTATATCGTGGGTCACAAACATGTAAACTGACATACACAAGAGGCCCCACCCGGAATAACTATCTGTAGGCCATACAAATATTTGTTCCGTGCGGGGATCGAACCCGCGACACAGCGCAGCAGCCAAACGCTCAACCACTGCGCCAACCGTGCCGTCGAAATTGGACACCGTACCCTGCCAAATCTGAAGTCACTTCAGATTTAACAGATTGTTCTTACTGAAAACCTCGGAGCTCTAAGTGAAACTGAAAGCATAAACGATTTTATATTGGTACCTCATCGTGATAGGCTGCAGGCGCTGCGGCACCTGCAGCTCTGCAGATTTAAGTAGGAAATAAAGCCTCAAAAATAGTAGTTTATTTTACTACTTTTGAGGCTTTATTTCCTAAAATGTACGTAATCACTGTCTGATTTTACCAATTTGGCCATTGCTGGGAGACATGAAAATTGGGCTCGTGAAACCTTCATATACGACTGGCCTGTTGGTCTAGTGGTTAGTGACCCTGAATGCTATGCCGGAGGTCGTGGGTTCGATTCCCACCCAGGACAAATGTTTGTGTAATGAGCACGATCATTTGTTCTGTGTCTGGGTGTAATTTATCTATAATATCTATGTATTTAGAAATATATAAGTATGTTTATCAGTTGTCTAGTACCCATAACACAAGCTCTGCTTAGCTTGGGACTAGATGGCGTTGTGTGATAGTTGTGGCATATTATATTATATTATATACGCTCTGTATTATGGCCAAATTCCAGCCCTGTAACGCCAGGCCCAAGTTTCTATGGAGTTTGGGTTTCTCCTTTGTGAATTAAATGTGTTTTAATTTGTTCAATTTTAATAAGTAAAGTAACAGTTTTTAGGGTTCCGAAAGTCAGAATAAAAAAACGGAACCCTTATAGGATCACTCGTGTGTTTGTCTGTCTGTCCGTCTGTCACAGCCAATTTGCACGGAATGAAAGGAGAACCCCGTTTTTGGGCCTAACTGTTACACGAATCAGATATGTACCAAAATAGTCGTCTATTTTGCGTAATTAACCCATTTAAATCTTAGCCTCAATAACAATGGCTAAGTGTAGAAAATAAGTAGATTTCTATTTTTTCTCTTTAACAACTTTTGTAAATCGTCACAACACTTTTTTCATTATACGTCACTAACTTCACAAACGCTGGCATTGTGTCAATAGAGCGTACCCTAAAAATATGATTGATTGAGTGGAAATCGATACTGCTATAAATATAAAATAATACTCCATTGTTTTACTATAATTGTTATTCTAAGTTTCAAAATCAATGTAAAATAAAAAATCTGGAATCTAATGGATTTTTAACGTAAGCGTCATTAAAAATCATTAAAACAAATAATGGATAAAATCAATTGCATCACGGATTGCATTAGTAAACGGCAAATGACAGTCAAAGTCTGTCAATTATCAAGTGATGTCATTAATATCATTCACTTTTCGTATTTTTGCGCAAGTGAAAATGTTTTTCCGTACTTCTCGGGATTTATAAGACCTCTGCTCGAATACAGGACTCTGATATTGATTGCGTTCTGACTGACCCTCGCCTGAACATTTTTGAAGTGAAAACTTCTTTACACGTTGGACATTTTTGAGATGGGAAAAACTATTGAACTCGCGCGACACCGACACTGCTACAAGTGCTACGACGCGTAGCACACAGTTTCCACTTCTGTCGACAGTCCCCATGACTAGCTATTTTTAATTTATTTATTTACTACTTGAAAAACTAAAACAATAAGAGTGGTACTTACTCAGCCTGTGTCTGTGGTGAGCTCACTTTTTCTAAATTGAAACATCCTTTATGTAGTAAGTAAGGAGCTACAAAAAACATAATCCAAAAAACACAATGATTACTAAATCGGGGGATACAGTTTGGTGTTGCACCTACTCGTACATACATATCATCTCCATCCAATACATTTTTTAAAACCTTGTCCCACGCTAGGAATTATTCCTGTATCGTGGGTGCGTTCCAGACATGTAAACTCACATACACGAAACACCCAGACCAGGAACAAGTATCTGTAGGCCATACAAATATTTGTTCGGTGCGGGAAACGAACCCACGATTCGCAGCGCGGCAGCCAAACGGTCAACCGCTGTGCCAACCGTGCCGTCGAAATTGGACACCGAACCCTGCCAAATCTGAAGTCACTTCAGATTTAACAGATTGTTTTTATTGAAAACCTCTAAGTGAAACTGAAAGCCTAAGCTTTTTTATGTACCTAAAACCTCATCACGATGAGAATGAGATGACTATATAGACCTCCTTGTAGATTTCGATAACGACGACCCTTTGAAATTATTTCCTACCGTGTGCCCGTTCCAGATTTACGTAGGAAATAAAGCCTCAAAAGTAGAAAACTAACCTAAAATGAAGGTAAACACTTACTGATTTTAACAATTTGGCCATTGCTGGGCGAAGTGAAAATTTGGGCTCGTGAAACCTTCATATATGCTCTAGTTTATGGCAAAATTCCAGCCCTGTAATGCCAGGCCCAAGTTTCTATGGAATAATCTGTGACCCAAACACGTGTAACCTAAATAAATAAATTTGGAATTTGGGAGTCACTTTTGGGGTGAAAATCGGAAAATTAAAAAACAAAGTATTTCAAACAGCCGTGCGACATATCAAATGAAAGGGCACATTGTGAGAGCCCCCCCTCTTATCTCCGAAACCACTGGGACTAAAATTTTAAAAAAAATACAGTAAGTAGTTCTTTACAAAAAAACAGGAAAACCTACAAAGAGGAGGTAGTTTTAAAAAATTCAAAAACCTGAAAAAAGTATGATGTGTTCGGAACCATTTGCGCGTGAGTCTGACTCGCTCTTGGCCGTAATAGTCTTTTAGCTTCCAGCCCGCAACGGTAAAAGCTAGAACGTTAGCTTTGTGAACATTCCAGTAATTCTGTTCACTTTATGTAGACACAGAAAATCACCCTAATAGTCCCTAAGGGCTTAAGTAGGCTTACTTTTTACCTTATTCAAATAAGTCTAAGCCATCGTACTCTTTGAACATTTTCTTGCATAATTTTTCGTAAAATTTTCACGTCTCTTAGTACTGACTCTGTAACCTCATCAGGTTAGTCCTTGCTAAAGAACTAATTTGAATGTAAATTTTTAATTAGTTCGTATTGATTTTTAGCAATTTTCTTGAAACATTGTTCAGTTTTCGATTTACATTTGGTTGTTCATACCTTGTCAATTATTATTGGCTTCAATTATTATACCTAGATGTATTTAATTTTATATAATTTTAATTCAGAGCTTTGGTTTAATTTATATTTGTACCTTGTTTTTAATTATATTAATATAATAATAATTTATTGGCATAAACAAGAACACACATTACATTGGTCGTGAAACACTGGTGCCTGTGGTAGGTAATTAAAAACCTGTATTACAGGTCACCAGAATTTCACCTCTCAGAAATTGTTTCACATAGAATCATTGAAAGATACCAATAATTAAAAAAATACAAGGTAGGCAAGTAAATTAAAATAATTGTGAAATACTGTGTGCAGGTGATTGTTGTGTGATGGTGTGTGTCGTTTGATGGTGTATGTGTGTGTAAAATGTGTGACTGTGGGATTAGGTTAACTATGTTAGTACCTGCAGCAGGCCTTCTGTTGAAGTATACGACTGCTTAAGGAGTCAATCCTGAACAATAATCTTGAGATTGTATTGGTTAAGTTGGTGCATATTGTTAACAGGCTCTGTATAAATGCACATAGACATGGTAGAATGAGGTCTTCTGTAACAGGTATATCCATACTTAAAAGAAGGTCTTTACATAAACTTGAATACTCTGTTGATTACGTTAGTTTATTATGATTAAATTATTATTGTGAATTATTTTTAAAGGTTTTGGATGTAGGTAGGTTTCACTAAAGTCGTATTTATAAGCACCTTTCTAAATTGAAAATAAAACATTTTTTGTTCGTGCCCTACTGCTACGGCGTCGTCAATAGTTACTACTTTACGAACGATGCCATAAAAAAGTTTGCTAAACACGTAAAGGTAAATGATCCGGATCTAAGTATACCTTAACTTACCATCAAAACAGAATTGGGGCGTTCGAAAACATATTTTGTAAGGGCATTTTGAGTAAACATACTAACAAACCATAGGCTCTTTCTTTGTTTGATATTTTTGCAAACAATCCGATGCCCTTCCTATTTTAAAGTATTTCAGCCACCTATGGATGGCTATTGCCAATGAAGTTATGTAAAATTAGGTTTGCAAACCTTTTAGACAAAGCCAAAAATATGGAACGTGCCCGTTGCCGTGCCGTAGAATAGAATAGAATAGCACAGAATATAATAGAATAGAATAGAATAGAATGGAATGGAATGGAATGGAATAGAATAGAATAGAATAGAATAGAATAGAATAGAATAGAATAGAATAGAATAGAATAGAATAGAATAGAATAGAATAGAATAGAATAGAATAGAATAGAATAGAATAGAATAGAATAGAATAGAATAGAATAGAATAGAATAGAATAGAATAGAATAGAATAGAATAGAATAGAATAGAATAGAATAGAATAGAATAGAATAGAATAGAATAGAATAGAATAGAATAGAATAGAATAGAATAGAATAGAATAGAATAGAATAGAATAAAACTTTATTGTACACCAGAACAGTCAAACAATTGTTATACACGAGCTACAAAGCAACAATGCTATTTGAGGCTCAAAGTATTATAGCTGATTCTTTTACCAAGAATGCACCTAAACTGAACTAAAAATATGTAGTTCGGAAAAAAATCTTTCTACAAAACGATAAAAATCGCACTGAACCAACCTTTATTTTTTTAAAAGAACAGGAAACCGGACTATTTCTACGAGCCGCTACATTTTTCACGTTCAGCGTCGATTTCCGGGCTATTTCGTACTTGGATAGTTTACAGTGAGAAATACGGACGAAACTAATATCACATCGATATAAGCAAGTTTTGTTTGATTGGCCAATGAAATAGAAATTTGTTATTTGATTGATTTGCGATCTCATCCGATGACTTCTCCCGCTCTGGATGGAGCGGGAGGGGCATGTCAGGTCAGTTACTGACTAAAATTCACCCATGTTCCTTCAGTTGTCCTTTGCGTTACAAGGCTTCGCCAAACGTTCTATATCAAGATAAAATAAATCAATCAACTTTGACACATTCCACCATACATCTTGTATAAACTTGCCACAATATACACCAAGTCCTATTATCTGGGACAAACCGCCTCAAAACTTAATTCCGTCCAAAATAGCGAACAACAGATAATCTCGGTAGTGTGACTTCGCAGACCTATTGTCCCTTAGAGACGGGAACTACAAAACTAGGGTTACCAACCATCCGGATACATCCAATACATGTACACAAAATAAGTATCTAAGCTAACGTGGCGATATTAACCGTAGAACTGATAATTGTTAAAAAAAACACGCTTAAGGCGCAGTTTTACGATTTTAATGGTTTTTAATTAAACATCACGTCCAAACGACTAGTCATATTTAAAAAAAAAAAAAATTGTTACTCTAGACAATTTCCGTCGTAATTATTTGATCTGAGAATATTTGAAGTTATATTTTTATAACATAGTGTATTTAATTTATAAAGTTATGTCTAACGCGGTTATAAAATTGAGAATCACCCAAAAACTATAAAGCGATTTTTTATGAAACCTGCACCATTTTAAAGATTATTTAATTATTTATAATTTAGTCTTAAGTGTTTTAGTTTAATAACTGTTGTTTTATGAGTAATAAATTAATAATGCGTCTAATTTCGGACAGCGCTCCTTGATGGGCGAGTCCTATTACTGGGTGGACGTACGACGCGTTACGTGAGCTCAGCACAGAACACGCAAGCTAACCACTCAAGGTCATTGGTAGTTAATAGCCGCCATAGCTTTGGTTGAACCGTAGCGTTCGAAAAAGTCACCGCGGTTCTAGCACAGGCAACTGAAAAATGACGGCTGGGTTTTAGTCAGTGAGAGTCTGACATGCCCTCCCGCTCCACCCAGAGCGGGAGAAGTTATTTGGTGATTTCCCACCCTAAATAGGCACAAGTTCAATAATAGACTGCTAAATTCTGGAGATGAAATTGTCAGGTTTTTCATAAAAATGGTAACCCTATCCACAACGGAATTCTGATCTTGTCCGTCAAAGTGGCCTGTAATTTATGAACGAGTCTATTAAGCCCGCCCGTAATTAAGTCCAGATCCTATACAAGTAATGTTTGCCTTGGGACGCATACAAATTTGTAACGTGTCGCCATTTCATAAATAGTGTGACAGTTGGGGACCAATAAAGCGGAAACTTTATGGCTTAGATTTAATTTTGTAAGTGGAAGTAAGACTGAAGCCTGCCTTTAGGGTTTTCAGCCTACTGAAACTGCCTTTTACTGTTTCGATTACAAAAGCGATACCTAAGGTCTAAAAACGGATCGTGTTATGTTACAATCGTGACTTTTTGAAAAGCCCAGCTGATCTTCTGAAAAGATTGCACAGGCAATTTTTACCTTTTAACGCTCTCCATATACGATAAAAAATAATAAACTTCTAAACTATGAAATCACGTAAAAATATTGAGGAAGATACACCAGTGTGATTTGTCCAATTTGTTACGGTCATAGGGCTTCTATCAGAGGAAATGTTGCCATACATAATATATTACTAATAACACAAAGCAATTGCCTTATCACGTTGCTTATGGTATCCGCCATTTTGGCCCATCCCCGGTCCCCATCATCAATTCTCGCGATCATCATTATTTGTAGCGAGCGATAGGGAAGAGCCACTCCATTTTGAACGTTAGCCTTGCTGGGAAATATAAATTCAATACAAATACCAGAGTACACGGAACACTTTATGCGATTTCATTTGCGAATGGACGTTTCAATTAACCGCGAATTACTCTTAAATTTTTGGTTCAACGCATTGTAAAAGGCTTCAACGATACACAGAAAACCAATATTCATTTCTGTAACATTTTTGTACAACTTTTCCTGTTACATTGTAATACTAATCTTATTATTCCACTACACAAGCCCGGTATAATCTGCACGTCAGCATCTACACAGCTGACATCCGACATTCGCGTACGCCAACATGAATTCCGAAGCCGCTCCCAGAAGATTCGAACGAATAAATCAGTCACTTGATTTGTACAGAGATTGCAGAGGTTTTGTCTCACAAACGCGCTGGAAAAATTACCAAGTCAAGTGGAAATGTGACTGACTTATTCGACGAGAGACCCGCAAAAATATGATAAGGTATATTTTGATAAGGACCCCAACACTTACCATTTATATTTGCTATTCCATTCATACAGAAGTGTACTTTTCTTTCGAAGTGTTAAATAGGAAATCCAGTTACAATCCGAGGGCTCATTTCTATATTTTTATACGGAACTCGGGAAATCGTTTCCGCTTGAATCTCTTTTAAATGTATGCAGGTCACGTCCTTTGTAAAGCAGGTTAGGGTCTGATAACTAAATCAAATTTATTCGCAGGAACATTCCAAGCGTTGCAGAGAACCCCAACTTTTATAAGATGTTTCAAGTGGAATTTGTCAACTTTTAATCAGATAGGAATATGGAGTTTTACGTAAACACGGAATATTATGTGTGTGTTCTGGTTGGTAGTAGAACCGCAGTAGGAATCCGAACTGCGACTGCTGATAACAACTTATGCCGAACATACGGACGAAACATTGTAGATAACAGCTTGGTACATTTAGTAGAACAGTAACAATATCGAGCCTTCAACTTTCTATATAAAGGGAACGGTTATTAGTTTCGTGTTCGTGTATAATTTGCAAGCGATTGGTTTTTATTAGGCGCGTCAATGTTTCTATCTGTGCGCTATATTAAGTTTAGTGATGCATTTAATTGAATCGTCTATTGTTTCCAAAAGTAACTTACCTTAGTCGGGAATAAAGTGGCCATCCTTCTCCCTATTAATATTATAAATTATGGGAAAGTTTGGTTAGATTGATGGATGAATGGATGTTTGTCACTCAAACACGCCTGAACGGCTGAATGGATCTGGATGAAATTTAGCACAGAAATAGCTTGTAGTCTGAAATAGCACATAGGCTACAAATATTAGTTGGGAATGTACTAATTCCTTGCTGGCGAAGCCGCTGCCCGGATCAAGGAGGTAGATATAATTATGTACATTTTTAAACCTACCTGTCTAATAAAAGTAACAAATACACAAACTATAACGCGCTTTTCTTATGGACGTAGGCACAAACTATAGAAAGCCAACCGCTTCAAATCAACTCAAATAATAACAATAATTAGTTAATTATATGAAATAATTAACAAATTATAGGTTCACATTGTAATGTACCTATGATGACTTATTTAACTTTTTGTTGTATATTTATCCTACTAATATTATAAATATGAAAGTTTGTGAGTGTGTATGTTTGTTACTTCTTCACGCTCAAACGGCTGGACCGATTTGCGGTCCAGCCGTTTGAGCCGTTTGAGTCGATAGGTGACGGCTACTTGCCGAGCCGGTATCAGCATCGATTATGCGTCATCGCATAATAAGCAGCGAATTAATAACTTCTATACAAACGTGGCACATATTATATAATATTTTATCATTATTTTACACTAATTAGTTACGTATTTTAATTATAATATTACCTAAGTAGGTACATAAACATCGATATTTAATTATGTATATATTTTGTTAACCCTCGTCCTTGCGTCACTGCGGGGTGCCAACCGAAAACCAGCGCTGGGTGTCTGACGCCTAGCAAATGCTGAGATGGTAACCCTTTCGGTATGGGCACGCTCAGCACAATTTTATTGTTTCTTTGTGTACTTCTCTTTTCCTTTTTTTTGTTGCTGTTGTGTTGTGTCTGTGTCGAATAAATGATATCTATTCTATTCTATTCTATTTGGATGAAATTTAGTATGTAGATAGCTTATAGTCTGGATTAACATATAGGCTACCTTTTATTCCGGTCTAGGTGGGTAAAACCGCGGGGCGCAGCTAGTTTCTAAATAAAAAGCACTTTTAACATGCAATAATGCAAAGAATTCCGCGCCAATTTTATACAAAAAAGCGTAATAAGCTCGTTAGATATTCCGCTATGCTATCTCGAATTAATTCCGGGCACGATGCAATTTCGAGGAGCCTCATGATGGAGTGGTGCAATAGTCCGTGCAGCGGGAATTGTTATAAGTATTTTAATATCAAAAAGACACGAAGGGATCAAGTTTAATGTGCTAACCACGTGAAAGTTGGATGTATGGCGAGATTTGCTCAAGGAAAAAGAAAATCTCTCTCAGCTGCACTATCATTATTCATCATCATCGTCATTTCAGCCGAAAGTCGTCAACTGCTGGAGAGAGCCCTCCCCCAAGTGTCGTCACAACGACTTGTCCTGTGCGTCTCGCATCCTTCGGATTCCCGCGATCCTCGCCAAGTCATTAGTCCACCTCGTGGGAGGTTTTCCAATAATGCGTCTTGCGGTACGCGGTCGCCACTGCAGAAACTTTCAGCCCCATCGACCATCTGTTCTGCAAGCAATAGCCCTGCCCCCTGCCACTTAAGTTTAGCAATTCTTCGAGCTTTATCGGTAATCTTAGTTCTCCTGCGGATATCTTCATTCCTGATTTTGACACTAAATGGAAGCAAAAGCAAAAGCACAGTCTGAAAACAGAAAGGTAAGAGTATCTTCTCTCTGAGTGGCTAGTGGACTGATTATCCATCCAGACCTAAATCTACTAACAGGACATCCTGCGTGGACAGCGGTAACTATAGTTATAAGGTTACTTTTTCAAATGTAATAAGAGACTACACGATCGTAGCAATGCGCGTGCTACGCCGTAGCCAAATATTTGCTGTGCCGTAACCAAATGCGTGCTGCCCCGTAGCCAAATGCTTATTGTACAGTAGCCAAATGTTTGCTGCACCGTGGCAAAATGCTTGCTGCACCGTTGCTAAATGCTTGCTGTACCGTAGCCAAATGCTTTCTACGCCCCGTAGCCAAATGCTTGCTACGCCCCGTAGCCAAATGTTTGCTGCACCGTAGCCAAATACGTGTATTATGTTTTTGGCTAGCCAAAAACATCCTGCTCTGTAGCAAAATGCGTAGGTACTAGGTCGTAGCTAGACTCTACTAAACCATAACATAATATAGCTCTTCTTAATCTCTCCAGAATAGCTACCACAATATTTTATGAGTACTTTAGTCTTTGTAAAGCAATAAACCAGTGCACAGTTTATGACCTGATAAAACCAAAAGCTAGCCAGCAACAAAGCAATGTGGGTATTGTGAGTCAAGATAAAACAAAACTATTTATTTAATCGTATGATAAGTTTCCTCGTTGCGTTTGTTTTTGCCTACTATTGCGCGACCCTTTTTTGTCATCTTACAAAATGTTTATCGGTTCATTTAATCCCTTCAGGGACTGTAGCTGAATAATTTAATTTAATCTAGAATGTTCTGATAACAAGAATCCGTTTGTGCCAGATCTTCAATAACGAGGGTTTTGTTCAGGATATTATACTGGCACTTCCAGTTGAGTGCCATTGGTAACTTCTTTTTAAAATCTTCTATTTAATTTGCAATGTTTATAAGTTTGTATGTTCGGGTCAAACCTTGCAAACTGAAATAGAACCACTTCCTTTAATCTTACGAAGTTGAATTTTTACGTGGTGATTCAGTTCCGACGACAATGCATTTTTATGGTAAGTATGACCAGAATTGACATTCAGGATTAGCTCCAGATAAAGGAACTCTTCAACGCTCAACGGCTCGGACACGAAATTTTGTGTACACATCTGTGTGATAGCCAGTATAAAAGCTTGTTAAAAAATGTTTTTAAACAATAACTTATTTAAATTCTTTTTAGTAGCCACGTTTTCAAGACATTCTTAAGAGTCCTCGTCATTCATTTGACAAGTATTTTGAAAAGTCTAACTAACTTTAGATACAATATAATTGACAAGCTTCTGCCCGCGGCTTTGTCCGCGTGTTTAAACATAAAAGATGTTTTCCATCAGTCTAACCGAAGCCATACTTCCAGATTACCTTTTCTAAACATATAAAAAAAATAACTGTTTATAACGTCAGTTTAGATTAAACAGAACAACCTAATTTATGAGTCCACAAGTGTAGAACCGAGACCGTTTTAATAATTTCTCAGCAACGATGTGCACAATACGTCGACGGTCGCGTACGTTCAAGTTAATAGCCACTTAAATTCAGTGAGCAAAGCAGCAAAATTATAAACCAGCGCGGACGTAACACAACGTTACATGCGACAATAACGGCTGTAACGGAAATTCGTGGTCATATTTTAAATATTGGTCTGTCCATAGAAACTGACATCTTTCTTCAAGAAAGTCATAGACAATTTCTAACAAGAAATTGGACCTCCCATACTAATTTTGATCGGCTGATGTTAACTTTGAAGGGAAAGTCCATCTTTTTTCGGGAATTTAGTATGATTTCCCCGATGAAAGTGGGAGAAGCTCGTGGCTAAAGTAATAACACGACGACGCATTTTTTCCCCCAGTTTTTCTTTTTCTTTTTGTGTTTCTCTGTTTTTTGCGTCATGTTTACCGTAAATAAACGTATTTTCTTTCTTTCTAACAGCTGCACGGGTCAATCCATCAGGTTAAGCTACACTCTTGCCGGGGTTGGTCCATTGATTTGTGACCATCTTCACATACCAACACTCCTCCGTACCTCGGAAAGCACGTCTGGTCCCGGCGGTCCATCATGTGTTAAACAGTTTTAAATATTAAACAGGTCATGGATCTTTGACAGTCGTTACGGGTCGTCAAAAGCCCGAAAGTCTGACAACCAGTCTTACCAAGGGGTATCGTATTACGCAGTAACTGGGTTGTGGAGGTCAGATAGTCGCGATATGTAAAATACTGGTATTCAGCTGCATCCAATTAGACTGGAAGCCGACCCCAAGATAGTTTGGAAAAGGCTAGGCAAATTTTTTCTCCGATGAAAGTTGTTCATTTCCATGAGCAGAAGCAGAATATAAAAATATATGATCATACATTTCCGTTTTCCCCGTATATTAAAAGACGCTTTAGTAAGGTTTAAGTCATTTAGATTGAGCTTAAAATTTCGGTAAAACATGGAACCTACTCAGTTTTCAGTTCACTCATTTTTCTTTGTTTTGTAAATGTTTCCATTATTGCTTTAGATGGCATTTTTATAACATACCGTATATTATTTTATAACTATTATTTATCATTGATTGGAAAACTGAACGTCAACAAAAAAAATGAACAAACCTTGAACAAATCTTTTGCAGTTATACTTCTTTTGGCACGTTAGCGAAAAATGATGAGAGTAAATTTTTACGATGCGTGCGCACCCCGTCACAAAAAACCTACAGCCTGAAGTTAGCTAGAACCGACACCCTGAAGTTAGCTATGGTCTGTGGTTCTTGAAGAATTATTGATTTCCTTTTGTAAAATTTGTGACAGTTTGGATTTTTATCTTGTTATGCCAAAGAAGTATAACTTCTTACGTGCGTACATAAGTACACACACACTTTTTTTATTTTACGTTTCGCCAAACGGAATCAGACAGACATACAGAATTAACAAAAATAGTGGTACACAGAACTCTATCTTTCGTCCTATTTATGTACAGAGCCTTAGCATATCTCTCATTTGCAAGAAAACGAGGTGTGTTTGTCACCGGATATTGTAAACACTGGTAGTTTATGAAAACTCTCGTCAAATTATAAACTCTTTATTTTCAATAAGGCTTGGATACATTGTAAATTAACAAATTTGGAAGATTTTTTATGGTATTAGAATTATCCATTCATCATCCTGCTCTGTAGCAAAATGCGTAGGTACTAGGTCGTAGCTAGACTCTACTAAACCATAACATAATATAGCTCTTCTTAATCTCTCCAGAATAGCTACCACAATATTTTATGAGTACTTTAGTCTTTGTAAAGCAATAAACCAGTGCACAGTTTATGACCTGATAAAACCAAAAGCTAGCCAGCAACAAAGCAATGTGGGTATTGTGAGTCAAGATAAAACAAAACTATTTATTTAATCGTATGATAAGTTTCCTCGTTGCGTTTGTTTTTGCCTACTATTGCGCGACCCTTTTTTGTCATCTTACAAAATGTTTATCGGTTCATTTAATCCCTTCAGGGACTGTAGCTGAATAATTTAATTTAATCTAGAATGTTCTGATAACAAGAATCCGTTTGTGCCAGATCTTCAATAACGAGGGTTTTGTTCAGGATATTATACTGGCACTTCCAGTTGAGTGCCATTGGTAACTTCTTTTTAAAATCTTCTATTTAATTTGCAATGTTTATAAGTTTGTATGTTCGGGTCAAACCTTGCAAACTGAAATAGAACCACTTCCTTTAATCTTACGAAGTTGAATTTTTACGTGGTGATTCAGTTCCGACGACAATGCATTTTTATGGTAAGTATGACCAGAATTGACATTCAGGATTAGCTCCAGATAAAGGAACTCTTCAACGCTCAACGGCTCGGACACGAAATTTTGTGTACACATCTGTGTGATAGCCAGTATAAAAGCTTGTTAAAAAATGTTTTTAAACAATAACTTATTTAAATTCTTTTTAGTAGCCACGTTTTCAAGACATTCTTAAGAGTCCTCGTCATTCATTTGACAAGTATTTTGAAAAGTCTAACTAACTTTAGATACAATATAATTGACAAGCTTCTGCCCGCGGCTTTGTCCGCGTGTTTAAACATAAAAGATGTTTTCCATCAGTCTAACCGAAGCCATACTTCCAGATTACCTTTTCTAAACATATAAAAAAAATAACTGTTTATAACGTCAGTTTAGATTAAACAGAACAACCTAATTTATGAGTCCACAAGTGTAGAACCGAGACCGTTTTAATAATTTCTCAGCAACGATGTGCACAATACGTCGACGGTCGCGTACGTTCAAGTTAATAGCCACTTAAATTCAGTGAGCAAAGCAGCAAAATTATAAACCAGCGCGGACGTAACACAACGTTACATGCGACAATAACGGCTGTAACGGAAATTCGTGGTCATATTTTAAATATTGGTCTGTCCATAGAAACTGACATCTTTCTTCAAGAAAGTCATAGACAATTTCTAACAAGAAATTGGACCTCCCATACTAATTTTGATCGGCTGATGTTAACTTTGAAGGGAAAGTCCATCTTTTTTCGGGAATTTAGTATGATTTCCCCGATGAAAGTGGGAGAAGCTCGTGGCTAAAGTAATAACACGACGACGCATTTTTTCCCCCAGTTTTTCTTTTTCTTTTTGTGTTTCTCTGTTTTTTGCGTCATGTTTACCGTAAATAAACGTATTTTCTTTCTTTCTAACAGCTGCACGGGTCAATCCATCAGGTTAAGCTACACTCTTGCCGGGGTTGGTCCATTGATTTGTGACCATCTTCACATACCAACACTCCTCCGTACCTCGGAAAGCACGTCTGGTCCCGGCGGTCCATCATGTGTTAAACAGTTTTAAATATTAAACAGGTCATGGATCTTTGACAGTCGTTACGGGTCGTCAAAAGCCCGAAAGTCTGACAACCAGTCTTACCAAGGGGTATCGTATTACGCAGTAACTGGGTTGTGGAGGTCAGATAGTCGCGATATGTAAAATACTGGTATTCAGCTGCATCCAATTAGACTGGAAGCCAACCCCAAGATAGTTTGGAAAAGGCTAGGCAAATTTTTTCTCCGATGAAAGTTGTTCATTTCCATGAGCAGAAGCAGAATATAAAAATATATGATCATACATTTCCGTTTTCCCCGTATATTAAAAGACGCTTTAGTAAGGTTTAAGTCATTTAGATTGAGCTTAAAATTTCGGTAAAACATGGAACCTACTCAGTTTTCAGTTCACTCATTTTTCTTTGTTTTGTAAATGTTTCCATTATTGCTTTAGATGGCATTTTTATAACATACCGTATATTATTTTATAACTATTATTTATCATTGATTGGAAAACTGAACGTCAACAAAAAAAATGAACAAACCTTGAACAAATCTTTTGCAGTTATACTTCTTTTGGCACGTTAGCGAAAAATGATGAGAGTAAATTTTTACGATGCGTGCGCACCCCGTCACAAAAAACCTACAGCCTGAAGTTAGCTAGAACCGACACCCTGAAGTTAGCTATGGTCTGTGGTTCTTGAAGAATTATTGATTTCCTTTTGTAAAATTTGTGACAGTTTGGATTTTTATCTTGTTATGCCAAAGAAGTATAACTTCTTACGTGCGTACATAAGTACACACACACTTTTTTTATTTTACGTTTCGCCAAACGGAATCAGACAGACATACAGAATTAACAAAAATAGTGGTACACAGAACTCTATCTTTCGTCCTATTTATGTACAGAGCCTTAGCATATCTCTCATTTGCAAGAAAACGAGGTGTGTTTGTCACCGGATATTGTAAACACTGGTAGTTTATGAAAACTCTCGTCAAATTATAAACTCTTTATTTTCAATAAGGCTTGGATACATTGTAAATTAACAAATTTGGAAGATTTTTTATGGTATTAGAATTATCCATTCATAATATATTACTAGAGTTTATACTCACGAAAATTTTATTTCAATCTTAGGGCCTCCATAGACGGACTGCTTGAAGCAGTCAGTGCCGACAACTTCAAGTGGTTGGGTTGGGCGATCTGCAGTTTTATTACAAAATTGATATCACGCCATACACGGACCGCTCAATCAGTTCATTTGCGGTCGCAGCTAAAATGCAGTCGGTGTGAGGAATTGAATTTGAATCGAATTTGAATCGAAATTGAATCGAAATTGAATCGTATTTGAATCGAAATTGAATCGTATTTGAATCGAATTTGAATCGAATTTGAATCGAATTTGAATCTAAATTGAATCGAAATTGAATCAAAATTGAATCGAAATTGTATCGAAATTGAATCGAATTTAAATCGAATTTGAATCGAAATGGAATCGAAATTGAATCGAAGTTGAAACGAATTTGAATCGACTTTCAATCGAATTTGAATCGAATTTGAATCGAAATTGAATCGAAATTGAATCGTATTTGAATCGAATTTGAATCGAATTTGAATCGAAATTGAATCGAAATTGAATTGAACTTGAATCAAAGTTAAATCGAAATTGAATCGAAATTGAATTGAACTTGAATCGAAGTTGAACTTGAATCGAAGTTGAAGTTGAATCGAAATTGAATCGAAATTGAATCGAATTTGAATCGAAATGGAATCGAAATTGAATCGAAGTTGAAACGAATTTGAATCGAATTTCAATCGAATTTGAATCGAATTTGAATCGAAATTGAATCGAAATTGAACTGAACTTGAATCGAAGTTAAATCGAAATTGAATCGAAATTGAATTGAACTTGAATCAAAGTTGAAACGAAATTGAATCGAAATTGAATTGAACTTGAATCGAAGTTGTATCAAAATTGAATTGAAGTTGAAACGAATTTGAATTGAAATTGAATCGAAGTTGAAACGAATTTGAATCGAATTTGAATCGAATTTGAATCGAATTTGAATCGAAATTGAATCGAAATTGAATCGTATTTGAATCGAATTTGAATCGAATTTGAATCGAATTTGAATCGAATTTGAATCGAAATTGAATCGAAATTGAATCGAAATTGAATCGAAATTGAATCGAAATTGAATCGAAATTGAATCGAAATTGAATCGAAATTGAATCGTATTTGAATCGAATTTGAATCGAATTTGAATCGAAATTGAATCGAAATTGAATCGAAATTGAATTGAACTTGAATCGAAGTTAAATCGAAATTGAATCGAAATTGAATTGAACTTGAATCGAAGTTGAAACGAAATTGAATCGAAATTGAATTGAACTTGAATCGAAGTTGTATCAAAATTGAATTGAAGTTGAAACGAATTTGAATTGAAATTGAATCGAAGTTGAAACGAATTTGAATCGAATTTCAATCGAATTTGAATCGAATTTGAATCGAAATTGAATCGTATTTGAATTGAATTTGAATCGAATTTGAATCGAATTTGAATCGAAATTGAATTGAACTTGAATCGAAGTTAAATCGAAATTGAATCGAAATTGAATCGAATTTGAATCGAAATTGAATCGAAATTGAATCGAAATTGAATCGAAATTGAATCGAAATTGAATCGAAATTGAATCGAAATGGAATCGAAATTGAATCGAAATTGAATCGAAATGGAATCGAAATTGAATCGAAGTTGAAACGAATTTCAATCGAAATTGAATCGAAATTGAATCGTATTTGAATCGAATTTGAATCGAATTTGAATCGAAATTGAATCGAAATTGAATTGAACTTGAATCGAAGTTAAATCGAAATTGAATCGAAATTGAATCGAAATTGAATCGAAATTGAATCGTATTTGAATCGAATTTGAATCGAATTTGAATCGAATTTGAATCTAAATTGAATCGAAATTGAATCGAAATTGTATCGAAATTGAATCGAATTTGAATCGAATTTGAATCGAAATGGAATCGAAATTGAATCGAAATTGAATCGAAATTGAATTGAACTTGAATCGAAGTTAAATCGAAATTGAATCGAAATTGAATTGAACTTGAATCGAAGTTGAAACGAAATTGAATCGAAACTGAATCGAAATTGAATCGAATTTGAATCGAATTTGAATCGAAATTGAATCGAATTTGAATTGAATTTGAATCGAATTTGAATCGAATTTGAATCGAAATTGAATCGAAATTGAATCGAAATTGAATCGAAATTGAATCGAAACTGAATCGAAATTGAATCGAATTTGAATCGAAATGGAATCGAAATTGAATCGAAGTTGAAACGAATTTCAATCGAATTTCAATCGAATTTGAATCGAATTTGAATCGAATTTGAATCTAAATTGAATCGAAATTGAATCGAAATTGAATCGAAATTGTATCGAAATTGAATCGAATTTGAATCGAATTTGAATCGAAATGGAATCGAAATTGAATCGAAGTTGAAACGAAGTTGAAACGAATTTCAATCGAATTTCAATCGAATTTGAATCGAATTTGAATCGAATTTGAATCTAAATTGAATCGAAATTGAATCGAAATTGAATCGAAATTGTATCGAAATTGAATCGAATTTGAATCGAATTTGAATCGAAATGGAATCGAAATTGAATCGAAGTTGAAACGAATTTGAATCGAATTTCAATCGAATTTGAATCGAATTTGAATCGAATTTGAATTGAATTTGAATCGAATTTGAATCGAATTTGAATCGAAATTGAATCGAATTTGAATTGAATTTGAATCGAATTTGAATCGAATTTGAATCGAAATTGAATCGAATTTGAATCTAAATTGAATCGAAATTGAATCGAAATTGAATCGAAATTGTATCGAATTTGAATCGAATTTGAATCGAAATTGAATCGAAATTGAATCGTATTTGAATCGAATTTGAATCGAATTTGAATCGAAATTGAATCGAAATTGAATTGAACTTGAATCGAAGTTAAATCGAAATTGAATCGAAATTGAATCGAATTTGAATCGAAATTTAATCGAAATTTAATTGAACTTGAATCGAAGTTAAATCGAAATTGTATCGAAATTGAATCGAATTTGAATCGAATTTGAATCGAAATGGAATCGAAATTGAATCGAAGTTGAAACGAATTTCAATCGAATTTCAATCGAATTTGAATCGAATTTGAATCGAAATTGAATCGAATTTGAATTGAATTTGAATCGAATTTGAATCGAAATTGAATCGAAATTGAATCGTATTTGAATCGAAATTGAATCGTATTTGAATCGAATTTGAATCGAATTTGAATCGAATTTGAATCTAAATTGAATCGAAATTGAATCGAAATTGAATCGAAATTGTATCGAAATTGAATCGAATTTGAATCGAATTTGAATCGAAATGGAATCGAAATTGAATCGAAGTTGAAACGAATTTGAATCGAATTTCAATCGAATTTGAATCGAATTTGAATCGAAATTGAATCGAAATTGAATCGTATTTGAATCGAATTTGAATCGAATTTGAATCGAAATTGAATCGAAATTGAATTGAACTTGAATCGAAGTTAAATCGAAATTGAATCGAAATTGAATCGAATTTGAATCGAAATTTAATCGAAATTTAATTGAACTTGAATCGAAGTTAAATCGAAATTGAATCGAAATTGAATTGAACTTGAATCGAAGTTGAAGTTGAATCGAAATTGAATCGAAATTGAATCGAATTTGAATCGAAATGGAATCGAAATTGAATCGAAGTTGAAACGAATTTGAATCGAATTTCAATCGAATTTGAATCGAATTTGAATAAAAATTGAATCGAAATTGAATTGAACTTGAATCGAAGTTAAATCGAAATTGAATCGAAATTGAATTGAACTTGAATCGAAGTTGAAACGAAATTGAATCGAAATTGAATTGAACTTGAATCGAAGTTGTATCAAAATTGAATTGAAGTTGAAACGAATTTGAATTGAAATTGAATCGAAGTTGAAACGAATTTGAATCGAATTTCAATCGAATTTGAATCGAATTTGAATCGAAATTGAATCGAAATTGAATCGTATTTGAATCGAATTTGAATCGAATTTGAATCGAATTTGAATCGAATTTGAATCGAAATTGAATCGAATTTGAATCGAAATTGAATCGAAATTGAATCGAAATTGAATCGAAATTGAATCGAAATTGAATCGAAATTGAATCGAAATTGAATCGAAATTGAATCGCAATTGAATCGTATTTGAATCGAATTTGAATCGAATTTGAATCGAAATTGAATCGAAATTGAATCGAAATTGAATTGAACTTGAATCGAAGTTAAATCGAAATTGAATCGAAATTGAATTGAACTTGAATCGAAGTTGAAACGAAATTGAATCGAAATTGAATTGAACTTGAATCGAAGTTGTATCAAAATTGAATTGAAGTTGAAACGAATTTGAATTGAAATTGAATCGAAGTTGAAACGAATTTGAATCGAATTTCAATCGAATTTCAATCGAATTTGAATCGAATTTGAATCGAAATTGAATCGAAATTGAATCGTATTTGAATCAAATTTGAATCGAATTTGAATTGAACTTGAATCGAAGTTAAATCGAATTGAATCGAAATTGAATCGAAATTGAATCGAGATGGAATCGAATTTGAATTGAATTTGAATCGAATTTGAATCGAAATTGAATCGAAATTGAATCGTATTTGAATCGAATTTGAATCGAAATTGAATCGAAATTGAATCGAAATTGAATTGAACTTGAATCGAAGTTAAATCGAAATTGAATCGAAATTGAATCGAAATTGAATCGAGATGGAATCGAATTTGAATTGAATTTGAATCGAAATTGAATCGAAATTGAATCGAAATTGAATCGAAATTGAATCGAAATTGAATCGAAATTGAATCGAAATTGAATCGAAATTGAATCGAAATTGAATCGAAATTGAATCGAAATGGAATCGAAATTGAATCGAAGTTGAAACGAATTTGAATCGAATTTCAATCGAATTTGAATCGAATTTGAATCGAAATTGAATCGAAATTGAATCGTATTTGAATCGAATTTGAATCGAATTTGAATCGAATTTGAATCGAAATTGAATCGAAATTGAATCGAAATTGAATCGAAATTGAATCGAAATTGAATCGAAATGGAATCGAAATTGAATCGAAATTGAATCGAAATGGAATCGAAATTGAATCGAAGTTGAAACGAATTTCAATCGAAATTGAATCGAAATTGAATCGTATTTGAATCGAATTTGAATCGAATTTGAATCGAAATTGAATCGAAATTGAATTGAACTTGAATCGAAGTTAAATCGAAATTGAATCGAAATTGAATCGAAATTGAATCGAAATTGAACCGTATTTGAATCGAATTTGAATCGAATTTGAATCGAATTTGAATCTAAATTGAATCGAAATTGAATCGAAATTGTATCGAAATTGAATCGAATTTGAATCGAATTTGAATCGAAATGGAATCGAAATTGAATCGAAGTTGAAACGAAGTTGAAACGAATTTGAATCGAATTTCAATCGAATTTGAATCGAATTTGAATCGAAATTGAATCGAAATTGAATCGAAATTGAAGCAAGCAATTGTTATACAAATAAATAAATAACCTCAAAAATTATATGATAATTAAAATAAATAATCGTCAAACAAATGACAGCTTCTCATTTTTTTCTTTTGTTCCTTGCGGAATAGGCTAAGGTCAAAGACTATGCGGCCTAGTCATCAGTTAGTTCGTATTTTTTCCCCTAATTAGAATGCAGATATATGTAGCACATCGTTCACTGAACGTTGCGGTTAAAGAAGTTCGTTTTACGCGTAATCTGTAAACTGTACACTTATTTTTCTTTAAAGTCCTACAGTCCTAAAAGTCTATTGAGTATGATAAACATAGTAACATATATTTTTCCCAGCCTTTATTTGAAAATTCAGTTAAGCGATACGAAACAAGCAAAAAAAAATTCAATTTTTAAGATATTTTACATCACTAGACGCGGCAGAAAATTTTCAGGTCAAGACTGGACATGATTCTTTGTCATCGAATCATATAATCAAATAGAATAGAACGTCTAAATACAGGTAAAATATCGAGTCACTATACATGTAACCAACCTACCCTAACATCATTTATTGTTGGGTCAACAATAAAATGATAGCAATTATTGTTGGCCCAACCAAACGCCAACACTAAACGCTATTAGGGAAAGTTTCTCTCGTTACTAACAAGAAACTATATTTAACTTATAATATTACAAACTGGTTTCCACATAGAAAACTTAAATCATCTCAAAGTATGTAGATATTACCCATCCGGGCAAGACAAACAAACATCTATTGACTTAAACACCTACTTAAAGTAATAAATAGTGTCTATTATGCCGGATCCCAATAACAGATTTCACCAAGCATAAATCGCAGACAACCCGACCGTTATTCAGCTCCCGGTATATTGCCTGTGGAATAAAGCTACGAATTTTAAAACAATGGAAAATGATCTCTGACTAGTTGAGATAAGGTGCAGGTCCAAGGAAACTGAAACCCGGTAGTTTTTAACGTGCAGTTTCATAAATCGCATGCCGTGAGCATCAGGACGCACACAAAACAAGTCTCGCAAATTGCCTCCTGACATTTCGACGTAAAAAGTTGTGAAAATGACTTATTGCCCTGGTTTTATAAGGTCGTGGTATGAAATGCCGCGGTTGTGCAATTGTCGCGATCAAATAGTGCAGTTGGCAGGCTGCCTGCTTCTGGCATTTGAAATTCGAATAAACGCTGATCTGCAGATTTTTGGTTGCCAGTACTTGACCTCGTTGTTCTGTGATTCGGAAAATAGAAGGCATGGAAATAAATGAGCACCTACTCGTAACACAGTTTACAGTTTTGGTGTCACTGTGCTATTGCAGTAATATAATGGGAAAAAAATCAGATGGCACAGGAAAAGACTGGCCATTTTTCTTAAGAAACATATGAGACTCTTAAACGTTTAACATCACTACGACGCCATAAACTAAGCAGTCATTATGCTTACTCTGCCCCACTAGAGACCAGAGATCACCTTATAAGTACTTTCCTACGTTTATTACGAGCTCAACTCTAGCATTGTCCATTACGTCGAGAAAATAGTCTCAGTCTTATTGTGAACAACGAAGTATGCTATTAATATGAACTTAAAATGTGGGTGGGGGTCTTTAATTTCGTCTAGACGGGAATTACGAAAGCATACCTTAAAACTACAGAGCCAAGATGACAAACATGAGTTCCTAAAATTTTCTGTGTTATTAAAATGAGAAAATTATAACTAAAATTAATTAAATGACAAATAAAATTATTGAGATCCTTCTGAAAATACAAGCAACTAAATCACTGCTCTAATAGACACAAACAGAAAAACAGAAACCAATCGCTAACACCTTGTAACACCGCCAAAAAAAATAAAAATCAATTTTTTTGGTCGAACACCCAATGAAAACGTTTCCCAGAACGACATTTTTTCACCTCCCCCGTTGAAAGATTTTTAACTAAATCACGTGACAGTTACCTACAAGCTTCGAAAATGGACTTCGCGAATGATCGCTTTGAAATATTTTGAAACATAAAATCTTTAAGATTCCCGGCGTGATTTTACGAGAGCAGAGATTACCATTTTTATTTATGACCTTATCCTGGGAAGGTATTAGAGATAAATAATTCGAGTTTATGGTGGCGTGATTCAAAGAATAAACATGAAGTAGCAGGTGAGTTTAAATGAGGTTATTAAGGGAAATACCACACTCAGATGTCATAGCGATGCAGCCACCAGCAGGTGTATTCGCTAATTCAATTGAAATCAATTTGAGAGGCACTTTGCAGTACATTGTTGCATTGACGTATAGGAAAACATAAATGTACCAAGTAGTGCCTGTTATAGTCGATGTCCACCGAGCAATGTATTGCAAAGTGCCTGTCAAATTGATGTCAACTGAGTAAATGAATACACCTGCAGGTCTATTCGCTAACTCATCATCATTCTCTTGCCCTTATCCCAATATATTTAGGGTCGGCGCAACGTGTCTTTTTCTTCCATACTCCTCTATTAGTCGTCATCTCTGTAGTCACCCCCTTTTTACCCATATCCTCTTTCAGACAGTCCAACCATCGTTTCTTTGGCCTTCCTCTACTCTTATAGTCATCCACATCCATACACAAGACTTTCCTCACGACATTTTCTTCATTCCTCCGCATCACATGCCACGACAACTGATTTCCACACAACTTTTCAGTCAGCGGTGCCACTTTCAGACTTCCTCTTATATACTGATTCTTAATTCTATACATGCGCGTAACACCACAAATCGCTCTTAGCATTCTCATCTCAGCTAAATCAGTTGACATCAATTTAATAGGACTATGCAGTACATTGCTGCTTTGACGTAATTATAGGAAAATAAAAATGTACTACGTAGTGCCTATTATAATCGATATCCTCCGAGCAAATCAGCAATGTACTGCAAAGTGCCTATCAAATTGATGTCAACTAAGTTGGCGAATATACCTGCAGGTCTTAATGCCATGGGTCGCAGGACTGTTTGAAAGAATCACCGCGGCCCTGGATCGCAAAGAGCAACTGAAGGAATATGGGTGAGTTTGAGTTAGTAAGAGTCTGACACCGGGCCCGCACCACCCAGAGCCGGTCATCTCATGATTTCCCACCCTGTAAAAAAAGGTCTTAATGCCAGAAAAGCGTTTGGTTCATTTCGAGAGCAAGCGGTTGCCAGGTGAGTTACCCACCATAGAGCTGCAAACATTTTGTTAGCTGCCCGAACTGGCAGCGCTGGCATGGTGAACCAGTGAAGAACTGCTCTAAGTCTGATCTATTGATTCATAGTTTAAGCGGTTGAATAGTTAAAACTGATACTTCTCTTTGAGCCTGCGTAGATTAAGTAAACAAGGAAGTCTGTCCAAACAAATATGCATCGCTACTAGTAATACGTTATTCAAACTTTATATGCTAGCAACAATTTTCCATTCTTCTTTTTAGCGTGTTGATGACATAAATAGACAATTTGTTTAATTAAATCCTTTGCCTGGTTCAGTATTAAACCACGGCAACGCCGTCCGTCGACGCTGTCGTCAGATCCGTGTGTGAACAGGTAACTGTGGTGCAAGATGGAAGGTGGGACATGGTCTACGGAGACACACCGTACGAACACTGAAGATCGGAACCGTCTGAGACTTCCACCTGTGGAGATTGTCTCTGCAGTGGCTGATCTGATTTTCCATTTATGAAGCACTAAAAAATTAAAAGATAATTTTTAAACTAGCTAACAATGATGTTTTTCCAAACCATTAAAATTGTTGCATGCGTAATTTCATACATAGTTTTATAATTTGAAAATTTCGAAGACATGTGACATTCACCAACTTGTATTGGGCCCGCGTGGCCTATTGAGAGGAGGCCTGTGTCCCAGCAGTGGGAACTGGGAACGTTAAAAGGCTGCATATTATTTTAAATAAATATCAATAGAAAATATTATTTCGACCCAGAAACATCACGACACATCAGTAGTCCATTTAGAGTTTGCTGGGCCGAAAACTCCCAGGACTGGTTTTCAGTTTATACCCCGAAGATTTTAATACATCAGTATTCACATTGTAGGAAATAGCTACAGTTGGTAAGCTATTATTTCTCCTAGCTCTCCTAGAGTTACTTCGACCATCATAAGCAAACTCAACAGTTTCTCACCAATATATCAATCTGCCTAGCCTGCTCCCAAATATATTGGCTACAGGTTCCAGTCTTACCGAATGCAGCCGGGTACCAGTATTTTACATGGAGTGACTGCCTATCTGACCCCTACACTTCCTGGCTTCTGACTACCCGTAACGACTTTCAAAGATCTACAAATGACAGTCGGGACCAACGGCTTAACGTGCTTTCCGAGGCACGGAGGAGTCTCGGAATGTTATGGATGGTCATCCAGCCAAGGACAGACCTCGGCAAACGTTGTTTAACCTCAAAGGTCGAGCCATGCGGCTGTTATTATTTAGCCACCATCTCCTCTAACATCAATACTTTCTCTCCCATGAGAAGAACAACAAAACAAAAGAACGTTACAATTCCGTTTTCCACCAAATAAACCCATAACTTAAACCATACCATTCTGCGGCAATAAAGAGAACGTTATCGCCTTTTCAAATAAAATCGGCAACATCTATTTTACAAAGAACATTCGGGGCTGTAAAGCTAAATTAATTGTGATAAAAATCAGATAGTCGGGAAGCACGTCACGTAAGGGTTGAGAAGGGTATTTCCGGGACTCTGCAGTGTCCCCATGTCTAGAAACACCTCTTTCGTATTATTTCAGAAACGCCTACTTGTCGTCTTTACCTTAACGTAGCTGACACTTTCGTTAATTCTGTTTATTTATAGGTGTGGAAATTGATCGTAATTGAATTAAAAGCTAACCTCACCAGTAAAAACTATGACGGTCGTGTAGTTGTCATATTTTTTTATCTTATCTCCAACATAATATTTTTTAACCACCTGGTCGACAATGTCCAATTACAGCAATCTCCCTAGGGATAAAGTGATTGATGGAAGTCAAATTCGTGGAAAACTGTAAAAAAATGCCAATATGGCATTGTAAAGAGGTTTGTTGGAAAATCGAATTGACCATCCCAAGCAGAACTAAAAAAAAAACGCTATTTCAAATAATGTGAAACAAATGACAGTGTTTGGTTCAGTGATTTTCAGTGAACCCTGGCTTTTTATCTCGCAGAAGGTGCGAAAAGTAGAATATGCTCATCTGGGATAAAGCCTGTAATTGCAGCTCTCTAGTACTAACAGTCCCTAAGCTATGCCTTGGACGAACAGATGGACAAACCAAAACTATAAGGGTTCCTTGTCCTTGTTAGGACTACGGAACCCTAAAAAGGAATACAAATATTTTAGGGTGCGAGCCTATTGCTATTACCCGCCCACACACCCAGTCTCCGGGCTGCTGTTAATTGTAAGTTACCCTAAAAGCAATTCCCGAAAGCCGTTTAGTGTATATTAAACTAACCCAAACCAGCCCCAAGCACCACATACATCTGTCTGCTTTGATCCAATCAAGGCATTCTGAAAACGTTTGCCAAAATTCATTCAGTTTTCGGATCAGATAAAGCTGAGACACTGACAAATGATCAGCCGAACGGAACGGTCGTCGCTCGCGCCCATGCTTACGGGATCCAACCTTCCCCATAAATCTACTTCGAAAAACTCAAATTAATCTTACTAGGGGATGTTTAGCTATCACTCTAAGATTCCCGGGCCCCCTAAAGTCACCGTTCGAGCCTTTCAAGGGAGATTCATTGAATGAAATTGAAAAATGCCTCGATTATCTGTTAAGGATTACCTACTTAGTTTGAATTTCTAAATAGCTGCTGTGGGTTATACAGAAACTTATAAAATAATCATCAACAAGCTATTCATAAAACCACGTGCCATTGCCACAAATTTTTTGAACGGTGACAGACTTTCAAAAGTCACGTAGTAGTTCATAGATCAAAGTACGAAATCAAAAGACAGTCGGCACAAAACTTCAACTTATTGTATTCTGAAACAATTCGTCTCAAAATTTGTAAACACTTGCTAGAAGGTATAATGTAGACTTCACAATAACTTAAGTGTGAACATAACACAATGATAATGTCAAAGTTACAAACTTATGACATGGGCCAAAGTTACAACACCTTACCGAGTTTACCGGGTGGTGCGCGTAAACTTTCATAAAGTTGTAAAAGTAAATTATGTATAATTATTAACTTCATTCCGTTTAGGTGTGCAAAATGTTGTATTAAGTTACTGGCAACACTGAAGTTTTAACGTCACACTTTGTTTAAAGCTACGATTATCGTCCGGAGTGCCTAGTATGTTATGATGAATAAATGATGCTGTATTGTTATCAACTACGTTCTCACCAAGTTTGTTACTTTATGTCCTTCTGGCTAATTCACGAAATACTTTACTCCATTCTGTAAAATAATTTATGAAGTTATGACCTACTAGCAGAACAAAAGTTGGTGGTAGGTATGGTTCAAAACTTTAACTCTGTTATCTTATGGTTCCTGGCAAATAATCATCTATCCATTTTAGCCTGCTGGTACTGCATAAAAACTTACATAAGTAGGGATATCCTTTTTCTTTTTTTTTTCTTTTTTTTAGGGGTTCGGAAATCATCCGATGACGTCAGGAGCGGGTGGGCGTGTCAGACTCTTACTGACTAAAAACCACCCTTGTTCCTTCCTTGCCTGAGTGCCCAGGGGAGCGGTAACTCTGTTACGAATTTATCCGCTACCCCTTGGCATAAGTAGGTATATCCTGGCGGTTAAAAATGAGCTTTGGTCAAGAGGATGGACAGACATACTGCTATCTGATGTTAATGTGAAACTGATCTGACCAAGCACTAATACGTCAGCCAAGAGATATAACGAACTTTGAAGAAAAACTATCACGGCTAAGTTAGCTCTGTTAGTTTATGAGTAATAGTCGCCCAACTTATAAAATGTACCTACTTGGAAAATTTCATACAAAATACAAAATCTTTAGAAAAGAAATACTTAGGTGTATTGTTACTTAGCTCACCCTCCGATCAGCACCAGGCCCGAGAGTCGACGGCGCGTAGTGTTCCACGCGCGCCTCAAAGTGAATATGTCAGCCACCACCGACGGGGCCCATCATGGCCGATGGGCGCATGCCAAGGGGTTTTTTTTTTTTTTTTTTGCGGATAAATTCATAACAGAGTTACCGTTCCCCTGGGCACTCAGGCAAGGAAGGAACAGGGGTGGGTTTTTGTCAGTAAGAGTGTGACACGCCCTCCCGCGCTAACCAGAGCGGGAGAAGTCATAGGATGATATCCCACCCCCAAAAAACAGGGTGTAGTTGTTACTTATTTAATATTTAAAACGAATAGTAAAAATTATGGAATACATTTTTTTTTGTGTTTTTAATTTTAACGTTAGTGTCCAATAAACCGTAAAGTCAATTAATATGTACATAGTAATAAACATTTTCTTCTAAGTCCGCATGTTACAACGGGTGACTGCGGAACCCTACACAGCGCATGGACCGACACGCGCTTCACTGGTCTTTTTTTTGTATTCACATTCCCAAACAATACCATTTCAAATGTATGATATTCAACATAATATTTAAGATGGCACACGACTTTTAACTGGCATGTTAGTAGCAGTAATAAAAGACTCGAATGTTTTATGTCCACTGGAAAAGATCCAAATGAATTATGCATTTTCATTTATACATATTTCATGGCGACTATTTTTCACTGTAATTCCTACAGTTAAGAGCACTTTTTTGCTGGATAGAGTTACAGTTTCATTTTGCTCGGTATTTACAATGATGTGTTAAAAATAATTAATATTATTAATGCATGAAGACCCCTTTTTTGTGGGGGTAAATTGTCCATTGGCCATGTCAGACTTTTACTGACTAAAACCCACCCCTGTTCCTTCAGTTGCCTGTGCCAAGGGGGGGCGTGGTGACTTTCTTTCGAATTTATCCACGATACCTTGGCAGGCATTGGCCCTGGTGGGCTCCGTCAGTTATATGCATGAAGATTCCTGGTGCCACAATGTGTGCCAGAGGAGCGACGGTGTTTTCAAGGCCAACCCAGAAAGCGCGGTGCGGTGGCGAGATTTCTTGTATGTGCACCACGAGATAGTTTGAGGTGGCATAACAAACGAGTGTCTGAAAAGATATGGTGGAAGCCTTTGCCAAACTGTGGGACACTAAAATTAAAATAAACTATTGCTCGAAGAAAAGATGATCGATGGGCCGAAAGGTTCTGGAGTGGCGGCAAGGTGGACCGATGACCTGGTGATAGTCGGCAGTCCGATGGATGGAAGACGCACAGGACTGTTCATTGTGGCAACACTTGGGTAAGGCCTATGTCCAGCAATGGACGTCTTTTGGATAAAATGATGATAATATGATGATGATGAAAAAGAATTTCTTGGGTTTTGGAGGTCCTTTTATGAAATACATCACTTGTCTATTAGGTAGACCTTATCAACCTTTAATTTTCAACGATCACGGGGGTGACCGCTTTCTATGAAGTATTTGTCTTCAAATAGTTGCTTCTTGCCTATTCTAGGTCTTTAGGTATACAAGGTGTAACGGAAAGGTGTGGTCATATTTTAAGAACTGCATCTTCCCATCGATATGAACAACTTTGTTCAAGATAACCTGAGGACATTCTCAATTTTTTTTACTTCCCATACAAATATTGATCAGCTGATGATAACTTAATATGGAAAATCCCATTTTTTTTTTGGGAATTTTCTATTTTTTCTTATAAAAAGTTGTTAATTTCCATGGACAGAACCGATTCTTAAAATATGACCACACCTTTCCGTTACACCCTGTATAAGAAAAAACTTTTAACAAAAAATACAACCGACTTCTAAAAAGGGAAATTCACTAAAAATTTAACATTAAGAAGAATTTTGAAGTCGGTTGCACCTTTTGTAAAAAAAAAAAAAAAATCACTTTTTAGTTGTTAGGTATACCCCAGAACTAAAACTAAATATTAAAGTTACGCCCGAATTGACAACCCCAATAACATGGAACATGGAATTTGAACATACTCGTAATTTGAGGAAACAAAACATCATCTATGGACACAAATATTTTGTTTCTGTAGATTATTTAAAAAAGTGCAGAAGTAATTTCGATAAAACTGATATGGGACCACCTCTGGAGTATACTATATCGGATAAAAATAAAATTTCAAAATCGGTCCACAACTGACAGGGAATCGGTGGACATACATAAAAAAAAACATACTTACTTACAGTTGAACATAGAACGTCCCCATTTTTGCGAAGTCGGTTAAAAAATACCACTAAGTTTCCAGGCTAACAAAATAGGCCTTACATTTTCTTACATTCAATGAAAATAGTTGTCGCACGTGGGTCTAACGAAAACTTAACAACTTTTTTGTGTCTGCTAATGAGGGGCTAATGGAGAGTAGAGTCTGATACGCCCTCCCACTCCACCCAGAGCGGGAGAAGTCATTGGATGATTTCCCATACCCAAAATAAAAAGGTATGTTTATACAGGATGTAACGGAAACGGGTGGACATATTTTAGATGTACTGCTTTTGCCCATATAAATGAAAAACTTTATTTAGGGAAGACAGTCGATTCCCAAAATAGAAATTGGACATTCCGTTCCAAAGTTATCATCAGCTCATCAAAATTAGTATAGGAAGTCCAATTTTTTTGAAGTTTCGTACCCAAAGGGTCCAAACGGAGCGACGCGGAGTGGATCGCATACGCACCAATCCACGTCGCTGTGAATCGATGTTCTAGCGCCTCACGTAGTGTAACGAAACGGAGGGCCGTTCGTTGCCAATTAATTTTAAATAAGGTTTGAGAGGAGATAAAAATACGTTTAATTAATAAATATGAAATGCACGTGAGATGAATAAAAAGCCGCAACCTCGTGGCCGAATAAAAGCTGCAACCTCGAGCCGCGTCACGAGCCCTATCCAGTGGGATCTCCCACCAAGGTCGAAGACCTTTATTTTTATTTTTATTAATCTCACCTGTATTTCAAATTTATTATTTAAATGTGTTTCTATCTTCGTGTTAAAATTAATTTGCAACGAACGGCCTCTCCGTTGTTTCGTTACAGTAGTCTCCGTTCTGGGAGCCCGTACGGGTGGCCCGTACGTGTCTCCCGGATATCCGTGAAGCCAGCCTAACACACACTTGGCCGGTTGTTTTCGGAATTGACTATGACTCTCTTCTCCTCTCTTCTTCTCTTTTCTCTCTCTCTTGTCTCTTTGACTTTGAAGAAAGTTGTCAATTTGAAAGTTGTTGGGTTGTTGTAGTATTTAAAATATGACCACCCATTTCTTTAACATCCTGTATTTACGGAAATATATTAGCTTTAATTAGGTAACAAGAAAAGGTTATAGAGGTGACAAGCGACGCAATAAATTTTACTTTACCATCTTACCAATTTCACGGAGGCGAAGATTTCTGTCGTCGTTAACAGATAAGCCTAAAACACGACAGTATTACTTGAGATGACAGATTTTATTGCTATCTCCTTTTCATTTTTATGACACACCGATTTATTATTCGCACAATGCCCGGAAAGCTTATCTAGGTAGGTATTCCATTATTTTTTTGCTCGCAATGACTTGATCTTCTCGTATTTTAGATTTCATGTAGGTACAGTGATATCTAAGGAGAGTGAAAAACGAACCTTGGCTGGTTGGTCGACTATACTTTTAAGGGGTTGTGAAAATTTAGGAAATTATTTAAATCTAATTAGAAAATAATAGGATTGTCAGAGGAAGTCTGTTGAGTTTTCGATGGAAATGGGACTGATATTTTCACAATACAAAATATCAAGTATTGCGGTCCAGTAATTATTTTAATACACACCAGGGCCCAGAACTACACAACAAGAAGCACACTCCCGGAGCCCACGTTCCAGACACTACAGTACTTACCTTTTACATATTGGTTCATGAGGCAACCAAAAATAATCAGAATAGTGTTTATGAAATAGGAATACACTTACCTAACATCGGAGTCATTGAGTCTTTCCTGAAACTCTTCAGAAATGTTTAGTTTATCGTGGGATAAATCTCTATTTATCTGTTCCCGATAACGGTGGGCTACTATTTGCCATCCTAGCTTCGCACGGGTACAAATTATACACATAAACCTTCCTTTTAAATAACTCTGTCTAATGATGGAAAAGGCATGAAAATCCATACAGTAGTTTTTAAGTTTATCGCGTACAAATGCGGCGATGAATTTTGTTTTATAATATGTAGTGTTATTTAAAAATGTATAGAATAAGTTTAAATAATAAATAAACGATAACAGTTTCACTAAATACCCACGAAAAATTACAAATTGGTACATAAATTTCAAATCAAGATTTAAAGTGATGGGGGGTTGAAAGATTATCCGAAATGGTCCGTACTATATAACGGCTGGTGTGTCGCCATTTTGCTTTGCAAACTTAGCAATGATTAAATTTTAATTAATATTAAAATTTAATGATTGCAAGAAAATTATGAAGTTAATACTTTATAATTTTCTTAACATATTTGACATTATATTTCACCATTATGATAAGTTACAGGGTTCAAAATATCTGATGCCAATTTCATAAGACACATTTTTAAAGACATGGTTAGCAAAACAAAATATTTTACATCGTCTTTAAAGATGACGCATGGTGACGGCACGGTTGGCGCACGGAACAAATATTTGTATGACCTGCAGATAGTTGTTCCGGGTCTGGGTGTCTTGTGTATGTGAATTTACATGTTTGTGAACGCACCCACGATACAGGAATATTCCTAGTGTGGAGCAACGTTTTTTTTTTTAAAAAAAAAAAAAAAAAAGGTACTGAAAAAAGGATAATATTTAGAGCAATAAAGTAGCCACGTACCTATCCCAAACTAGGATAACATTTTTTTTCAGGGTGAGAAATCATAAGATGAATTCTTCCACTCGGGTTGGAGCGGGCAGGCATGCCAGACTCTTAGTGACTAACACCCACCCATATTCCTTCAGTTGCCCTTTGCGTTTCAGGGCCGCGGCGCCTGTCAACAATTTAAAAAAAAAAGTACCCGATGTCGCGAGATATAGTTTTTTCGACATCTATGACACATTATAAGAACACTTATTGGGTAGTAATATTATGGTTTGATTACAAAACTAAACAATCGTTAAGGCGCAGTTATACGACTTTTCATGGTTTTTAATTGAAAATCACGTCTAAACGACTAGTGTTATTTCTTTGAAAAAAAAAAGATGTTATTTTAAACAATTTTCGTCGTAATTTGATCTGAGAATATTTTTTTATTTTTTTTTATCATAGTGTAAATAGTTTGTAAAGTTATGTGTAACGTGGATAAAGAATAACGCAAAAACTATAAAACTTATTTTTATAAAACCTTCAACATATTTAAGATCATTTAATTATTTATAATTTAGTCTAAGTGTTTTATTTTAATACCTGTTGTTGTATGTGTAATAAATAAATAATGCGTCTAATTTCAGACAGCGCTCCTTGATGGGCGAGTTCTATTACTGCGTGGACGTACGACGCGTGCGCGACGCTCAGCACAGAACACGCAAGCTAACCACTCAAGGTCAGTGGCAGTTAATAGCGCCTTAAACTCAAGTTAGGTCCTTAAAATTAAGGATATCATGAATATTTTAATCATAAGGTATGTGAAGAGTGTAACTATCGTGGTTTGTACGTATGTGTTAAGGAAATGTGATAAGTCTTGGTGAGTCATTGCGAGGGAATCAGGAAAGCCTCAGATCGTGCAAAGTCCTGCAGCTGATACACCACCGTGTATCTAGATAAAGACATAACATATTTGTAAATTTATAATAACCAGACGATTTTTGACACTTTACGAAAATCTAGCTAACAGAAACGATATCTTAAGCAGTTCAACAGCTCAACACCCTTAAACCTATATAAGTGGGCGTCCAATCAAAAAGGGTCCGGTAGTGGGGTATTGAGTTAAGACTAGATTCGGTATCTTGAATAGTCAATTGATATTATTTATAAAAAAGTATTCAAAAACTGGCACTTTTTTTATCAGACATTTGAAGTTGAAACTCTGAAAAAAGGTTGATTTGAAAAAAGCATAAAAAAATAAAAATTAAGAAAGAAAGAAATGTCTGCTACTTAGAAACATCATTTAAAGTCATTTACTATATGAACTTGTAAATAATTGAGAGCATTAATTAATAATCAATTAAAATCGCGAAATGCAATTTTTCACCCAACTTAACAAAACTGCGTATACCTATCTCGGAAACTAAATGCTAAGAACTGGACCCTTTTTGCTTATACTCGCACATATTATAATAAAGCCAGCAGCATAGTTAACTAAACATCTAAAACTCAAATCACGTCAATTTCGCTAACCTATCACAAAGTGTTAACACAGAAACCCAAGCCAACGCTTTAGTAAGCTCTTTACCTGACTTAGGAACCAACAAGCCGCGTTAACATCAAAGTTTAAGCAACCTATTGCTTTAAATACGTGTAGGTATTGTATTGTAGTGAAATAATTTAGCTTAGAGTGTTGTCACACTGGCGATTATTGAGCGTATTTCCTAGTTAGTAGCTAGTTCATCGCATATGCGTAGTAAGTACATTTCGTACGCGTAGTTAGTTCGCTGCATGTAGGTATGTACTTAGCGAGTTCGTTGCGTGTGTGTAGCAAGTTAACTTAATACGCGTAGCTGGTCACCGCATGTGCGCTGCGAGGTCGCCGCGTGGCGCAGTAAGGGCACACGAACTAAAATAACAAAATCCTACATCGCGCAAGCAGTGTTCTCCGCGCGATTTGAACATATACAACAGTCCGAAATCAACCATCGGGCAGTTAGCCGGACCAAACACAACACCCGTCTGGTCGGAGGATCCTCCCTTTTCAATGGAGATTTGTGGGACTTTACACCCTGTTCCGCACGCCTCCAAACTGGTGACCCTCGAGCATGAACGTCAGCGCAGGCTTCGTGCAGCTACTTCAGCGTGACGTCATCAACATCGCTTCCTTCAAGCTCTTGAGCAACGAGTCATACAGCCAGCCAGTACCAACGGCTTTTACGGGTATCCTGACCACCAGCATGCAGCGGACGCGCATTCCTGGTCAGCATCCTCAGCCTCTTTCATCAACTTCAACCTAATCAGCGATCTTAGCGCAGCGAACAGCACCTTCGGCTGGTCGAAGAACCTCTCCTGGTCGACGCCAGCAGTCAAGCCACTACGTCGCACAGCACCGCTCCGACCCACTGGAGCCCGCAGCATCATTCCGACTCACTGGGACATCATCACCCCGACTCACTGGGGCATCATCCCGACTCACTGAGACATCATCACCCCGACTCACTGGGGCATCATTCCGACTCACTGGGACATCATCACCCCGACTCACTGGGGCATCATCCCGATTCACTGGGACAGCAACACCCCTCACTGGGGCATCACCGCAGACAGTTCCGACTCACCGTGAACTATACGGCTCTTCCGGTTCCGACTCACTGGAACCAACCTTCCACTGGCTCGGCAAGCATCACAAGATGTAAGGACGACTCATCAAGAACCATCGATCTCCGATCTCCGAAGGGGAGTGATGTAGCGACATCTATGACGACTAAAATAACAAAATCCTACATCGCGCAAGCAGAGTTCTCCGCGCGATTTGAACATATACAACAGTCCGAAATCAACCATCGGGCAGTTGCACGGCCCAGACACAACACCCGTCTGGTCGGAGGATCCTCCCTTTTCAATGGAGATTTGTGGGACTTTACACCCTGTTCCGCACGCCTCCAAACTACTATAGTACGCAGCGAGGTATGTACCGAGGTACGTAGCGAGTTCACAGCGTGTTCGTAGCAGGTTCACAGTGTGGTCGTACCTAGTTCGCTTCGCTGCGTGTGCATAGCAAATAACCACAAATTCTACGTAGCAAGTTCAACTGGTGCGCCGAGCAAGTTCACATTGTGGTGCAAAAATCTCCTCGCTGGAAGCACGGTCACAAATAGCAAGTGTGATAACGCTCTTAGCGCGCTCTGAGGTTCTTACAATACTAAGTAGTTACAGTTTCCTACAATTAATTTTAGTTGTAGACACAATACATTTCAAGTTTCATGCGATTTGCTATAAGTTTGGAAGTTGAGGCGTATGTGAGTTGATACGCAACGGAAGGTCTGAAATTAGAATTTGAGTGGGATGGAATGAAGTTTGGTGGCTGAAGAATTCAGTATTTATAATGTTGTGTTTATTTGTATGCCTCCAAGGCTTTTTTAGTAATTTCGTCTATCATGGACATGTTAAATAGAACATTCAGCAATATTCTGCTTTCAGCGGTGCTCAAAAAAACAAGAAAAAAATATACAAATATGTAGGAGGTATTTTTTTTATTCTGAATGCTTGTGTAAATAGAAAATATTAATAAATAAACACACACATACACATGTACACTCTACACTAATTCCTTTATTTACAAATATCGGAGACACTTCGGAAGAACCTTACTTCTGCTCACTCTGGTCCAAATATATACTGTCGTGACGTGATAACTGAAATAACAACAGCCAATCAGATGTCTTGCCACAATTTGTGAAAGTCTATTCTGTTGATTATTTTGTCTTTCAGTATGGTAATGGTTATACAAATAGGAAAACACTAAATTCACAATCATCATCAACCTTTTAATGTTTAACTGCTGGGGCACAGGCCTCCTCTCTGTGAGATGGCGTGGGCCGTAATCCACCACGCAGGCCCAATGCGGGTTGATGAATGTCGCATATCTTCGAATTTATGGTTCTAGGACATGCCGGTTTCCTCACGATGTTTTCCTTCACCGTTTTGAGAGCAGTGCTGATGAAATAATTTACACAAAGTAAAGCGCCTGCCTGGGTTCGAACTCACGACCTACAATTTGTATGTCGCGGCCTTTACCACTGGGCCACCACTGCTCTATAAATTCACAATTTAACATAAATTAAATATGGACAGAAGGGGTCACCACTAATATGACTGCTTAGTGATATACAGAAGAACAAGACCAGCTAAGCTATTCCTGCCCTGAATAAATTTACATAAAGATGACAGGATGATAAGTCTTAACAGAAACCTGATCTCAAACGAACGGAGGACAAGGTGGTGCACAGAGCTCCAATCTAAAACTCTGGAGTTCCATAATCGTTGGCATTACACGCCTACATGGAGCGGTTTCCAACTTGCTGGCTATCAAGCGTCCTAACTTCAGTATTGCCTGCAAAAAGTAAAAATTAGTTTAATGTCTGTTTGCCTATACACACCTGGCAAGTCAGCTATGACTGCTGATAAATTACCCAAAATACTTACAGAACGAGTAGGTAGCGGTAATGTTGGTCGGGTATAAACTGACGGCAAACCTAACAACACTGATAATGGTACGACCATCTTCATGATGTTGAAAGGCATAGTGGTCAATAGTAAATCTGAATAAAAAATAATACATACATAGGACATCGTGTGAAAACGCTGTTTTTGGCAAGTAAACCCATGACTCATTTTTACTTACCAGGGTACACTCGGCAAGTGTACTTAGCAGAAGTCGAGAAAACGGGTTTCATAGCAGGATAAAAGTCTTCTGTCATTTCCCAAATGCGTAAAATCTGTCCCTCCCTTGGACCTTCCACGTATAACATCACTATGTCCCCTGTATCTAATCCGAATCCCGTCAACAAATCAGCCTTACTCTCCGTTTGCATTACTGATTCGTTAATTTCAGTTATTTCACGTAACACTGTCATTATGGTGTCGCTATCACTAACAAGACAGTACAATCTAGAATATCTTACAGCATTTGACTTAGGTTTACAACCAACAACAAGACCCAAAGATACTTCTATTGTCATTTGCGCTTGTAGGATGATACCAGGTTGAATAATTAAGTCAGGTTTAACTTTTGCTCTCACTGCGTTTATATCGTTTGTGCAGAATCCTTCACGTTCCAATGACATCACAGGTGTTTCAGGAGGATATAATGGAAACTCTCCTTTGACAGATCCATTAATTTTTGTTAATGCTCTTGCATCTATCCTTGTCTGTGCGATCAGAATGTCTTCGTCTTGTTTAGGTTTCAGAGGTGGAACGCGTGCGTCATAATCACGATCAGTTTTGCCGTACCCAAAAAATATCGGGTTCACCACTTCCGGTGGAGGTACCCTGATTCCACGAAGCTACAATAAAACATACATATTAAATGCTGCTGGTTTTGTATTGAATTTCCCAGTAGGATCAAAGAGACACAAGGAATTTTGCAAAAACTGAACGTGTGGTTATCAAATTCACAGTAATCGGTATGCCATTATAAATAACGCAAACTATTTTAATGTACCTACACTTTTGAGTGAAATTCAACTTCTTTATGTGAAAAGCTTGGCACTTGCTTGAGTAAACATCAGAAAGCGTTGTTACACAAAATTTCGCCTAATCGGATTGAAGCGTGCCTGTCGTGACATCGTCCCTGTGCTATTACTTTCATCGCCCACGCATATAAAGTAAAGCCCAAATCTTGCAATGTCGGAAATATACAAAGCTAGTTTCAAAACTCGTCTTATATATTTTGTAATTTGGTAAAAGTAAAACTTTTACTCGTCAATCTTTACCTCCAGTTGAAAAGGTCCATCGTAAAATGTAGCCATGACATCCGATACCAAAGCATTTGAAAGAGGCACGGAGTGATGATCATTAAAATTAATATCAGATTTGAGTTCTCTTGTTTGTAAGAATTGCTGCTCTGAATTATGTTCTTCGCTAATCGTCCATCTTGTATAAATGTGTGTCAATCTGTAACAAGGAGAGTCTCCTTAGAGGTGCAAAAGGAAAATAAAACAATTGATGCTAACTTAAGCCATGTGTTAAAAATTAAACTTGCCTCAATATCATCTCATCCCCGGTTTTAGAAAGAATCAATCAATTTGATAGCATATTAATTATTTACGGAGCCACTTACAGTCATAAAATAGTACATTTTGATAAAAATGGGCAAAGTTTGTCATTTCAGTCCAGGCATAATACACGCCCGAGCCCAAGGCGGACTCTTATTGGAGCCAAGAAACTGCAATGACAATTTCATTTTTGACAAAAAAACTTCACTAACATAATATTTTGTATCAAGATATTCTCATACCTTTTTTGACATAACATAGGTACATTATTCTATAAAACGCTAAGATTTTTTTTCCGTGCACCGCGCCACGTTTGGTTTTGCTAGCTGCCAAACAGACTAATATATAAAGATAACCCACCCACCCAGTCTAAATATTCATTATAGTCCGCGAGCCAAGGTACAAATTTTGTCAATCATTTCCTCTCGGGCTTTAACTTGTATGAAGCTCTGTGAACATCAGCTGCTGTTCTGCGGGTGGGTTAAGCAGCGGTAGCCTCCAACGCACGTTGAAAAAAAATTAACTTTAATCATTTCCTCTCGATTGAAAAATCTAATTATAGCTAATCCAAAATCTTGAAGAAAAAATAAAGTCAGCTGATTATAAAGTGTTGAATATCACGTCAGCTGGTCACACAAATATGAAAAAAAAATATGTTCAGTAATTTCTTCTCAATTGAAAATTTATCAGATGACAGTTTATATGATATTTTTTTAACAATAAAAAAATATTACCCGTTGTTTTGAGGTTTGTAGTGACACCTGACCGAGAACTAGTGTACTACTGCAAACATCGGACCAAAAAACCCCGTTCATCATGTAAAGAAAGATGGCGCTAGGCTCGAGGGCGAGTTGAATTGAGTTGGATTTATGTATTAATTAATGGCTGATCTGTCAGACAACTGACACAAAAGAAAATCTATTGTTCGTGGTCACCGGTGACCTGCGTGACAGATGAGGTATTATATAACATAAAAGCACATAAATCCGTAATAAATATTAAATGTAATTCTTAAATAAATTTGATTTAATTGAATTCATGCGTTTCATTTCATGTGAATTGTTACAAATGGTTTTACGATGGCATAACGAAACGTTATTCTGTCACGATGGCGTTTTTCTTTCTAATTTGGGTCATGAAACAGGCAGACCTAAATTTCTTTTATTGAGAAAAGATAATTAATATACCAGACTAATGAGTCGAGGGAGATAAGGGACCAGTGTCAAATTCAAATACGTGATGTATTGGAACTGATAGGACACCGTGAGTATTAATTGAGATTTTCTATTGCGACGCGAGGTGTGGGTCGTGGCAATTGTGATTTTCACCATATATTTTCTCTTGTCGCGTTTAAAATTTAAGGTATTCTATGGACCCTTCAATATAATACTTTAAATTTTAATCTAAAATTATAAAATGGTCTTCTCATTATTATCACATCTACCGTTATTGAATGATGGAGTAATTGGAAGAATAAAGCGGTAGCAGCACTGGTTCTCAGTACAAGCGTCCACGTGTCCAGGGATGATAATGGATATACGACGATAGACGATATTGATTGTGGGATCACTCTGTGGATCACTCATCTCTAAATGAAAAAGTAACTTGATTCCCCCTCACATGTAAGTCATGAACATTTTTACTATAAGGATCACCCTCACAAGGAACTCGTGTGCTATCTGAATTAAAGTGAACTGAGAAGATCAAGCTGATGGACAATTTTATTAATAATTTCTCATGCGAATAGCCCGTTAGTCTCATGCAGGCACTGCCGCTGGGTGGGTCAGTGAGTAGGAAAAATCTAGCCTTACATTGTGAATAAATAAACAAGTTAGCTGGCTATATCTCGGTGGGAAGATTGTCAGCTGATGCCCTGAAGAGTGTTACGCAGGAGCTAGACAGGAGCATCTATCGCATATTTAAATGCACAATGAGGAGTATTCCCTCGGTATATTGCCAGCTGATTTTTTTATAACTTACAGGATCATATTAACTATCAGCTTACTAATTGTTATTCGGGAGGAAATTACTTTCTGTACCGAAATGTGGTTACATGAGTATTTTAAGACCAAGTCGTTCGTACTAACAACTATATTTGATGAAAGACTGCCTCTTTATGAAAAGGTTTCCCTGCTTGTTATTGCTTCGAGCATTTCGTCGTCAGCGCTCACGGCAGTAACGCGTGTTATATTAGACATAGTCAAAAAGAGATGTTTGAGAAGCATTAGTATAGTGATCGTGAGTAACCGACATCAAAAAGAAGGAGGTTATTAATTCGGATAATTGTTTTTTTTACGTATTTTCGGGTATAATTCCGTTATTTATCGACGGACTTGCAAAATTATTTTTGTATAGTAGTAGTAGTTTTGTTCGAAAGGGGTTTATTCCGAAATGGTCCCATTTAAATTTCTTATAAATCTGATGATGAGTTTCGGAGTCAGACAACGGAACTCTTCAAAAATTGACAGCAAATCAACCGCGATTGTTGCGATCTAATGACTATGTATTGTTAACACAATTTAATGGGGAACTATAACTGAAAAGTGAACAATCAAAATTATAAAAAAAATAGAACCGACTTCCAGAAAAAGTGCAAAATTATTAGTCGGTGTCAAAAAACGAAGACGCAAAACCACAAACACCGACTTCGGAAATTAAAGTAATTTTGCACTTTTTTTTGGAAGTTGATTCCATTTTTTTTATTTTGTAAAAAGTTTTTTTGTAAAAACAACTTCTCAGTTAAAATTATTTAGTGAATAAAATTTGTGCAAGTGCAGTGAAATATTAACTATTCTTAAAAATAATCATCTAGCGGGACGCGAAACCGTACTTAATAAACAGGAAAAACAAAATTCAGCTGAATCATAGCGAATTGAGAAGAAATGACTGAACATATTATATTTTTGATGTGAAAACTTCTTTAGGCGCGTTGGGCATTTTTGAGATGGGAAAAAACTATTACTCTAATCTATTAGAACTCGTGCGCCACCGACACCACTACGAGTGCTACGACGCGTAGCGTCACGCGTAGTAGCGGATCGCGTAGCGGATTGAAGTGAAAACTTATTTAGGCGCGTTGGGCATTTTTAAGATGGGAAAAAGCAATCTAACTCGTCACCGACCCCGCTATTTGGATTGAAGTGAAAACTTCTTTAGGCGCGTTGAGCATTTTTGTTCAAGTTTTCGAGTGCCACTCCTATTTTTTTCAGGTTCGTGTGACCAGCTGACGTATTATCCACCACTTACAAAGGTACAAATAAATGTTTTCTTTCTATCTTTCTTTTCTTTTCACTTTATAGTCAGCTGACTTTTTTTTTCTTAACGATATTGGATTAGACAGAATTCGATAAATTTATAATCGAAAGGAAATGATTAAAATTTTTTTTTCAACGTGCGTGGATCCCGGCTACCGCTGCTTAACCCACCCACCGAACCGCAGCTGACGTTCACAGAGCTACATGATACAACTTTTTGAAGCATTTTACAAGTTATCGCCTGAGAAGAACTTGGTCATGAAAATCTGTTGCTAAGCTCGCGGACTATTAGCTAAGATTAAAAAAAAATCTTCACCTCATTTGTGATATTAATTTATATATATCTGTCAAAAATTTTGCAGAAAACCAGTTGTGCGAACATGTAGGAAAACCACCACTTGTACAAAATAAACAGGATTCTGAACCCAACAGTAAGGGGAAATAAGAACCAATTTTCGAGTGTGTTGAAAAATAAAGTTTCCAAAGCTCATCTCTACACAGAAAAAAATCCATCGCAAGCCTAAAGACGTGTTAGGCATTTAATTATATATTTGACTTATTATGAAATATTGGGAATAATAATTTAAAATAACATCACAAATGTCCATTCAAAACTTTAAAGGCGCAAATGAGCTACAGAAAGGCTGCTCTAGACTTGGGTAACCCAATGAGGTGAATGTGTTACTGATATGAGAAAATTACCTGTTTTTCTTCAAATGTTCTATTGGAACATCAGTGAGATTGCAAACATTAACAAAGAAAATTGAGAAGTCGTCTTCCGCTGGTAGGTTTATGCTGCTTATCAGTGCCATCACTTCTCCTTGTTCTGAAGGCCGGTCCCCCATTATTACAAATGGTGTGACTCTTCCAATTCCTGCAATCAAAATTTTATTTAAATATATAATTATTTGACTGTGCTGATCCTCACTGCAGCACCGGAAGGCTTCTTCCGCGTACCGGAAGACGCATAGTTGAAAAGCCTATGCCTCCTACCAGGTGGACTGATGTCTGTGTGAATCCGTTGGATGCGAGACGCACAAGACGGTCAATGTGACTGAAATGAAGTTGATGATGTTATATTTTACGCTCGGCGCTACTTTGCAGGTAAGACGATGTTCAAAAAGCAGTAATATTATCCAACAAACATAAACGAAAAACTTTAAAGCTTCCTAACCGCCGCGCGCTGCCTGCTTTGGTATTTTATGTATATATTTATGCCCTAACTTATTTTTTATTTTATTCATCAAAATTCAGAGTCAAATTCATATTATTAACTAAGAAAGCCCGGTATTGCATACAATTTCATTATTCCACAACCGATCTGTAAGAATGAAACTAACGAGCATTTTGAATTCCGTATCGGAATAAATAAGATTATTCAATTCAATTCAATTCAATTTTTTTATTTCAGATAAGGAAATCCATATAATATTAGTAATAGTATGACTTCACCTAATGTTAGTATTAAATTTAAATTAACAATAATGGCCAATGTATCATTGACCTGTTTGTTCAATGGTAAGTACACCAGCAACAGGGTGGGTAAGTGTTCAGACACCTTCGTAAGAGGGGAGAGTCCCACCGGTCTGAAAAAATTAATTACTAAACCATCTTTAATAAATTTTCATATATTAAAAATAAGCTAAAATAAGCTTTTGGGTTCATACCCCAAATATAAAGGAAACCCCTTTTTTTAATTCAGGATGCCATGGGAGGAGGAGCGCAAGCGTCATCATCATGGAAGCGCATCGCTTCCGCATGATCGCGGCGAACCCGTCGACGCACGCTTCCACGAACATTCCTGACTCGCTACATCGCCAAAGCAACCCCAAAAGCACCCTGAATGCGTTATTGTACTGTACGCGCAGGTCACTATATGCCTGCTGGGTATACTTGGTCCACAGGCTGCACGTGTAAAACGACTGGCAGAAGGCCTTAAAAAGCGTTATCTTCACAGAATCAGTACCACGTGCAAACCAGCGGGTCAACATGTTGCAACGGACAGCCAGCGACCTGCGCTCGTTACGATTTCATAACGCGCGTTTTTTCTATACATTTGAAAACGCGAACACTTTAGTCGGGGTACTTTGCACACAACGAAAACTACAACTAAATTACGTGTAAACTGTGTGTATTGTGTGTTTGTACAAAAAATGCAGTGCGGATTACATTTACTAGACTTTTAGTTGTGAGCAGTAACAAAATTCCAACTTCGCGTGTGCGCCGGTGATTGCGCGGACACTCCTTGCGAGTGGCGGTAACAAACTATATTCAAATCGCTACCGGAACTCGGATACGCACTACTCGGCTAGTGCTGTGCTGTACCGTAACTACTCACGTAACCAAGCTGGTAAACGACTTGTCCTAGAGGTGCGGGAAGATTCTAACAGGGGTCGTCCTATATCCTCCCTCTCCAAGTCAGCGGAAGGCTCTGGAGCTGGCTAGGCAACCGATAGATACGGGGTCTGCCCTTCTTCCTGATATGAACGATAATGTCGGAAACACCTACATATGGTGTTAGGAGGCTGGCATGATACTTGCCCCGTGGCTCATTTTCTTTATCTACCACCTCGTAAGTGGTAGCCGAAACAACTTTACTAACGCGAAATGGACCCTCTCGTCTTGGAGCAAACTTGCTCGTGAAACCCTTAGCTGCTTTGCTCGTCAAGTGGGCCTCCACGAGAACCAGAACTCCTTGAGCTCTCCGACGCATATTCGGAAAGTAAAATCTTTCCTTGATTTTTGTCAGAGTACGCTCTAGGCCCAAATGACCAGCCGTGGCCGCGTCATGGAGTTCCTTTATGATCTCGATGCGCATAGAGTTTGATACTACCAGCTGGGGTTCCTCGGATTCTCCATCCGGGTCAAAACGGAAGAGGACTCCGTTTGAAACATAACACCCGCGGTCTGTCCATCGAATATTAGTATCATCGTCTCTAAAATCCGTAAATATTTTCCTAATTTCTGGATCTTCGAGCTGAGCTGATCGTAACTCTTCAGAGCTACGGTGAGGAAGGTCTACTGAGATTGGACACAGATCACAAACAGAGTTGGAAATTTCGTCCATTGACGGTTCGCACTCGGGACGACTAAGTGTGTCCGCCACCACATTAGCTCTCATCTTTTCCTTCTTAGCCGGAGTCAATCGATAAGGTGGTGTTTTGATAGGCGCGACGTTTCCCGTATCTAAACTGTGCAAGGCGAAAGGTGTAGGCCCTCCCCCTGCACTAAAAATATCCTCGTTATTTTCTAACAGTGCAGCCAATTTCACCCTATCGGCTGACGGTAGGAGAATGTCCGCGCACTCGCGAAGGCCAGCTGTGGAACCGACCGCAACTCGGCCATCGCGTTCATATTGCAGATCGTAAAAACCAGTACCACGTAAAGACAAACGATTTCTCTCAAAATCGAGTATCATGCCAGCGTCCTGTATGAAGTTCATATCCAATAAGGAATCGGTTGCGCCGGGCAAGACCATAAAAAGAGTGTTAACTTCCACTCCCTGCATCTTTACATTAACTACAGTGGTTTCTAAGATTTGGAAACGTTGGGTTCCGTCTGCAAATTTCAACTCTGTTTCACAACTTTTAAATATTTGTCCATTAGCCCGCAAATGTCTCGTTAGGCTATCACTAGCAACGCATTGCTTTGCACCCGTATCTAATAACGCGGTACCTACGGCACCTAACACTTGCACATGAAAAATAGGACGCACTCGCGGGTTTAACACTTGTCGTACGGACACAGATTGAAACGCGGTCGTCGTGGTCGACGGTGAATTGTGCTTGTCTCTATACACTGTACAATTCGATCGTATCACACCGGGCACACCACATCCGAAGCACGTTACGGACGGGCGCAGCTCCGATTGGGCCGCGACTGGTTCGCTTTTTACTGGTTCCGCAGCTGACTTCTTCTTATTTTCAAGTTTACGGCAGTCATCTTTGATATGTCCGAACATCTTGCAAAATGAGCAGCTAGGTCTAGTCTTACTCATAGGTGTTTTCTCTTCTACCTGTGAAGCCCCGCGACTCACCGGTGAGTCGGACAAAAAAAAAAAAATTAAAGAGAAAAAAAAAATAAAAAAAATCGGCTGTCAACCCGGGTTGTCGTCGGGGTTCAATTTGACAACCCGGATTTGGCCGCGGGGCTTCACAGGTTACTGGTCGACGTATGAACTGGTGAAGACGTCGAATCTCGTCCATTGACCTGCGGTGGCAGCGGAGCGGAAGAAGTAGGAGTCTGTTTTTTTATTGGCGCAGCAGTGCCCTCTTCTTTGAGCACCTCCTCCACTACTCGAGCCTGTTGTATCAGCTCGGCGAACGAAGTGAAGGCACTCCTTGTAATCCTCTCCCAGATTCTCCTATGGAGCAGGCCATACACCATATCCATCTGAACTGGATTCTCAGGTAGCGTCTGTAGAGGCAGCTGGGCGATTAGGGCTCGTACCCTACACACGAAGACATCTGTTCGCTCTTCACCTTGCTCTCGACTAAACATGTGCCTATAAATTCTATGAGGTGGCAGGCGCGGACCAAATGTTTGACGAAGTAATTGACAGGCTTCTTGCCAACTCGCGACAGACTGCTTAACGCCTTGCCACCAGGTAGCTGCAAAATTAGTGAGCAGCATTGGCTGGCCTCTCAAAGCCATATCGTCTTGAACATCAACACAGTCTTTATAGATCTGTACAGCATCCACGAATGCCACAACATCGCCAGCACCATTGAATCTCGCCGTACAATTAGCAAGGTTTGTACTTACAGTCGTAAGGCTTGCAAAAGGATTACCAGTTGCTGGTCCGTCATAACGATGGGTGCGGACATCGGTGGCTGCGGTGTGGCGACGGGCGCAGCATGCCCGGGCTGTGACACCTGCGAGCAGCCGGCTGGCTCACGCTCATATAGCGGCTGTGATGACAGGGCGGAGACGCCGGCGGACGGAAATCCAGCCAGCGGCGGCGTCGACGATCGCACGTCAACGAACAATGCGCCTTCATCTGAAGTAGACGGCATCGCACCGTCTGACTGCTCACCAGCTGTAGGATACGTGTCTACAGGCTGCTGCGTAGCACGCGAAGCACTATTAGCACGCGACCGTGTTAACACCATGTCTTTTATGCACTATACAACGTTCCGACACAACAACTAGGTATTTGTGAACCTAAGTAACCTAGTTCTTCACTTAAGTTCGACAACTGTTCGTGCACAACGCGTAAAAACTTACGCTATCGTTCAAAAATTGTATTTGGACCCCAATGCAACGAAACACTTCTTTAGGTTTTTTATCTCACAAAATTTCCCAACACAATAAACAGTAACGTTCAATCGAGTCTTTGTTCTATGTATCCTAACTAAGCAAGTTCCTATTACATTAATAACTCGTACGTTGTTCTGAATGTTTACAGGTTTACGACTGAACTCGATGATAACGTAAACACCAATATCAAGTTCGTATAAATGAAAGCTTCCAACTTATTGTAAGCATCCAATAGGCCTCAGGGTGCCGAAAATCGTTACTGACCGTCAACGTTCAATAGGCCACAGGGTGCCTCGCCGACTCGCGCGGTTTCAACCTCTATTATTAATTAAGTAAAGGTCATATTCCTGTGGAAATTTTTACATACTCGGAGAGTGATAGTATCGTAGTTTTACAAACATTTTCATAGACAAATACTGTTTCGAAAAATTAAAAAAAAGTTTTTAGTTGCATGTTTACGTTTTGAATGGCGGACGAAATTTTGCTAGAATTGTGTATTTTAAACAGTTTTGTGTTTGGTTATGTGTTATGTTGAGTATATATTTATTGCTGTGTTATTATTACGTCGTTATAACATCGGTTTAGATAAATATTTTGAAGAAATATTACGTAATAACATTTTTTGTCAAGGTCAACCGGTTTTATTCGTATTGTTATTGTGAGCGTGAAATGATGTGAGTTTGTATGTGTTATTCAAAGTTGGAAGGTATGTATTTATTCTTAGATAGTTATTACATAGTATTATAAAAAAACGCAACACAAAAACAGTTACTTTTAAAAAGCAGTTACTTTGTTTTGTTTCCGTAATATGAAGTTTGAGTATGAATAATAGGAAAATATTTTATGGGACTGTATAAAAAAACACTGTTATTAGATTACTTGTCTATTCATAGTGTAACGTGCATAATTTCGTGTAGATTGATACAGTGGTTTAATCAGAAACCAACTTATCACGTGAACAGACACTATTTCTGCCAAATCGTTGATAACAGCATAATTTGATTAGAAGTCAACTCTCGTAATACAAGTATTGTTTACATTTTATTATAAGGTCTGTTAATTCAACAACCCAAAAAAAATACTTCAAGTGCCTCACGCCAATAGAAGCGACAGCGAACCGTTTTTAGCGAGCAAAGTCGTAAACATGTCAATGGCGGGAAACAGCGTGAACGTTGACGGATGTGTCAGTTTAGCGCGTTCGGACGTTGACAGGTAACAAAAGATTGTTTGAGAATGTTCCGTTGTTGGATTGAAAATAAAGTCACAGTTTTAGGATGTTTTAGGTTTTCAAACTAGGTACACAACTGTTCTAAGAAGTTAATAAGCACTAGAACGACTAAAACGTGAAATAACTAGTTCGTAACACTAAATCCACTGAAAGTCACTATATTGTCCAAAATATGCTAAAAGTTCTATGATAAATGTCTTATATGTACGCAAAACGTAACGAATCTACGGACAGCGCGGGCGAAGTATCTACCTAACGAGTATATAACGCCGCACGAAGAAATCCCGAGAAAGTCACTGTTTTCGACACTCACACACTGTTTTTGAGTCTTAACACAAACTACAGTCATACACGAAAAATAATGTTTTTTAACCGTTTTTTCACTAAACACGGCCGCACGTTGGGACGCCAGATTTGGTCGGGGTACTTTGCACACAAAGAAAACCCCAACTAAATTACGTGTAAACTGTGTTTATTGTGTGTTTGTACAAAAAATTCAGTGCGGATTACATTTACTAGACTTTTAGTTGTGAGCAGTTACAAAATGCCAACTCGCGTGTGCGCCAGTGATCGCGCGGGCACTCCTTACGAGTGGCGGTAACAAACTATATTCAAATCGCTACCGGATACGCACTACTCGGCTAGTGCTGTGCTGTACCGTAACTACTCACGTAACCAAGCTGGTAAACGACTCATCCTAGAGGTGCGGGAAGATTCTAACAGGGGTCGTCCTATAACACACACAAACCGGAATCAGATTATGAATTATTTCAGTTGACACTGCGAGCGGTAACGGTTACACGTGTTGCAACTTGTGAAGTTGTGATCACCAGATGTGGTGTGAGCATCATAAAGTATTGTGCAAACTTATCCCTAATCAGCCCTACATTAGGGCTGTCTGTCTGTGACGTGCTGTACAAGCAATATAGAGACTAGGGTCAAGAGTTTCCTTAAGAGAACTTTTTAAAAGGGATTAGAATTCTCACCGTAGCATCTCAATTCATTTTGCCAACATATTATACATTAGATAAAAATATACATTTATACACCGAAACCAGTGTTATCCATAATTTTAACACAAGAAAAAAGCACAAACTACATGCTTCTTCTCACCGTCTTCGTAAGGTTCTTAGCATGGCTCGTTTGTGAGTCTCGGTATCCACTTTTACAATAAGCTACCCCTGTCTTTTCTTGACCTGCCTTTTAATGTATTTAAAAATAAAGTTAAATCTTTGTTCGAAGGTATACTATATTCCATCAACGACTATTTAGATGATAAGAATAGTTGTTCGCTGTGTTGAACGCAAGACAACGTTACTCTTGATGTTCTTTCCCCATAATAGAGTATTACACCCACATTTGAAAAGTGTCTCAATTAGATTCTTTAGTGCTAATAAACCAATAAAAAAAAACACAAAATTTGTATTCAATCAATTGGTACCATAAAAATGCATTTAATGATAAATGATTAGCGTAAGCCTCTATTCTTATATCTCCGTAACTACAAGGGCATAGACCTGGAGGCGTTGCGGCATGATGCCAGCGATCTCGACTGGACCCCGCTGGTTGAGATCGATGACATTGACGGAAAGGTGTCTTGCTTTAATACGACCGTTCTCGGCTTGTATGACCAGCATGCCCCTATTCGTCGTGTGAAAGTTAAATATAACCCTGCACCATGGATTACGCTTCCAATCAAAGAACTTATGGCCAACAGGGATAAAGCTAAGAGCAGATATAAGCGCAGACCTTCAGAGCTGAATCTCTCTTATTACAAATCGTTACGAAATCGCTGCAGGCGTCTGTGTCAAGATGCTAAAAGACGCTATTTCCACGAACAACTCGATAATCGCAGTTCCTCCGATGTTTGGAAATTTCTCAAGTCTGTTGGTATAGGCAAATCATCTAACAGCCAGTGCAAGGATGTGAACCTTGACGACCTTAATAAGCATTTCTCTCTACTTCCCTTTTCTCTTGATCCTTGTGTCAAAGCTGCGACTTTGGAGAGTCTTTCTACTTTGCCGTTGCCTCAATGTTCTCACTTTAAGCTAAGCGATGTTACCGAGGTTGACGTCAAGAAATCTGTTCTTGCGATTACTTCTTCTGCAGTTGGCAATGATAAGTTGTGCTCTAGAATGATAACTCTCATCCTTCCCTCACTACTCCCTGTTCTTACTCATATCTTCAATCATTCCATTACCTCCTGCTCCTTTCCATCAGTCTGGAAACAGGCTCACATTATTCCTCTGCCAAAAACGAACAATCCTTCATTATTAACTCACTTTAGACCTATTTCTATTCTTCCATTTCTCTCTAAAGTTTTTGAGCACATAGTTCATAGACAACTATCTTTTTTCTTGGCGTCGAACTCGATAATATCCCCTTTTCAATCCGGTTTTCGCGCGGGTCACAGTACTGTTACTGCGCTTCTGAAAGTAACTGACGATATCCGCTGGGCTATGGAGAGTAAGTCTCTTACTGTTCTGGTATTGCTTGACTTTAGTAGTGCCTTTAACTCTGTGGATTTCGACATCTTACTAGGTATCCTAAAATCTATTAATCTCTCTTCTCCTGCTCTAGCCTGGTTCAATTCATATCTTCGGGGACGCTCTCAGTGTGTCCGCCTCGATGAGTCTTTCTCTGATTGGTGTAGCCTCACTGAGGGTGTTCCTCAGGGTAGCGTTCTCTCTCCTCTTCTATTTTCCATTTTTATTAACTTTGTTACCAGAGTAATCTCCTCCAGTTTTCACCTTTACGCAGATGACTTGCAGCTTTATCGTCATTTTCCTGTGGCCGACGCGGATTCTGCTATTGCTGCTGTGAATCATGACCTGGCTCGTATCAGTGCCTGGGCTAAGTCCTTTGGCTTGCAGATCAACCCAGCAAAATCTCAGGCCATGATCATAGGCAGCAGGTTCGTTCGTAACGCGGCTGTTGTTTCGTCTTTATCGCCTCTATATCTTGACGGTGTTCTTATTGAATATACCGAAACTGCCAAAGATCTGGGTGTTATTATTGACTCCAATCTTTCGTGGCGTGCGCAGGTGAACGAGATCAGTCGAAAGGTTAATTACTCTTATCATTCGCTTAAATGCCTCCAGAGTCTCTTGCCCTTAAAAACAAAAATCTCCCTGGCCCAAACTCTTATTCGGCCGATCATTGATTATGCCGACGCCTGCTACCTGGATGCTACTGAGGAGCTACTAAACAAGCTTGAGCGCTTGCAAAACTTATGTATCCGGTTTATTTTTGGTCTGCGAAAGTATGACCATGTCTCTCACCTTCGCAAGGAACTCAAGTGGCTCCCTATCCGTCTTCGCAGGAACACTAGGATTTTATGTCTCCTATTTAACATTCTACACAATCCGTCTTATCCCTCCTACCTGCGTGAGCGATTCACTTACGATCGCCCAAGTGACGCGCCGTGCAGATCTCACCTTAAATCCCTCCTTAAAACCCATCCTCATAAATCCAGCTACTATTCCTACTCTTTCTCTGTCCATGCGGTAAGGTTGTGGAACTCACTTCCGCCTAGCATCCGTGATTTAAAATCTATTGCTGTCTTTAAAAAGCGTCTAAAAGAGCACTACCGTTCCTCTCTACTGTAGTAAATATTTATATATGTATGTGTATGTTGTGTATATATATATTATTAGGTATATATTTATGTGAATATATATTAATATTAACATTATATGTGTAGGTTTATTTAATTCCTTAGTTTAAGACTTCTCGTACTCTTTTTTTCTGTTTTTTACACACTATTGTCTACATTTCTTTTTCACTTCTCTTTTCGCAGGTCTGCTGGCAGAAATTTCTTTAGAAATAAGCAGTACCTTTGTGCTAATTTTTATTATGTTGTTTATCTATAGTTATCTTGTGTGTACATAAATTGTTAAATAAATAAATAAATAAATAAAATGATTTTATTTTTGTAAGTAGGTTTTAACAACACTTTTACACGTCAACATTTTATTTTAGCTAAATGAGGCTGGTGTTTCCTAGCTGACTACCCTGAGAAGAAACGTCGACGGCACGGTTGGTGCAGTGGTTCAGCGTTCGGCTGCTGCACTGCGTGTCCGTGCGCACCGTGTGTTCCGTGCGGGGATCGAACGGGTTCGATCCCCGCAAGGAACAAATATTTGTATGGCCGGTAGCCATAAGGTAGATAGTTGTTCCGGGTCTGGGTGTCATGTGTATGTGAGTTTACATGTTTGTGAACGCACCCACGATACAGGAGTAATTCCTAGTGTGGGGCAACGTTTTTTAAAAAAAAAAAAAAAAAAAAACTCCGATACAAACTCAGAGGACAAAGTCTCTTTTAAAATGTTCAAATCCATAAAATATGTACTGGTCAAATCATATGAGAACCATGTACGTTTATGTCTGGGTTGAGCTTTTGAGGAAAGCAACACACAAATTCGAGTGGGCCTGTCCAGACAGTGCAAGCATTTGTCAGTTATCGTGAAGCTCAACTCAGAACGTTGAGGAGCTCAACTCAACACTGACATTTTACATTTTCAAATTTCGCGCGTAATTGACGAAATATCCGAATGCAGTGGACGCCATATTGCTTTGTGGTCATGACGTCAGTTGGCTGTGTAAATAAAAGTACAAAGCATAGATACGCTGATCAGTTGACAGCTAACACTTTATATATATATTTTTTTTATTTAAGTACCCCGAAGGTAAGTCTTTTGACCATATTGCCAAGTCTTACATAGTGTATTTTTACTTTTTTTCCATTAGAATGCAGATGTAACACATTCTAATGTTTTTTTAAGTATTTGGCAACAAATGTGTCGAGTCAGCCTTCTCGGCAAACTTCGCTGAGGTAGTCAATACTACAATAAAATTCTCAGCACCATTTTATCGAGATCGCGGCTGTTTCAATGATTCCACATATTGTCCAGTTGCGTAGACACTTGAGACACAAACCACCACATACACCTGTTTTACATCACAATATCCACTAGGAATAAATAAACGAATAATTAAAATAGCCACTGAACTTCACTCGAGAAAAGCCCGCCAAAAACCTGACGCTTTATAGTTTACACAGCCATATGACGTATAACATATTAACATGGCGGTTACTATTCCATGGTGTTAAAAAACACATTAAATAAACTAAAAACTTTGAATTGAATTTTAAAATTTATTTTGTTATTCTATGAACTAAAACTAACCTTTTCCGACTAGTTTTTGTGTAAGCTCTCTCGATAATATATTTTTAGTTTTTTTCTCATTTAGAGTAAAATACCATATTAGCGTATGACAGGTTATATGAGATCATAATATAATAATTGTTTAATGATTTTGCTGTGATGACCCTAGTTTATCACTTGTGGCTTCGAATTACAGCTCTATCGATAGATATACTACCTTTGCACGTGTTAGCACTCCAGTTATGTATGAGGCTTATTTCATTTGTTTTAATGTTTATGCTCGAGGTTTTCTGTTTTTGACGGCATAATGGAGTGTGCTAGCTTACAAGTGAGCGATAATTTAATTTTATGATTGTATTTTGGACGACATGTCTTTATTTTTTCTGTTTTACATATTATGTTACATACATATATGTTAAGATTGTTGCATACAATTATATAGATTCAAGTTCTTCAAACTTAACAGACAGATGTGTTGCTGGGGACTGGGGAGTTTGTTGGCCACTTCTTCTTCACAGCTAAAACACTAGGAAGTGGTGACAAGCGGGCGTTTTTTGGGACTGTCTTTATGTAGAACTTTGACGTTCAAAAAGTGCTGGCTCTCAGCTTAATTTTAATAAATGAATTTTGATTTTTATTTTGTGGTGTTTCTTATGGCAGATCATTAGGAGGGATCAGGGGCTGCGATTCTCCATACAAATGTATTCCCCTTTTTCTTCCTGAATAATGTCTCTAGAGCAATTTTTTTTTTTTCATAAAGTCAAGGTCTGCTGTTGACACGTCTCTGTCATTTCCTTTTTTCTTTTCAGCAACTAATATGTAAAACAAAATATGACTCTCCAAAAATTACAAAAAATTACCCTAAAAATAGGCCGCCGTTCTTAGAAGACTACCAGACAAATTAGAAAAGTTTTAACAAAAAACATTTAATAGAGACCTAGACATACTCTTTCTTAAAAATTTGGTGCCAAAAATAAATTGAATCGGTTCAGTTTTCGAGGAGAAAAAATGGGAATACGAAACGTCTATCTCGTCAAAATTTTGTGATACAATCAGTCTGAGTTGCAGTTGTCCCTATTGCACTCTTCAGGTACAGGCTTGATGGAGCACGATGGTAATAGTTTCTTCAAATACCTATTTTGTAAATGCCTCGCAGGCCTTGTTCCCTCTTAAAACAATCATCGATTACCATCAGGTGAGATAGTGGTCAAACGCGTGCCTATCAACAATAAAAAAAACAGTATGTTATAGTTTATTCAAATGTCTTTTGAACGAACAAAATTTTATAATTAACCTCTTAATGTGAACAGAGAAAAATTTCAAATTATATATATATATTATTTGAATCCAGTGTTTGCGTTTAATTTTTTATTGTTTAAAGCTAAAATAGGTAGCTACGTAGTGCGATGAGAATTAATTCCTCTTCCATATCCAAAACGTTTGCCTGAGCCGAGAATCACGAGACTACTTATTTATCTGAATTTTTAAGATTTATATGTGATTTATGTGTGCATCTTGCCTGAATTAAAATTATGAATTCCAACTCTGAATTCAGAGAGGAATTCAGAATGTGTGAGTCCAGCCTTAGACCTCCGGGGTCTGTCTTAGCATGCCATGGCCTGACTGAGAGTTATCAACGCGCAATCACACAGTCTTAAAATATTGAGTTATGTTACAATCGAGTTTATGTAGTAATTTTTCAGATATGTGTGAGGCAGCTTGCCAGAATTCAAATGGTGAATTCCAACTCTGAATTCAGAGAAGAATTCAGAAGTGTGAGTCCAGCCTTAGACCTCTGGGATCTGTCTTAGCATGCTATGGCCTGAGAGTTGATCAACGCGTAATTACACAGTCTTTAAATATTGAGTTATGTTACAATCGAGTTTATGTAGTAATTTTTCAGTTTGCGCTTTATGTTTTTATTGTTCAATAAGTCTCTAATGTCTAAAAATATTCCATTTAATAAACTGAGTACTGAGAAAGACGCGGTGCGCCTGCCATAGAAATATTTTTTTCGTTTCACTGAAGTGATTTAACTTTTGCTTGTCCTGTATTTACGTCATATTTGAATGGAATTTGAAAATCCGTATTTTCAAAATTTCTATCTCTTGTACAAACTATCGTTGGTACTAATTATCGGTGGTGTTACATTGACGCAGTACAATATTGTAAATCATAAACTTTACCTGCTAAAATCCAATCACCGGGCAACTTGATTTTGTAGTTTACTTTTTCAATAGAGGTTATAAGATTCTTAACGATTTCTTCTTCAAGTTCAAGTTTCCCGTTCAATTGTCTACTGGATAAAACTTCTATGTTTTCTTTTTCTTCTACTTCTTTCTTTTTTTCTTGGCTATTTAGAATTACATTTCGTACTTCGTAAAGTGCAGCATCTTGATGCCTTACGTCTGTAATATATACCAATTCGTAAGCCTTAAGACAACAGACCATATCAAGTACTACTACGAATTTCCGTGTGTTCAAGCGTTTTTGTCATACCTAGTATTGGAATCAAGTGTAACAGCTCACAATTTTATGACCCATTAATATTAGTGTTTTTAACCAGTGGTGCTTGGCAACTGGGCTTACCCCAGTTGTGAATACATACAATATACACACACAACAATAAACAACACAACAACAACAATACACATAAAATACACGCACACATCAACAATATACATACAATATACGTATATATTATATGGATTTCCTTATCTGAAATAAAAAAATTGAAGTGAATTGAATACCCCCTTTGTACCTAATGTCCTAGCTTTGTTCAGTCACCCGCTTGATTAGGAGGGAAGTGGTAATTATGTTTTTCTTACTCCTCCGCTGTCTTTTCTAATTAATTTCGTTCTGGGATCGCCAGTTTAATCGTTTTTCTGGGACTCGTCGAGCTTCATTGCCTCGGCGTTTTTTCTGGTGGTTCCTAGTGTTGATTCTATTCTGGCTTACAGAAGTTACAGTGGTTTGGGAACAGTGTGGCGGGAGTGTCCCAAAAAAAAAAGACTGTATAAGTAGAAACCAGTAGAAACCTACTAATTCGATTACAAAAATTCTGTCACTGTCAAAAAGTCATATTATCACTAAATGCCATAATTATACTACGCTTCTTTATATTAGGAAAAATACAGGATTCCTGTGCCATAGATTTTGGAGCTAAGCTAAGCTGCGGGCAAAAGCAAGTTAATAATATAATAAAGCAAAAAACCTATGCAAATTTACCTTGAACTGGATATGGCGTCTGGAACGGTCCATCCAAAATCGAAGTTGGAATATGGTTCTCAACGAGAAACCATATCATGTCTTCGATATACTTGTTAAGAGGATACTCTGCCTCCACAACTTCGGCAAACTGTTGACGTTCGCCAAATCGCAAAGGTGGCAGGAGTACTTTAGCAGTATTCATGGTTTTGGAACTAGAGAATTATGAACAAACAAATATTAGTAGTTTTTTACCTGGACAAAAGTAGTCTTACAAATAAAATGAATAGTTGGCACCAAAAATAAAAACACGAAATAAACTGGTTTCATACTCGGCGCTAAGAACTCCCATTCCAAAACTTGGGATAAGTGTCACCTCGAAGTTGCGTAGATCCCTCACTCTTACAGGAAATGCGTGACGTATCGAGAACGTCAGCCATCTTCTTTCTAGAAACTGCCAAGTTCGAACCCAGCCGTATTTAGTTCCGCAGCACACCTGAAGTCTCGTGGCAAAATACACAGACTTGTTAAAAGGTGAAGGTCAGACAGAAACAGAACCGTTATTTTTTTTTTAAACTAGTGACCCAGGTTTCACACGGGTCCAATACTTTTTATTCTTTTTTGTTTTCTCAAAATGTTTTTTTGTACTAACATTGTCCTGACAATTACGAACACAACAAAATATAATTAGCCGAATAGGTGTAGCAATTTTTTCGGTTTATGGTACGGAACCCTTCGTGTGCGAGTCCGACTCGCACATAGCTAGTTTTTTATTTCGCACTTAAATTCCCTAGATTCAAAGAATTACATCTCATTTACTAAGAGAGAGTACCGCCCTACCTCGTCACACACCGAGACACGAAGAAACCCGTGGTTTTGTTATGTATGTGTATTTAATCCGTCAGGGCCCTCGTATAGGTTTTTAATTGTGTCTGCTAATGAGACGCTTGCCGGGTTAAATAGTGATTAAGTTCCATATTGTACCGCTATCTTAAAGATTGCGCGCAGTGTCATGTCGTGACGCATTTACGGGGTGGTAAATCATCAAATAACTTCTCCCGCTTTGGGTGGAGCGGAAAGTTCCCTGTGCCAGGGCCGCGGTGACTTTAAATAAATAAAATAAAATAAAAATAGTTTATTTGCACCTTCATGTAAACAAAAAAATGGTGTGGTTTACAATAAAAATAGGCCAAGGTAAGTAGGGTTGTATGTTATAGTAGAAGCCAATACCTATGCTAAGATAACTTAATATCTTGTAATTATAGGTATCAGCGCCCCCCTCGTTAACAATTTTAGCCAATGATCAGTTTTTAATTACAAGAACAATTTCATAATCTAAATTTAGTTCACGTTCTATTAGTTGAAAATAAGATGGTCATATACTTACAAAGCTCAAATGAATTATGGACTATTTAGGTGCCAAACTAGAATTAAAATTAACAATGAAAATAAAATAAAAACATAAACGGTGTCTGCTGGTGAGTGTAGTGTGTGTGATTAGGGTGTGTGTGTTGAGTGTGGGTGTCTTGTTTATGTATTTGTGTGTGTGAGTGCCAGGGAAAAACTTAGGATATAGAATTTTACAAGAGACAAAAACAAATAAACATTTTTTTTTTTATGTAGTTAGGTATGGGTCATTGGGCCTCAGATTAATGATTTGATTTTGGCTATAACGAAATTATGCAAGAATGCTGAATAGCTTTTCCGTTTCATCATAGGTTAGTGATAAAAGCCAAGTGATCACTTTCTGTTTGCACTCTCTTTTTGTCATGGAGGAAATTTGTAACTGTTTGTTTGCAATGTTGAATAGTCTTGGGCCTAGGAACATGTTGAATTTTTGTGCAAAAGACGTTCTGCACTTTAATAGATCGAAACGTCTTCTCCCTGTCATTTCTTTTACAGTCAGGGTACTTAGCAGGACACAGGAATGCTGTTTCATAATTAAGGCTAGTACAAACAGTTTACGTACAGTCAGCACTATAGTTGCAAAACTTCTGAAACATTCGGAATAATTCCGGAATACTTCTGCTTCTGCTATAGGTAAACCATCACTTGTATAATTGCCAATTTTCACCTTTTGTGTTCTTCCAGATAAACAATTAGACAGTAATTTAAGTTGATTTCCACGGATACCGAGATGATAAAGCTTGTTAATTAGGGTAGGAATAGAAACCGTGTCAAAAGCCTTCGCCATATCGAGAAATATAGTAAGGCATTTCTTTTTGCTATCTATAGTTTTTACAATATGTTCAGTAAAGTCATTTAATGCATCCTCGGTTGACTTGCCCGGACGGAAACCAAATAGATTTTTCGAAAGTAGGTCATATTTTTCTAAAAAATTTGTAAGTCTTTTATTAATTAACCTTTCAAAGATTTTTTATAGTGATGTCAGAATAGAAATAGGTCGATAGTTAGTGACAAGGCTTCTACTTCCACCCTTATAAATGGGTCTTACTATAGCCGGCTTAAGTGATTCAGGAAAAATACCCATCTGTAGACACATATTAAAGATATGGGTGAGCGGAGCTATTATATTATTTTTTAACAGTTTCAGTATGTCAGATGAGATTCCATCACCACCTGCAGCACAGTTACTTTTCAGCCCAATGATTAATCTCTCAATTTCATCTTCATCAGTGTCAAGAAGAACAAATGAATTTCCAGTTAAGGACGTGTGTCTATGCGACACCTCTGAAAAGTGATGTAATCCTGTTGCAAGGGTGATTTTGCTAGCTAACTTTTCACCAATAGTAGCAAAGAACTCATTTGTGGCATTGACAGATAGGTGAGGTGTTGACTCTATTGAAAAAAGATCTAACGAGTTATCTTTTTTAACATTTCTATTAGTTATACTATTTATAGCCTTCCATATGCTTTTATTATTATTACCTGCCTCTCTCAGTAACCTTTTTTCGTATTCTCGCTTCAATTTATTAATAACCCTGTTATAGAAGTTGCGGTAACGTTTGTATGTGATTTCGAGGACAACGTTATCTGGATTTTGTTTAAGTTTTTTGTGCATCCGATCCTTGTTACGACTACACCTAACGAGTCCAAGTGTCATCCAAGGTTTAAGTATTCTAAACTTATTTGTTACAGTTAAAACTTTTGTGTTTATTAGCATGACATGAGTTATTTTAGATATAAATATATCCATAGCAGAATTTGGGTCAATCGCATTATAAATAGATGTAAAATCAAGATGATCACATGCCAACTGTCATGTGATCATCTTGATTTTATTTAAGTGCCTCAGAATCAAGTTTAATTGTTTGTCTATTTAGATTTTTATTAACGTTTTTAATTTTCGCACAGCAAAGTATGGGTGCATGGTCAGTAATAAGGAATTCAATTATAAATGTAGTTATTGGTAGTTTTGTCTTCATGATTACATGATTTAGACAGCTATTTGCACGAGTTGCTGTGTTAAATGCTGGAAAAAGTCCATTAAGGGATAGAAAATCAAGATAATCCGACAAGAAGCGATCCGAGCTATTGGTAGCAATATTTATGTTAATGTCACCCACCATAATAATATTCTTGAAGGATGATAAACTATCTATTATTTTTTGTAGCGACACTAAGAAGTTATTTATGGTTTTGAAGCAAAAAGGGCCGTATATCGCTAAGATAGCCACTTCATTACTAATTTTAATAAGTAAGCAGTTCGCCTCCTGTATAACGGGTTCTTCTAGAGAGGCTTTAATACTACTTTTTATAAATACTACCACACCATCATCCTGGTTATAATGGGAAGATGTAGACATACTCAAAAATCCATCTAATACGGGAAGACTACGAACGCATGACATCCAGCACTCAGAAAGAACTATAATATCACTATCAAATTGCAATCTTTGCAGAAGAATATTAAGACCGTCAAAGTTAGCATTAAGGCTACGAATATTTTGCGACAAGATTTTTAAGTAGCAGTTAGGGTTTTTTAGAAAAGACGCGCAACATTCAGGTTCACAGCTAATCGTGTCGGATATCGAATAGTTGTCAATATCATACAATAAATCTTTATCGAATTTTAAGATTAAATTTCACACTGGTGTACAACATTATTACGTTACGTTTGTTTGTAAATATTGTCAAATAGCTTAGCTGTATGATACATTTTAGTAAAGTCTTTAGCAAAGTCATATTATTCATGAATTAATTCGTAAAGTATATTAACATTGGGATTTTTTTGCGTTATTGTGATATTAGGGGTAGTTAAATCCTTAGTTTTCAGTAGGTGTGTGGTATAAATAAATAGTGTGCTGTGGGTACGTATGTATGTTTGTTGTGTTGTGTAGTTGTAAGTAATTTTGTGTATGCTTTGGTGTAAGTTTACCGTTTTACATGCAAAATAAACAATATAGAAATTTTGATACAAAACTAGCAGTATTTTTAACGTTAAAAACCAAAACGTATAGCAATAGAAAAAATATACAATTAAATTAGTTGACAATTCAGCAAGAATGCAAAAGTTCGTTTGGCAACAATAATACCTCGTTTTAAGTCATATTTTCGTATTAATTAGTTTTGTAAGCTGATCTTCGGTTTTTATATGGATAGTAGGTTCCAAATCGCCTTTTTTAACCAAAATATTTCCATTTGAGGTCCAACAGTATTTGAGTTGATTGTTTTTAATATGCTTCCTTGAGATAAAGTGTAGTTTCCTTGCATTCGGAGTAAGGTGTTCAGAGATATACACGGGGGACGAACCCCCAGCTCCCAGGTCGCCACTGTTTAACTGTACATGGCCCTTAGACTGGTTATAGACTTTAACCGCCTTCAGCAAGGTATTTTTTGAAGTGTTATTGACAAATTCAATAAGTATAGAAGGGTGGTTGTCCTTCTTACTTGGTAATCGAAAGGCATCTTTTATGCCTGAGACAGACACATTGGCATTAACCATTTTAAATAGGTTACCCATGTATCAGGTCCAGGTCACTCTTTGATTCACTTTGAATCCTCGGTAAATTCCTTAGTTCCAGAAAATTTATATTTGAGATCCTTTGCATTTCCTCAATTTTTTCATCTAATGAGAAAAGAAGTGCCCGCTGTTCCTTACACTCCCTTTCTAAACGATCGCTTTTCAGCTTCATAAAATCATATTGTTGTGTAGTAAATGATATGGACTTAACTATTTCCTGGTTAGACTTCTCAATTAGCATAAGGGAATCCTCAATTTTTGTGAGTCTTGTCATCAGTGCCCATTTTAAAAGACGAGAATTGATTTTTAATTTCGTTCATCGTGTCAGTTTGAAGTTTAATAAACATTTGCCTAATATCATCTTTAAAGCTCAAAAACTCATCTCTGAACGAGATATCTCCTGACGTACTTCTAAAGCGCTTCATTGCCCTGTTATTTGATACATAATTAGTAGGAGTATCGGTTATTCCAATTGTAGATAAATTAGGTACCGAGTTGTTGTCTGGTGTTTTAAACATTGTAAACAATAGCAGGTACAAGACGTATAATATCTCAAAGCAAGTATCTCAGCTACCAATATTACTGCATAAGTGGGTACTTCATAAAACAAAAATCCAAGACAGATTAATACCAATCCTGTCTACAATGTCACATTAGTGGTTTTGCGTTACCTTCATTCATGCGGAGCGCGCTCTTCAAATAAGCTTCACACATTCAATGTTTTGGTATCCGAGCAGCAAACTCGTCTTGCGCACGCACACCGATGACGATGGCGCACACACCGTGCGTATAGTTATCACACCTATCTACTGGTAAAGTATGGGCGCCTGGTACTACGCGCGATTTAATACTTTATTTTTCGCAATTATTATTATTATTATTACTTTTTAATTTTATGGAGCACACAAAATTACGGAGGCACGTCTGCACGCAATCGCGGTCCGAGGGGAGGTGTGAGCTGACTCTATCTCATTACTATAAACTATCAATGCAGGTCCTGCTCCAGATGGGCACGCCGCCATTGGACATGGACACGCGGCGGTAAGGGAGGCACTCTTTGAGGAGTGGCTGAAGAGACGCCACGGCGTCCTCACTTTCCACCTGACACAGGTCTTGACACTGTTGTTTCGGGAGGTTCTTGTGTCGGATAAGGCGGGAGGAAACGCCCAGGTGTCACCATTGCACGGATCGCGCAGAAGACACGGTGGAGCATACGGTGGAGGTCTGCCCCGCTTGGACGGAGCACCGCCGTGTCCTCGTGGAGGCGATAGGCGGCAGCGACCTCTCGCGCCCTGCCCTGGTCCAGGCCATGGTACTGAGAGAGAAGGAATGGGAAGCAGTCTCCTCCTTCTGCGAAACAGTAATGCTCGCGAAGGAGGAAGCGGAACGGGTGAGGGAGACTCAACGGAGTGGCCCTCACGCCCCCAGCCGCAGCCGCCACAGGAGACGCCCTGGGCGTCGGAGATCACAGGACGATCTCCGGCCACCGTAGACGCGGACCTGCGGACGGTGAGTAGTGGGTAGCTCACCGTCCGATCAGCACCAGGCCCGAGAGTCGACGGCGCGTAGTGTTCCACGCGTGCCTTAAACAGATGTCCGCTACCACTGACGGGGCCTATCATGGCCGATCTCTGCATGCGAAGTGATCGCGGATAAATTGGTTACAGAGTTACTGCGCCCCTGGGCACTCAGGCAAGGAAGGAACAGGAGTGGGTTTTAGTCAGTAAAAGTTTGATACGCCCTAACGCTCTACCCAGAGCGGGAGAAGACATAGGATGATTTTCCAGCTGCAAAAAAAAAAAAGGCGGTACGAAGTTCGCCGAGTCGGCTAGTACTTGTGACCGTTCCTAAAATGACCCTAGGCTGATTAAAATTTTCGATTTTCCTAAATAGATACATTTTATAGACATATATTTGGATTTTGATACGGCTTCCCTTACAGAGAAGAGAAAGGGCTCACTCCCAGCCCTCCCTTGTGGATTTACAACAATTCCTGACATGGATAATCCCCCACCGTTTATTCGATGTGAATTCCCATACTACAGCTCCTTGTTCCGACTTATACAGAGTGGTGATGACAATACGACATTAAATTAAACCTCGCATACCTCAAGACGTTCTCAGTCTACATACAAGTCTGTCATAGGAGTCTGTGTTTCCTGTAAGATACAACCTGGGAGTCTTTAAGTCAAGAGTGAATAGGTTACTTCTAGGCAAGCGTGCTCCATCTTCGACCGCATCATCGCTTAACATCAGGTGAGATAGTGGTCAAACGCGAGCCTATCAAACATAAAAAAAAAAAAAAAAAAAAAAAAAAAATACAAAAAATCATTTGAATATATCCAGTAGTTTAGTAACAGGAAATTATTTTCGATTTTTAACATTTGCTACATGATGTATCTGATAATAGGGAAACACTGTCAGGTTAACGACCCACATCGGTATAAACATCAAAACATTAAAGCCACGTTGCCAACTCGCTACTTTAACACTTTCGCCAAATTAGTATTTTCATCTGATTTAGTGAAAATTATACCTTAACTCTGAGTAATAAGAGTCATAAAGCGTGAGAGAGGGCGCTGCTGTGCCACTGTAAACATCGGCTCCGCGTTTGTATTGCTTAATTAATTAAAAAACCATGAAGATATAGTGAATCAAATCGTTTAAATTGTGTATAAGTGTTCAATGCGTACGGTCACAGTTATACCAAAAACAATAACCTATTAAAACAGTGCAAAAACAAAACAGTGACAATAACATTCACCTAGACAGTGTATTTTTGGTTGAACGGAGAAACCACTGAAGTTTTGTGCGATTTTATACATCGATGGGCTAACAGTGGCAGTGCAATATATAAACATTTGATTTGGAAGCTCTGCTAACGACATTATAGTGAAAAAGACTTAAACATAACCTAAAATTAACAAAAAAAAAAAAGTGAATCAACCTAACCGTCAAAGCTCAGAAGCTACTGTGTACTAACGCCACCCACCGAGGAGTAGTTGAACTAGCTCATTGCTCGTTAACTACCATATACTAGCGCCATCTACCGAGGAATAGCTGTACTACCTTCACTTTGGATTATCGACCCGCATACGAAGTTCCCGAATGAGAAAATAGAGGACGCTACTGTGCCTACATAAACACCAGCTTAGTACAAAATCGAAAACTCAAAAACTCTTAAAAAGGTCGTTATTTCAAAAAATGGATGAAATTAAAGATATGCTTAGACATATGCAAAAGGAAATGAAGCAACAAAAAGCGGATATGCTAGCTATGAAAGAAGACATCAAAAACACTATCAATGATAACATAAATGAGAAATTTAAAAGTTTAGAAACCAAAAATAAATAACTTGAACAAAAATTAGAAACGCAAAAATTAGCAATAAACAATTTTGAGAGATTTACGAGGAGAAAAAACTTACTTTTCTTTGGAGTGGAAGAGGGAGAAAATAGCTATCACGATTTGGAGGAAAAAGTGTTAACTATCATTAACAACATACTAAACATCAAATGCGAAAAATACTACATCGAATCCGTGCGAAGACTTGGAATAAAAAGCGAAAAAATCAGACCTATTGTAATAACTCTGCTAACTATGGGGATGAAAATACAAATACAAAAAAATAAGAAGAAACTAGAAACCACACCCTACTATATAAAAGAAGATTATCCGCTAGATGTACTGAAAAAACGCAAAGAGCTCCAAAGCGAAGTAGAAAAAGCAAACGAGCAAGGAAAAAAAGCGATAATAAAATATGACAAACTCATAATATTTCAAAATAAAAACCAACAAATAGAGCAGCGTAATACACATAATAAAAAAAGGAACCTCTCAGAATCCCCGGAGATGGAAGTATACTCTGCCAGTACCGAAAATCAAAATAAAAAACCACCTACAAAGATAAATAAGAACAATATTATGAACAACTTTATTATAAAAAATCCAACGCTCACATTTCCCGACAGAACTCTTCCTCAAGCACACCACTCGAAACAAAATACCGAATAGCAATTAACGCCCCCCCCTCTCGATCTCCCAACACGGCTGGTCACCGCGGGAGATCTAGACTACAACCCTCCAACATGCCAAAAACTTTATATTTGCACATATAATGTAAAATCCTTACTGTCACCTCAAAGAATGCTACTGTTAAAGTTTACTCTGAATAAAATCAAATATGACATCATCGGACTAGCGGAAGTCAGAAGAAATGGTAATAATATACTCGAGGATGATGATCATATATTCTGCCACACCGGAGAAACTAAAGGGCTCCATGGAGTCGGGTTCCTAATTAAGAAAAAATATAAATACAACATAGAAAATTACACGGGCATATCTGAAAGAGTGTGCCTGCTAAATCTAAAATTTGGAGAATCGAGGCTTTCAATTATTCAAGTATACGCCCCAACCTTGGAAGCGACAGAGAATGATATAGACACTTTCTATGAACATATAGAAAGTGCTCGGAGCCTTGCAAACGATAAGGTCATTTTACTGGGAGATCTGAATGCTAAGATAGGTCAAAGAAAACTTGAAGAAAACGCAGTTATAGGTCCATTCTGCTATGGAAAAAGAAACCACAGAGGCGAAAGACTCATACAATATGCTTTTAAAAATAAATTTACAATAATCAACACAATATTCAGGAAAAACACAAAGAATTTATGGACATGGATTACACCGGATAAAAACAATAAAAATCAAATTGACTACATACTGAGCAACTGTCGAAAACTCTTCACGAACATAGAAATATTAAGCAAAACTTCTTTTCCAAGCGACCACAGGTTCCTGAGAGGAACAATAATTATAGACAAGCCAAAGAAAAGCCGAACTACATTCAATTCAGCCGCAGCAAACCTATCAAGTGAGAAAGCCCAAGAAACATTCCTATCCGCTTTAAATACGAAATTAGAACGAGTACATTGGGAGGATGGTAAAGACATAGAGTCTTACTACAACAAAATAGAATCAGTCATAAAAGAGAGTTTAAACACTCTTAAATTTACCAAAACAAAAAAAGAAATAATATCTAATGAAACTAAAAACTTAATAAAAAAGCGTACCGAACTACAGCACAAACCTTCAAAAAATAAAGACGAGAAAAGAGAACTTTCAACACTCTACAAAAACACAAATAAACTACTTAAAAAAGATTACGAGAAATACAGGATGGAAATAATTGAAAAACATCTACTAACAACGGGAAGTCAAAAGAAAGCATTTAAACAACTAAGTACAGAGAAAAAATGGATTCCGACACTTAAGGCACAAAAAACCACACATAAACAACAAACAAGGAAGGACTTAGTAAATATTGCCTCTGATTTCTATGAAAAACTATATGAAGATAACAGCATCAAAAATATTAGCTCTATAAAACTTTACAAAAAAGGAGAAATCAATGAAACTGTTGAACCTTTTACTGGCAAAGAAATAATGAAAAAAATTGAAAAACTGAAGAAAGAAAAAAGTCCAGGCCCGGATAACATCCCAAACGAAGCCTTGATATGTGGAAGACACCTGCTGATAAGCCATATTGCTACTTTGTTCAATAAAATACTGGCTAGCCAGGAAATACCTAAAAACTGGGCAAAGTCAAGAATAATTCTACTATACAAAAAGGGGGATCCAGCAGATATAAATAACTATCGACCAATTAGTCTACTACCTACCATGTATAAACTGTTTGCAATGTGCCTAGAGAAAAGAATAGAGCCAACGATAGATAAGAGCCAACCAGTGGAACAGGCAGGTTTTCGCCAAGGGTTCTCAACAATCGACCACATACATACATTGGAGCAAATAATAGAAAAACACGTAGAATTTAAAAAACATCTCTATCTTGCTTATGTAGATTACGCGAAAGCGTTCGACTCTATCTCGCATAAGAGTATTTGGGACGCATTAGAATACCAGAATCTTCCAAATATATACATCAATATCATAAAAGATATATATAGAAAAAGCACAAGCAGTGTAAAGCTGGACAGACTAGGCCCAGAATTCAATATTCGCAGAGGAGTGAAACAAGGAGACCCACTTTCGCCAAGGATCTTTATAGCTGTCCTACAAAACATGATGAAAGATTTAGACTGGGGCAGGAAAGGAATATTTATAGATGGAAAATATCTTAGCAATCTTAGATTCGCAGACGATATAGTCCTCTTCGCTAAGACATCGAAACAGCTGGAGGGAATGCTAACAGAACTGATTGTTGCGAGCGGAAATATCGGTCTGCAATTGAACACCATAAAGACAAAAATATCTACCAACGGCGCGAAAAACCCCATCGTAATCAACCATAATGCCATTGATTACGTAGAGAGCTATATCTACCTCGGAAAGCAAATATCTTTTAAAAACACACGACACACAGATGAACTAGACAGACGAATTAACATGACCTGGAAAAAATACTGGAGTTGCAAGGAGATTTTCAAATCGAAACTTTCATTATGTCTGAAGAAAAAAGTAATGGACTCAAGTTTACTACCCTGTCTGACGTACGGCGCCCAAACCTGGATCTATAATAAAAACAATATGTCAAAAATACGATCGTGTCAGCGAGCTATGGAGAGGAGCATCCTTGGCATCAAGCTCATGGACAAACAAAACAGCAACAAAATCAGACACAAGACAAAAGTAATAGACGCAGTAACACACGCACGGCGATTGAAGTGGAAATGGGCCGGACACATTGCCCGCTATCCACAAGAAAGATGGGCTAACCGAGTAACGAAGTGGAGAGGCCCTGGAAATAAAAGAGCAAAAGGCAGACCTCAAGCTCGCTGGATCGACGACATTTTAAAAATGACAGGAAGTAACTGGTTGAAAGCGGCAAACAACAGGAAAAAATGGAGGCAATTGGAGGAGGCCTATACCCGTAAGGGGCCATGACAGAAACTTTTAGTTGTTAAGTACTAATTCAATTTATTTATTTTCTTTTGTAACTGTCCTGGAAATAAAAAGGCTTATTATTATTATTATTATTATACCTTAACTCTGAGTAATAAGAGTCATAAAGCGTGTCATCAGAGTTGGATAAGAAAGTAACGAATGCGGAAATTGCAATGCACTCATAATATTAATAAAAAATTTAGTGTGTGCGAAAGAGATAAATCTAGTTTCGTTTGTTACTTCGCTTTCTTGAAGAAATTTGCTACAACAAATTTATGTTAGTGTGTCGCCGGCCGCCGCGATCCTGTGACGAGTCACGCGTCCTCAGATGCCGCTAACTTTCGTTCGCGCCGCGCGCGGGCGCCTTTGATGAGGGACTTCCCCGCCGCTCGTGTTTAAATTTGTAAATTCATTTACGACTGTATTAGTGCGAAATTGGACGCTTTATTTTAGTGACAGGACACGTAACGTTTTAGGTATTTAGTTAAACAGTGAGTGAATTGTGCGAAATTAGACGCTTAGTTTTTATTGTTTTCGTGTTTTTTTTTTTAATAATCATGCCGCGCTACAGTTACACAGCTTCGGAGTACACCGACATGATTTTAATTTATGGGGAGTGTCAAAGAAACGCCGCTTTGGCTATACGGACATACCGAGAGAGGTTTGGAAACACTCGATTTTGTCCGACCAACAGGCGCACCATTGTCCAAGCTGTCCAGAGGATGCGAGAAAATCGATCCTTAATCCCGCATGTGGATAGTGCTCCTCCACGTGTAAGAGTGACCCTTGAGGAACGAATTTTAAATTATTTTGAACGCAACCCAACGTGTAGTTTGCGAAGGGCAGGTCGACATTTTCGTGTTGACCATACAACTATTCTTAAAGTTTTAAAACGCGACAAACGGAAGCCGTATAAATACAAGAAATTGCATGCATTGTTACCTAGAGACAAACCAGTTAGGGAAAACTTCTGTCGCTGGATTGAAAACAAACATTTCGAGAATCCGGATTTCTTGTACAATGTGATGTGGACTGATGAAAGTACATTTACAAGGAACGGTTTATGGAACAGACAGAATCTTCGTTACTGGAGCCGCGTGAATCCGCGTCTAGGACGGGAGACTTCGCACCAGTACAGATTTACTGTGAATGTTTGGGCTGGCATTCATAGAAATACTGTTATCGGTCCGGTTTTCATTGATGGAAATTTAAATGCTGAAAAGTTTTTAGAACTCCTCAATGGACCTGTTTGCGAGTACACGGATGAGCTTTCGGTAACTGCGTTCAGGCAGATGTGGTACCAATTAGACGGAGCACCAGCTCATTCAGTGGTGTCTGCTAGAGAGCGTTTGTCTCAAATGTTCGGACAGCAGTGGATTGGCCGTTATGGACCAACGCGTTGGCCAGCCAGGTCCCCCGACCTTACACCACTGGATTTTTTCTTGTGGGGTCATATCAAAAATGAAGTGTACTCAACAGCTGTTGATACTGTTGATGATTTAAAAGATAGAATAATCATATCTTTTAATAAATTAAAACACATGGCTGCGAATTGAGACCTTTTGTCAGACGTTAGAAATAACCTTTTACGTCGGTGCAATTTGTGTATTCGAATTCATGGCGGCCATATTGAAAAACGAAAAATTTAGTGACTTTCATACCTACATCCTGATCGTGATTAATAATTTGTTTAATAAATAACACGCCGTTGAGAGATGCCTGATTATTTGGTTAATAATCTGTGATTGAGTGTAATTTTACTGAGCATTAATCCATAATTAAAAGCCAAAAGATCAAGTCGCTACAGGACCGCGCGTTGTTGCCGCTCTTACGACAGGTTAGTGAACTCATATTTATAAATGGTGTTCTATTTCGTTTCTAGTTTTATGCCATTTAGTTTGTTTGAAATTTTTATTTTTTTTTTTCGATGTTAGGATTTTTTTGATAGCTTAAACTTATTCTTATGAACTAGTATTGTCTGTGTTTTCATTTATTGTCGTATTGTCTTCTCCACCCTATATAAGCTATGGAACAAGGAGAGGACACAAGGTGAGATTAATATTGGGAATTCACGGTTAGTATAGTAGTACAAAAACTAAATAAAATAAGTAGTAGTAATACATAAACAAAATAATAACAAGGTATGAAGTTAATGAGACAAGAGGGATGCAAAGTGCATTATATTAGGTGGGTGCGTCACGCTTTATGCTTAGGATGTCCAACATTACAGTTACGTTAAATTATATGCTACCCCGAAGGAAGTTTTTATGGACCACGGACTACGCAAGAATTCTGTGCTAGACCATAAATATAGGAAGCAGTAACCATCACCAGCGTTTAGTTAATCCTACAATCCCACTTACGGGGTGGCCATTAAGCCTGAATATCAACTGCTCACCCTCCAGCTTCTCTATTGCCAAACGCCTGTGACAAATATCTGCCAGGGTGTGAATTTAAATATATATGGGCACATATTAAAATATGATAATATAGCAGTAACTATAAAATATGATAGAATAGAGAAATAGTCTCGCTACGCTAATATAAATGTTTATAAATAAACTGATGCTCGCATCATCATCCTCATTATCCTGCCCTTATCCCAATTTATTTGGGGTCGGCGCAACATGTCTTTTTCTTCCATACTCCTCTATTAGTCGTCATCTCTGATGCTCGCATAAAACAGCCAAAACTCACCCATTCATTCTCCATCGCAGTCACCGAGATTCACACACGTATCTTTACACTCTATTTACGGATATCTAAACCCTAGTATAAACTACACTCATAATATTCAAGTATAAACTAATACTCTTGCCTAATCTCTTCAGAGACGTAACCACACACACTTTAAATACTAATTAACTTAACTGGACTAGTCCATTTATATTTAACTTAATAACAACACTCGTACTTCTAAAACTACAACTGGACATAGGCCTTCTAACTCCTCGACCACGACCTGCGCTCCACCAAGCCTCAAGCCCGTCTGTCCTCGACATCGCTTCGCTTCCGCCTCCATCGCACGCGCACACACTCTCGTTTTTTTCTGATAATCACGCTTGTCTGCTCCAACTTTTGCTAATCAGCAGGGGGCCGGCTCTGTGTCGCCAAGACACTATTTTTTACTACACTTAACGTGCACTTTGCCCGAATGAGTCGTTGATGTTTCATAGAATTTGTTAGAACCCATGACATCTTAATTGTCATGAATAATTGCTTTCAAAGAGCGCTGACATAAGTATGAGACCTTTCCTCGTAAAACAATTCAATGTTCCTTACCCAAAGGGTCTTTATCTTGTGACGTTATTTTAAACGAATAGATACCTATTTCATTTTTAATTGCGTTCCCCTGTCAATCCTAAAATTCAGATGGGAGTGTGTTTCTATAAAAACTCGGCCATGTGTACAATGTGCTTGGTTTTGAAGTAAATATAATTTCTATGAAATAAATTAATAGGATTAAAGGTGGACGGTCACATAATTATAGATAAATAAATGCTTTGACTTTGACCTTGACAATTGTAACTTAGTTTGCCATCACCAAGATCGAATAACCACATCCAGATGTAAGATATGTCTTGGATATAAATGGTGAAAATCAACGTGATGTAACTTATAGGAGTGAGCTCAGGTTACCCAAGATATACAAGATGGAAAGAATGGAGTGAAACACTAAGGACTTATAATAATAATACTATCTATAAAATTTTCCGTCACCTTCGCAACGTGTGGCCATATAACCACTTCCACATCAAAGGTCTGTCCTGGATATAACTGGTATGATAGTTTGACCCCGTGAGCTGGAGGCCCGAGGTCAAACCAGCCCGCATTACAATCATCCCAGATATCGTCATCCACCACTTCTATCACAAAAGTGAGCGTGAAGACACTTGGGCAGTATAATAATATGGATTCGCTTAAGACCAGGTCTTTTTTAACCTTCGTACTCATTACAACTATTATTATGTATTGTCTTTATAATACCTACTCTTATTTCGCTTTTAACTTAATTTTTTTTTACTTTTAAATTATGTTTCTGTTTTGACACATAATATCATTTGATCGACCACAGAGTAAATTATACATAAATGATTGACGGACCTCAAATTATTGTCTTTGGCGGTCTTTGGTGTAAAGTTCATAGAAGACAGCACAAAATTACGAAGTGGCATCTATTAAAAGCTCTTTTTAGTTTAAACACAGATTTGATGCTACCAACTTCATCAGACTGATGAAAACCTGGTCAGGTGAGGACCTGCGTCAGGCGGAAGGTGAGGACGCCGTGACGCCTCTCCAGCCACTCCTCAAAGAGGCGTATTCGACCATCGCGACCATCGCGACCAGGCGACCATCGCGGCGGTATTGCCATACCGCCGCGATGGTGGCGTGCCCAGCGCTGGGTTGCGACAGTCGTTCTCTCCATGTCACCATGAGATCCTGCCGGAGCTCTGTCCGCCGAGCCGCGAGTTGTCGCGGCAGCGGAGTTTCGCCCCGGCGTTTTGCCTCCTCGCGCCACTCATACAGGTGCGCGAGGATTTTTGCCTACAGATCCCACGGTGACAGTCCGGCAAGGAGGCTCGCAGCGTCACGGGAGACCGTGCGGTATCCCCGGATCACGCGGATCGCCATGACCCTCTGGAGTAGGTAGGTACACGGTGGTTGGGACTAAAAATTACGTCTGCAAATATTCATAGTATCGCCTATAAAAACCCAATACAATATTTTTTTTTTGAAGTTATACTTCTTTAGGCGCGTTATGAAAAAATGATCAGAGTGAAATTTTAAGATGCGCGCGCATCACTGTCACACAAAATTCATAGGTTGAAGTTAGCTAGAACCGATCCACCCTGAAATTTGCTATGGTATGTGGTTCATGAAGAATGATTGTTTTCCTTTTGTAAACTTTGTGACAGTTTGGTTTTTTAGCTTGTTACGCCAAAGAAGTATAACTTCTTACGTGCGTACATAAGTACACACACACTTTTTTTTGTAATTATGTACAGAATACATAGGTATTTAAAAATAAAAACTACACTTCCTATAAATAAAACACAAACTGTAAAGATGTTTCTCCTCAGGGGTAGGTATGCTAATTAGACTATTGAAATGAGTTCAGCACGTTATCAGGTGTAAAAAAAACATTGTATGGCACAAACAAGCAGAAAAGGCAAAACAATTGAGTTATCGCGAGCGATTCACGATGGTGGATCGCGCGCTTGCGGTTTGCGTCCACAGTTGATTTGTGGGAATTTGCTGGAGTGGATACTCCTGTCGAGCACATTCTCAGAAGAACTTTGTAAGGCCATGCATGTTACACATGCAAATACCTGAGCGTAAATAAAGTTAAAAACAGCGCGAGAGCCCTTTTTTTTTGGGGGGGGGGAGGGGGTGGGAAATCATCCAATGACTTCTCCTGCTCTAGGGTGAGAGGAAGGGCGTGTCAGACTCTTACTGACTAAAACCCACCCCTGTTCCTCCTTGCCCTGAATGCCCAGGGGCGAGGTAACTCTTTCGAATTTATCCTCAACCCCTAGGCAGGCATCGGCCATAACGGGCCCCGTCATGTATGCTGACAACTCTTTGAGGATCACCAGTGTCACCGGCGGCAGTAGCCGCGTCGAGCTCGAGCGACGAGTTTTTCTCCCCGCCGACGTCGCCAACGCCTGTACGTCAGCAGGGGAGAGGCCGACCACCGAACAGCCTGGGACTTAGGGGCCAACCGGCCCCGAGCCGGGTCCCCGCTGCCGGTAGTTGTGTGCAGCGACTCAGTCCATGAATGAGAACACCATGCGCGCATATTATGGGTCTACAGAGGGGGGAACTAACCTCACTGCGAACCGTGTTAGGCTGCTGTCTCTGTTCCAGGACTTAGAACCAACCGTCGACGTCTCGGCGCAACAATTGTCGGATAATGTGCAGGTTATCCAACGTAACCACAGGTTAGACGATGCTGCACTTATTAGGCTGCGCTCAGAGGTACTGAACAACCTTATCATCTCGACCCCGACACAGACCGCGGTACAAGCGCCCGCTAGTAGCGTAATCACACCGCGGCCCAATAATGTAAGTGATAAGACAGATGATAGGATTATCACGGTCAGTAGCCAGTGCAACGATCGGCTGAGGAGCGCACTGGAGGATGCGCTTCGCGAGTATAGGTACACTCCGACCGAATTTAGACCTCGATTGCCACGGTTACCCATGCACAAAAAAATAGGGCATGGTGTGTGCTTTGGACTCGCTGCTTAAGAACATCTTTGCAGGCAGCGAGAACCTCGTTGATACGCAGTCAATTCTGTATTGCGGGGCTGTTGCGGCCTGCCGTTTAGCTAACGTAAAGTTTCCAAATAGTGACGGAGCCATTCGCAAAGCCTGATGTACCAGCCTGGCAATGCAGGATTGAGAGGCGTATCGATGGGGCCAGGGTACTCATCGGCAAACTAATCTGCATCAGGGAGGGCAATACACGTCCACGTGTGATGCGCTTTGTGAGGCGGGCGTTCTTGGGGACTGAAATCAGCCCTCGAGAATACATGTCCCGTGTCACGGAGCGCATCGACTTCCTGAAGCAGAAAGTTTGTGCATGGGCAAACAATATTCGGCGGTATTAACGGCTAGTTGACCGGTACTCGCAGAATCGCATGTTCCAGAGCAATGAGAGGTGGGTATATAGAGCTTGGGAGCGACCTGAACAAAATGTGACGGACGGGTGCCGCCCGGATGATGGCGCAGCATTTGGTCAGTGCCCGTCTGTCACACTGAGGGTGGCTGGGTGGGTGATGTCGAGCGCGTGTGCGAAACTATACCAGAAATGGAGAAAGTTAACATCAGCCCATTAGATATAGCCAGAGTAGGCCGTCTGTTACCGAATTGGAAATCTCCAGGAACGGATGGACTGTATGCAGTTATGACTTCTGGCTAAAATGGTATAGCAGCTCACACGCGCTTCTTGCATCTCAATTCCAGTCATCGAGTCTGGGTCGCTGCCTGAGTTCCTAACAACTGGTGTTACCCACCTGCTTCATAAAACAGGTAGTCACCTGTAACGCGGGACTCCGCGGAACCCAAGAATTATAGACCGATAACATGTTTGTCGACGGTCTATAAACTTTTTACATCCATCTTGAGAGCAAAAATTAATCTGCACATTGAGAATAATTTAATTATGTCTGCCTCTTAGAATGGATGTAGGAACGGGTCCCGCGATACTAAGGAGCTACTCCTCATAGACATGGCCATAAGCCAGCAGGTTCGTCGCTCCCTCAAGGATTTGTCGACATGCTGGATAGATTATAAGAGATTAGAGATTAGAGTATTCTATTCAATTCTATTATAAGAAGGCCTACGACTCTGTTCCACATGAGGGAGTTGGAGTTGTACAAAATAGATGCAACTCTCCGCACCTTCCTTGGGTCATGTATGGGGTAATGAAAGACAGTCCTTCGCTATCCAGGATGTCGACCAATCCAGGGGAGTGATGAGCCTATATGGATTAAACGGGGAATATTTCAGGGCGACAGTTTGAGTCCACATTGGTTCTGCTTAGCCCTGAATCCTCTAAGCGCATTGCTGGAGGATTCAGGCCTGGGCTATCGGTTGAGAAGAGGTGGTCAGGCCATATCTCACCTTCTTTACATGGATGATATAAAACTCTTTGCCCCCAACAATTTGCGACTGATAAGAGTTACTGAAGGTAACTGAAACTTTCAGTAGCGTCATCAGGATGGAATTTCGTGTGGACAAATGTGCAGTCATGCATGTAAAGCGAGGGGAGATTATGGAATCTGAAGGGATTCAACTCTCGGATCCCATACACCTTAAATCCCTCTTCTCGACCGAAACATACAAATATTTGTGTATGTCGGAAGCGTTAGGCATTAATGTTACTGACATGAAGCAATCGCTGAAGGAGCGCTTCTTTGGCCGACTGAAAAAGGTATTTAATAGCCTTTTGTCAGACGGAAATTAGGTGCGCGCCTTCAACGGTTGGGTCATGCCGGTTTTGATGATGAACTCTTTCGGCATACTCAAATGGACTCAGACCGAGCTCGACGCCCTGGATAGGAGGGTCCGTACGCTGATGACCGCAAACCGGATGCATTACCCACAATCATCGGTGATGAGACTGTAAATCCCACGGAAATGTGGAGGTCGAGGTTTTTTAAATGCGAAGACTCTCCACAACCGCGAGGTGTGCAGCCTCAGAGAATATTTTCTTGAAACCGACGTGGGTATGCACCGCGATGTGGTCGCAGTGGACAAGGAACTCACCCCATTGTCCATGGCTAAAGAGAACTGGCTCAAACCTGTAGTACTCACTACTAATGACCGCAAGGAGGTATGGAAAGGCAAGGAGCTTCACGGGCGCTTTTATCGGGCTCTTCATGGGCCTGATGTAGATTTCTTGGCGTCCGTGGCCTGGCTACGTTTCAGTGACCTCTTCGGGGAAACTGAAGGTTTTGTCTGTGCGATTATGGACGAAGTTATCTTGACGAATAACTACCGGAGGCATATCATGAAGGACGGGACGGTTGACGTGTGTCGGGCATGCCACCTTCCGGCTAAGTCCATCAGACATATTATCTATGGTTGTTCTCGTCTTGCTAACAGCGAGTATTTGCACAGGCATAACCAAGTGGCCAGGATTATTCACCAGCAACTTGCTTTAAAATACGAACTTGTGGATTCTGAGGTACTGTATTACACGTATGTGCCCGACCCAGTTCTCAAAAATGACCATGTCACGTTGTACTGGGATCGGTCTATCATCACTGACCGGACTATTGTTGCCAATAAGCCGGATATAGTGGTGATAGACCGATTAGCGCGCTGCACAATGATTATCGATGTCCCCATTCCACATGACGAGAACCTCGTGAAAGCTGAGAAAGAGAAACAAATCAAATATCTTGACCTAGCACACGAGCTTGTCGATATGTGCAATGTGGACTCGGCTGTCATTGTGCCAATAGTCGTTCCCGCCAACGGCCTGATTGCCAAAAGCCTCGACGACCACCTGTCGAAGCTGTCGTTGCGCGGTTGGATCAAGGGCCTGATACAGAAGGCAGTACTCCTCGATACGGCTCGCGTCGTGAGGAGGTTCCTGTCTCTGGAGCTCTAACCACCAGTAGCTTGGACCCTGCTCCCGACACCGGCCGACTACTATTTTTTTATAATTTTAAATGTTTGGTTTTGGATGGTTTGTTAAAAATATTTCAAATTATAATTTATATGTAAAGTGAATAAACGAGATAAATAATAATAATTATTATTATTACTCGCCGTCCGCAGGCCCGGGTAGCGCGAGAGCCCTGGTGCGATGAAGAATGTAAAGAATGATTCACTTTACACCGTGACGCCACTGAGTCATGCCCCGGCCGTGCCCCGGCCGGGGCACTTAGCATACATTTTGTATGAAGTGATTCATTCATTCAAAATGTCGGTGGCTATTGTTTCCCGGCCGGGCTTGGCCGTACGAAGGCCAAGCACGGCCCGGTGGCGACACGGTAACAGCCCAGTGTAGCTTGAATGACTAGCCTAGCCGGCGCACGGCCTGGTGGTGACACGGTGTAGCGTGAATCATCCTTTAAGGATCTACTACCAGCCAAGTGGCGCCTCATTGAATAAAAAATCGTAGCATAGTCTAGAAATAAATATTAAAGAATCTAACGTCACATTTGTTACAAAGAGGATAAAGTATTTTTACGTTGTTAAAACAGGTCTCAGAATGTTTCGTGTACAAAGTAGTAGGCAAAAGTGTCAGAAACGGCCGATGTTCTTTTTTTAATTGCGGTGCGACGAGCCCGGATAGGTGGAATGACTTAACAGGCGAGTCAGAGACAACAGACTTTCGGGTTAAAATACGTAAACATAAATAAAAATATCATTGGTTGCCTCACGCTTGACCGATGGTGAACGACGATGTGGTCGTGGTGGTGGTGGTTGAATTATTAATTTTACTCTTTATTATAATTTCATTACGTTAAATATAGTCTCGTTAACAATAATACATAGCTAATCACGGTTTCGTGATTACTATTATTTCTTCATTTTAGTTGAAATGTGAACTTTATAATCCTAGATAAACTTTGTCATCATTCTCCTGCCCTTATCCCAATTTATTTGGGGTCGGCGCAACATGTCTTTTTCTTCCATACTCCTCTATTAGTCGTCATCTCTGTAGTCACCCCTTTTTTACCCATATCCTCCTTCACACAGTCCAACCATCGTTTCTTTGGCCTTCCCCTACTCTTATAGCCATCCACATCCATACACAAGACTTTCCTCACGACATTTTCTTCATTCCTCCGCATCACATGCCCATACCACGACAACCGATTTCCACACAACTTTTCAGTCAGCGGTGCCACTTTCAGACTTCCTCTTATATACTCATTCCTAATTCTATCCATGCGCATAACACCACACATCGCTCTTAGCATTCTCATCTCAGCTACATGCAATTGCTTTTCATTCATCCCTTTTGTGGCCCAACATTCTGAACAATACAAGACAGCAGGTCTGACCATTGTTTTATAAACCTTCCCCTTAAGTTTTAGGGGAATGCGGGAATCACAGATAGTCCCGGTGACCTGCCGCCATTTCAACCATCCAGTGTTAATTCTGTGCTTAACAGTCCGATCTATTTCGCCATCGCTTTGCACGAGTGAACCGAGATACCGAAAATCGGAGCAGACTGGGAGAAGCGCGCCATCTAGCACTACAGCTTCAGAACTGGAGAGACCGCCGAAATCGCAGAACATGTATTCAGTTTTGGTTCTGCTGATTTTCAAGCCAACTTTCTCCAGCTTCTGTTGCCATTTCTCCAATCTGCTCTGGATCTCAGGTCCATCTTCACCGACCAGAACAATGTCGTCGGCAAACAGCATGCACCAGGGTGCCTCTTCCTGTATTTCCGACGTAAGAGCGTCCATAATCAACAGGAAGAGGTAAGGACTTAAAGCCGACCCTTGATGCAAGCCTACAGCCACACTGAACTTATCGGTGTTGCCAGCAGCCGACCGGACGTAGGTACTAGATTGTCTGTACATAGCACGAATCAACTCAACATACTTCCCAGGCAAACCTTTCTCTTTCAAGGCCCACCACAACACATCCCGAGGTACCCTATCATACGCTTTCTCAAGATCAATGAACACCATGTGCAAGTTCTTGTGCACACGTCTGTACTTCTCGCACAATTGACGGAGAGCGAAGGTGGCGTCCATTGTCCCTCGACCTGGCATAAACCCAAACTGGTTCGGGGTAATCTCACTCTCCTCTCGCAATCTTTTCTCTATCACTTTCTCCCATACTTTCATAGTATGTGACATGAGCTTTATCCCTCGATAGTTGTTGCAGTCCTGTACATCCCCTTTATTCTTGAAGATGGGCACTAGCGAACTATTGCACCATTCTTGTGGGATCACTTCTTCATACAACAACTTATTGAAGAATAAAGTCAGCCACATACATCCATCCTCTTTTAAACACTTCCATACTTCCACTGGTATGTCATCAGGGCCCATGGCCTTTCCATTTTTCATACATTGAACTGCCTGTCTTACTTCATCCATGCTAATTTCTCTCAACAAACCCATATTTACTTGTACCTCTTTGAGCACACCACTCCATTCATTCTCTTCGTTCATCAACTTTTCAAAATAAACCTTCCATCGCTCTTTTATTTCGTCATCTTTCGACAAGACTTTACCGAGTTCATCTTTCATACATTTTATATGCATTATATCCCTCGTTCTCCTTTCTCTTAATTTTGTAATCCGGTAGAGCTCCTTCTGGCCTCTAGGGCTGTCCAGTAAATTATATAACTTTTCCTGCGCCTTAGCCCTGGAAACTGCAACCGCCTTTTTTGCCTTCCTCTTCCATTCTTTATAAATTTTCTTTTTCTCTTCTTTCAAATTATCATTTCCGGTTTCTACATTCTGCCATACTTTAAACGAAATTTTCTTTTCTTTTAGCATCTTTTGCACATCTTCATTCCACCACCATGTATCCTTTTCTATCATGCCTTTACCTTGCGATTCTCCAAATACATCTTTTGCTACTCGCCTTATACAATCCGCCATCTCTTTCCAACATTCATCCACAGATTTTCCTTCCATATCCTTCATTTCTATCATTTTATCTACCACTTGACTCTTAAACATACTTGCACACTCCTCATTTTCTATCATACGCCATCTGATTTTGGGTGGGGGCCGTTCTTTGTTCCTACTGGACGAGACACTGACTGTTACGTCCATCAATATGAGCCTGTGTTGAGAGACTAAGCATTCGCCTGGCAAAACTTTACAGTTTTTGACTGTTTTGAGACTGTTTCGTCTCACCAAGAAAAAGTCAATTTGGGTCGCGTGCTGGCCACTTTTGTAAGTGATCAGGTGTTCGTCTTTCTTTTTGAACCAGGTGTTAGTTATTGCCAGGTCAAAAGCCGAAGCAGCTTGCAGCAATGTCTCGCCATCAGTATTACGGTCTCCGTACCCCCAACCACCATGCACTCTCTCATAACCGTACTTCAGACTTCCTACATGCCCATTAAAATCACCCCCCACAAACACCTCTTCACTCTCCTGTACATTCATCATCACACAATCGAAGTCCTTCCAAAACTTTTCTTTTACACTATCCTCACATCCTGATTGGGGTGCATACGCACTAATAACATTTACTATCATACTCTCCACAACCACTTTAATAGCTATCACTCTATCACTTACTCTTTTAACATCCACCACACATTCTTTTAACTCACTATCCAAAACTATGCCCACACCATTCCGTTTGCCATCACTTCCACATTAATAAAACTTATATCCTTCTCCTAATTCTCTTGCTTTTGCACCCTTCCATTTCGTTTCTTGCAAACACGCTATATTTATCCGTCGCCTTTTTAAAACATCTGCTAACTCTCTTCCTTTTCCAGTCATAGTACCTAAATTCCAGCTCGCACACCTCAATCTTAATTCTCTCACTCTCCGAGCTTGCGTCTTACGTCGCACCCGCCCGTCCTGGTGCGACAACCCTTGTCCATTTCCCACAGGAGCCGGGTGCTGCCCCTGCGCGTCGCCTGTGGGGTACGCCCTAGCCCTATCGCACATCATATTTTTCCAGACCATGATGCAAAAAGGTTAGATAAACTTTGTGTATAATCAAAAAGAAAAAAATGAAAGTCGGAAGGTTATTTCTGATTCTAAATGTAATTGTGTACAATATTATAAAAAAAACATCGTAACAATTTGTAATAATTCAACAAAGACAAATTTAAAAAAAAATAGTACAATTATTGATTTACTAACATCAAACACTTTAAGGTTCTATCGGTTTCCAATTGATCTTCGATGCACTTTGCACGGACGATCTCTGAGTGGCTCTTTCATCCCAGGAACCTACTGCAAATAGAATTTTAATTAATCATTACAATTTAAATGATAAAAGGCCTGTAAACTACCGTAAAAATTAGGAAACCTCCCTTTTAATGGTGGATATATTTTTTTACATTTAAGAAATACTAAAATAATGTAAAAAATGTTGGATGAAAATTCCCAGGCTTGTGATACCTCTTCTCATCGCCTGCGTTCAAGTCAATATTAATTGGATTGAAACAGTTTTCCACACAATCATCAATCTACTCGTATGTAGCTAGCTCAGGGATGCAAGACCAGTTGCCTAACAATTCACTTGGCATTTTTTTTACGTTTATAGGCTCGCGCTAGACCACCATTTCACCCGATGGTAAGTGATGATAAGATCGACAATAGAGCACGCTTGCCTAGAAGTAACCTATTACTACGTACTTATTACTTTTAGCCAATTACAACTATGTAAGTAATCCTACCTCAAACAGCCACTTTTGACTCTCAGTCATCATACTCTTGTCGTCACAATATACTGTCTTCTTCCATACTTTATCACTATGATTCGTTACCTCAGTAGCCACCACCTTTCACACAGTCCGTCGTTTCTTTGGTATTCCCCTCTTTTTCTAGCCAGCCACATTCATCCTTCCTACTATGTAGCTCACTAATATATTATAAATACAAACATTAAAGTATGGATCTATAAATCTAGCCTATTTTGTCATATGTTACACTGCTGGGCGAAGACCTCCCTCTTCCTTTTCCACACAACACTGTATTTTGCTAGTGCGTGCTAGTTCTTTCGGGAGGAGTCAAGCCCGTCTCGCCATCTTCCCATAAGATTTCGTCTGGTATTTAAGGGGACCCATTAGGTTGTTTTCGCCCACTTCTCATATTGACATGCGGCAAACATGTCCGGCTCAATCCCACTTAAGCTTAGCGGCTTGAGATCGTCTGGGTCCAGACTCGAGGTTAGGCATGGAGCGTAGGCTCCTGGATTTTCCTCTCTCGGGCCGAATAGAGAACACCACGCTGCGCGCCAAAACCAAAGAAAGCATGGATGTTTGATATTATTTTTTGCGCTAATAAGCTGAACCCAGCCAGGAACCTGGTCTTATTCTGGATATTTCTGAAACAAAAACTGGCGTAGGTCGAGGTGCTACGCAGAGCTCCAGTTTAAAACTCTTGAGCTCCATAGCGGTTGGCATCGCACGACAACAAGGAACGCTTTTGAAGTTACTGGTTATCAAGCGTCCTATCTTGAGAACCGCCTGCAAAAATGTAGAACGACATTTAGAATTGGCATCGTCTGCAAAATAATAACTGGTAACTTATTTTGGACACATCTGGCACGCTAATAGGCAGGTTTGCCGTACCATACTTACAGATCGAGTAGGTAGCGGTATTGCTGGTCGAGCGTAAATTGGCGTCAAACTTAATACCACTGGTAACGGTACGAACATCTTCATAATATTAAAAGGCATAGCGGCTATTAGTAATTCTGAAGTAAAAACCAACAAAATTAAACATATGGATGAAAACGCTATTGTAGATAAAACCATTATCATTCTCACTTACCAGGGTACAGTCGGCAACTGTACTTAGCAGAAGTCGAAAAAATGGGTTTCACAGAAGGGTAAAAGTCTTCTGTCTTTTCCCAAACTTGCAAAATATATCCCTCCCTTGGACCTTCCACGTACAGCATCACTGTGTTTCCTGTGTCTAATCCGAATCCCGTTAACAAATCCGTTTTATTCTCTGTTTGCATCACTGACTCGTTAATTTCGGTGATTGCACGTAACAGTGTCATTATGGCATCACGATCACTTACAAGACAGTATAATCTAGAATATCTTACAGCGTTTGTCTTAGGTTTACACCCAACGAGACCCAAGGATACTTCTACTGTCATTTGTGCCTCTAGGATGACGCTTGGTTGAATAATTAAGTCAGGTTTAATTTTAGCTCTCACTGCATTCACGTCGTTCGTACAAACTTCTTCACGTTCCAATGGCATCAGAAATGTTTCAGGGGGATATAACGGAAACTCTCCTTTGACAGACCCATTAATTTTTGCTAATACTTTTGCATCGATTCTTGTCTGTGCGATCAGAATATCTACATCTTGATTTGGTATTGGAGGTGGTACACCTACGCCATAATCACGATCAGCTTTTTCGTAACCAAAAAATTTCGGCTTTGCCACTACCGGTGGAGGGATCCTGATTCCCCGAAGCTAGAATCACAACGGTAAAAGAACATGTAAACATACGAATTTATGCTGTTAATTCCAAGAAATAAAAGGCAGTGTATAGAGTGCAACAAGCGCGTTATAATAGTGGCGCCAGCTAGACTACCGTGAAGATTATGTACGCTAAAAATAACGCAAGCGTTTAAAGTATGCCTAGGGGTAGCGGATGGGCACGCCACAATTGCGGCGGTAGTGCCCCTCTTTGAGGAGTGGCTGGAGAGGCGTCACGGCGTCCTCACCTTCCGCCTGACGCAGGTCCTCACCGGACACGGTTGTTTCGGGAGGTTCCTGCATCAGATCGGGCGGGAGGATACGCCCGGGTGTTACCACTGCGCGGATCGCCCAGTGGACACGGTGAAGCATACGGTGGAGGTCTGCCCCGCTTGGGCGGAGCACCGCGTGTCCTCGTGGATGCGATAGGTGGCGGCGACCTCTCGCGCCCGGCCCTGGTTCAGGCCATGGTACGGAGCGAGAGGGAATGGGAGGCAGTCTCCGCCTTCTGCGAAGCAGTAATGCTCGTGAAGGCGGTGGCGGGACGCATGAGGAAAGCTCAACGGAGTGGCCCTCACGGCCCCGGCCGCTACCACCGCAGGAGAGGTACTGGGCGAACTGGGCGTAGGACGTCGCGAGACGATTTCCGGCCACCGTAGACCCGCGACCTGCAGACGGCGAGCAGTGGGTAGCTCGCCGTCCGATCAGCACCAGGCCGGTGAGTCGACGGCGCGTAGTGTTCCACGCGCGCCTCAAAGAGATGTAGTCAGCCACCACTGACGGGGCCCATCGTGGCCGGTGCCAGCATGCCTAGAGGTAGCGAATAAATTCTGAAAATGAGTTACCGCACCCCTGGGCACTCAGGCAAGGAAGAAACAGGGGTGAGTTTTAGTCAGTAAGAGTCTGACACGCCCTCCCGCTCCATACAGAGCGGGAGAAGTCATTGGATGATTTCCAATAACACAAAAAAAGGGGGGTAGCGGATAAATTCTTAACTGAGTTACCGCAACCCTGGGCACTCAGGCAGGGAAAGAATAGGGGTAGGTTTTAGTAAGTAAGAGTCTGACACGCCCTCCCGCTCCACCCAGAGCGGAAGATGACATTGGATGATTTCCCACACCGCAAAAAAAACCGTTTAAAGTGCCGTAAGTAAGTTTGCTGAATTTTTAGTCCGGGAGTTACCTATATACCGTTGCATTTTAGGTAGAGTTTTTACGCCGATCGATTGCTCACGCCAATCTTTTTCAATAGCTCACGAATGACTAATGAGGGAACCAAGCGACAGCTGACGCACCCGCGGTGGGTATGGGATTGACAGGTTGCGGATGAGGTAAAAAAAAATAGTAATAGTACGGCGGCTGAAACTTTTAAAATACATAGTTAGCATCATACTGAGCTGAAAAATAATCGTCAGCTGCATCGTGGAGGGGGGAATCTGCGTCAGCTGCCTTCGTGAATTTGTAAAAAAAAAAACGAAAAATAAAGTTATAGCACGCCAAATGTTTAACTAGGTGATTGTTTAAATAATTAAAAGTACGAAAACAACAATCACTGCGTGGGTAGCGGTGGAAAGATCATCAGCGTACGCAGTAAAGATACAGATTATTCGAGCAATGCACAGTATCTTTCAGGGTCCAGCTGACAGAACTCCCTTGCCCGTACCCAGCTGACTGATAGTTTTCGTAAACGTATTAATAACTATTAAACTACCATATTGTCAAAATTCAAGCAGCATAGAGGCAATTGAATGATAATCTCAGGAAGTTTATAACATACGTAAAACTGTTTTCGTACGATATTTTTACGCTTTTATCTTGTTTTATTTGATATGGTATAAAGTATGAAGGAAATGCATAATTTAAAGTAATATACAGAGAAAAATAGAAATAATATAAACTAATATAAAGGTAATATAAAACAAAAGAAATAGAAATTTTAATAAGCAAACTATTATTATCTAAACAATTAAATAAAAACTTTTAAATAACTGAGACTAAAATTAATCTAAAATATAGCATCGAAAAATTCCTCCGCATCGCTGTCAATCGGCAACGTGACCAAAGTATGGTGTGTAAAGTCCCGCAAACCTCCATTGAAAAGGGACCAGACGGGTGTTGTGTCTGGTCCGGGCAACTGCCCGATAGTTGATTTCGAGCTGTTGTTTAGTTCAAATCGCGCGGAGAACTCTGCTTGCGCGATGTAGGAATTTTGCTGTTCTAGCGTCATAGGGTGTCTTGTGTATGTGAGTTTAAATGTTTGTGAACGCACCCACGATACAGGAGTAATTCCTTGTGTGGGGCAACGTTTTTTAAAAAAAAAAAAGATGTCGCTACATGTTAATCACCAAAAATTGGTTACCAGAAATACAGGGTGTAAAAGGCACATCACAGAGCCGATAACTACGCATACTGTACGTCTAACAAAGTAGTTTTGCGCAAAAATGATTGCTGGGAAACGACTTTTATTTTTAGGTATGAAAAAAAAAAACTATTTTTATTGCGCGCAATGTAACGCAAACCCAAGCAAGTGGAGTTAAACACTGCCCATTCGCTCTAAGCCACGTAGGTACTTGGCGGATACGTTCGATATTCATTGCGTTTTTGTAACTGCAACTGCGTAATTTCGAAAAAAAAAAAAAGTCAGGTAATGTTTGTTACGAAAAAAGTTTAGTAATAACACTTGGAATTCATTTTCGGAAAAAAGTTTAAAAAAAAATTGCAACTTTGACCTTATCTCCAGAACCAGTGGATTCCCAGGTAGGTCTAATGGAAAAAAATGATCCAAATAATGGGTAGAATATGTGGCTTTCGGCTTCGGAAACTGCCTTTTTACACTCGTTATACACGCTCAAACCACTAAGCCTGCGCGCGCACTAAGGTTTCCCGATAAAGCGCCCCGCACCGGTTCCAAATTATAGCTTAATATCTAGGAAACTACTAAAGCTTCACACAAAAAAAAATACGTGTGTATAGCTGAAACTATAATGGAGTAAAATAATAAACGAAAATCAAAATATGAATACAAATTATCTGTCATTTCATAACACCTTACAAAATGTACGTGCTGACGGATTGTTTCTAGGTCATTTCAGTGGGTGTCACCGACAAAATTTCCAAACCGGCAATATTTTGGCTGCTATACCTTGTACTGGTGACTGATGGGGGTACTTGATCTCCCTCGAACCGTTTGAAGACTTTTCTTTTCTTTTCCTTCCCATCCCCAGTCAGTGGGAGATAATTGAGAAGGGTCTTGAAGGTGACCATGGCTCTAAAGGTGCGCTATGTACGATGTGTGGTTTTTTTCAGCTCAGTATGATGTCAACTATTTATTTAAAAAAATTCAGCCGGCGTACTATTACTTAATTTTTTTTTTACCTTTTTCGCAACCTCCCACACCGCTACTTGCGCAGCTGACGGTCAGTTTACTTATTAGTCTTTTATGATCAACTATCATTGCTGTGCCCAACAGGGTCCATATTGATATTTTATTATGTTATACCACCTATTTAACACATAGGGAATGCAATAAAGTATTGAGTATCACTGGGCAAACAACCCTGGTGGGGCGCGAATCTGGAACGCCAACGCAGGAGTCACAGACAGCCCACTCTGCAGAACCTTCATGGAGGAGAACGAGACAGCAGCTCATCTGCTACTAAGCTGCCCAGTAATCGCTCGCTCGCGCGAGTAAACCTAAGCGAGTCAATAACAGCCGGGAGCTGCTGGCCTTCCTTGAGGAGCTGGATTGAATCGAATGACAATGCTGTCGCTCCTGTACAGACTGTTGTCAGCATTATCTGACCCACCCTAAAATCAAACGACTTTGGACCCTCTGTATGTAACATTAAGGTTTATTTAATTTATATGAGCTTATCAGACAACTGCTCGAGGATTTGATGAACAAATACAATAATAATATAGACACGCAAATTTGATCTTTAAAATGTTAGTATTAGGTTATATTTTATAACTATTTGTTATAATATGATTAGTGTAATAGCTTATTTTAGTGATTGAGTTCAAGTAATTCTGGTCTCGTGGTCTGTGTTTAAGACTGAGAAAAACGAGGTTCGAGATCAAATCCTGCGACAAAGATATTGTTTTGCTTTCAATATAAAATTTATATTCCAAAACTATGTCTTGTATTATTTTAAAGAACTACAAACTATACATAAACTTTTTAAAATGGTAATATTTTCACATAACTTGTAATAAGTGGGTAGTTGAAAAATAAATATTCGTATTCATTATAAAGCTGGTATTCAAATGCTACTATGGAGTGATTATTTAAAATACAAAATAATTTGCACGAGGAGAAGATGGCTGCTCGTGCTGTGCAAGAATAACCTTTATGATAGTATACTATATGGTTCAATTTTTTTTGAATATTGCGTTTGGCATTACAGCTAAGATCAAATTTCAATGCGGCTTATAAGAGTTGTGTTGGTCTTGTGGTCACTAAGGTAGTGCGATGTTCATCGTTGTCTACGTTCGAAACCAAGTTTAACCTAAATTTAGATATTTTGTTACACTTTTTTACATTTCTTTAATAGACGACGTAGGGTATTGTCTTTTTAAACGGGCAGTTTGTATAGAAATAAAACTAAAAAATTGCAAGTTTAAAATGTTTATTATTTCATTAAAACACTTAAGTAAGATAAAGTAAGTAAATGCTCATATATTTCCAAATTAATATACTTTTTATATTAGTATGCCATATAAACATTAAAAAAGGCATGCTTATGCTTAAAAGTTTGTTATCGAGAAAATGAATTCATCTGTGAAATGCTTTACAAATTTATAGCTGCCTATATGTAGTGAATAAATATGTTATTTAAACAGAAAAAATCTGTTTATAACAATAACATCACCACATAATCTGCAACATTTTAATGGTTGAACAATCAATCCATTGAGCATTTACTTACATGGTGTGTTTAAATATACCTACTAGATGAACTAGTAGCGTAGTGGCGCACAGTCCCCTGCTATAACTTGTTGTAAGCGGCTACGCATACCGCGCACCATGTTCCAACACAAATCTTTGCCTCTCATGTGCTCCCAAGTCGATGTCACGACCTCAGCCAAGTCGTGTTTGTTTCGCACTTCCGTTGTGTCCCAATTTAAAACCATTTGACCTCATAGATTTTCTATAGGGTTCAAATCAGGACTTTTAGATGGCCAATTAATAACTGTCACACCTTCTTGAGCAGCTAACCATTCCCGCACAATGCCTGCACGATGGATGGAGCAGTTATCGTGCATGAAATAAATATGTGACGTTGGATAGGCAATTCGCACAGTCGGCAGCATGACGTCACGCAGAATCTCCAAATACAAACTGCTATTAAACCTACCACCAACTTCCACCAATTCACCAGGTCCCATGGACGACATCCAGCCCCAGTAGCCCAGGGTTATTCTACCGCTGGTTCTACAAGGTAGCAAGCACTTCTCGTTGTAACGTTCTCCTTTCCTCCGCCATAAGATTTTACGTCCATCTTTGTCCGATTTAAATGATTTTAACCGACTTCGAAAAGGGAGGAGGTTATCAATTCGGATGTTTGTATTTTTTTTTTTTTTATGTATGTTCGGGCATAACTCCGTCATATATTGACGGATTTGCAAAATTCTTTTTTTGTTTGAAAGAGGTGTTTTCCGAAATGGTCCCATTTAAATTTCAAAAGATCTGATGATGGGTTTCGGAGACAGACAACGGAACTCTTCAAAAATTTACAGCAAATCAACCGCGATTGCTGCTATCGTATGTCTATGAATTGTTAACACAGTTTAATGGGGAGCCACAACTAAAAAAGTAAAAATAAAAAACTTTTTTCAAAAAAATAGAACAGACTTCCAAAAAAAGTGCAAAATAACTTTAATTTCGGAAGTCGGTGTCAAAAAACCAAGACACAAAACAGGAACACCGACTTCCGAAATTAAAGTTATTTTGCACTTTTTTTGGAAGTCGGTTCTATTTTTTTTCATCAGTGAAGATCACAACATTTTCTTCGCAATTAAAATTTAAATATTCCTGGGCAAAACGGACCCTTTCTGCACGATGAGCAGGTGTCAATGCAATTTTCTGTGCCGGTTTATAATTCTTTATCCCAGCAAGTGTAAATGCCTTCTCACTGTTTCCACTGAAATATTGTGGCTTGAAACAATATCCCGGTGGCGTTCGAATTCGGGACTATACTTAATGGCTTTTGCTCCTGGACGAATCCGCTGAATATTTCCAATAAAAAAATTGGGTTGTAATTATGTAGTGTGACTTAAAAGCTTTTCAACTTTAATGTTAACGAGATAATGATTAAAATAGCTTAACAAAAACATATATAATGCCGGTGGCTCCGACTTTGTTGGGTGGGTTTACCTTAACGTTACGTGTTAAAGATCAAATTTGCGTGTCTGTGTTATTATTGTATTTTTGTTCATCGAGTGCTCGAGCACTTGTCTGATAAGCTCATATAAATTAAATAAACTTTAATGTTACAGGCAGAGGGTTCAAAGTCATTTGATTTTAGGGTGGGTCAGATAATGTTGACAACAGTCTGTACCTACGCAAAAGTAAGGCAGGGTGATCCTTTATCTCCAACTATATTCATAACTGTACTCCAGAGTATAATGAAAAAACTAAATTGGTCTAGAAAAGGTATTAATATCGAAGGAAACTACCTGAGTAACTTAAGATTTGCAAATGATATCGTATTGTTCTCAGAAAATGCATCACAGCTTAAACAAATGATAAACGACCTTAACTCTGTCAGCCATGCTATAGGCTTAGAACTGAATACAGACAAAACAAAAATTATGACCAACAACACTATAATACCTATCGAAATTAACAACATACCACTGGAGTACATACAAGAATATATACTGATGACGGCGGTAGCGTGGGCGTAGCGATAGCAGGTTCATCGCCATCGTTTCTTGGTATTTATTTATTTATTTAACACTTTACGCACATACAAGTACAGAGGCGGACTTAATGCCTCAGGCATTTTCTACCAGTCAACCTTAGGGTGATGCAGAAACAAATAGTGGTAGGTGCCATAAGGAAAAAAAACAGGGCATCTTTATTTAAATGCAAAGGAACATAAATACATATGTAAACTACAAATAAAATATATACTCATATGAATAAACTTAATACACAAATATACATAGCCAACAACATGCGCTGTGAGGGTGGGTATTCGGGCAAATCAGTAAAACGTAAGTTGGTGGAAGAACAATTTACAGTCACGTTTATTTGGTAATTCACAGTGAGTAACAAAGAACAAAGGCTTGTACGGTGAACGTGACAGTTTCGATGGTATGGTCTGAACTCTATGGTGTCAGCCACCGCAATGTGAACACTCACTCTACAATCGATTCTGTCCACGTGTGTGGCTGGAAATTAACAGCGCCACCACACGGCGTTCACTGTACTAACCGATCAACCAATAAGAATTAAGTTACGGTTTGACCAACATCATGAAATCAACGTTAATTTGATTGTGTTGTCGTCTTGAAATCGCTTGCGACGACACAGAATGTTCGGCGTGTGGACTGTATAATTGAAATTCGGCACAAGTAGGAATATAAAATGACTTTATTTATAGGTTTAGGTTGTGCAAAATTAACATAACTTTCTTTAGGTGATACACATTACACATTGTAGCATAAACTTAGGTAGAGAATTTCGTGTATATCTAGGAAAGCAGATGTCTTTCAAGAAATAAAGACATAAGCATGAACTAAACCGGCGAGTGAATATGACATGGAACAAATTCTGGAGCTACAAAGAAGTTCTAAAAGCTGATTTTCCGCTTACGTTAAAAAAGAAAATTCTAGATTCATGTCTCCTACCCTGCCTCTCATACGCAAGCCAAACATGGATTTATAATTCATATGCTAAACATAAAATTGAGACATGTCAGAGAGCCATGGAGAGAAGCATACTCAACCTGAAACGTAGAGATAAAAAACGTAATACAGAAATAAGGAAGCGAACCAAAGTAATTGATGCTCTGTCACACTGCCTAAAACTAAAGTGGAAATGGGCAGGCCATATCGCTCGAATGCACAATGCAAAATGGACAAGGATGGTTACAATTTGGTCTGGCCCCACCGGTAAAAGGAAAAGAGGAAGACCACTAGAAAGATGGTCAGATGAAATCGAGAAAGTGGCTGGGGGTAACTGGATGACATTGGCTCAGGAAAAAGAAAAGTGGAAAAATTGGAGGAGGCCTATACTCGTCGAGAGGTCCCTAATAAATGAAAATATAAAAATGATGAAAAATATATACTAATGAACTAATTCACAATTAACTATAACTGCAATTTATTTTATTTATTATTTTAATGTATAATTGAACAATTATTATTGAATGTATTATGAATGTATTTTTAAATTATTATGGAATTAAATGGCTAAATTAAAATTAGCTTTGCTTTGTTTTGCTTTGCTTTGTTTTTTTTTGCTTTGCTTTGTTTTGCTTTGCTTTTTGCAACCTTTCCTTTTCCTTTTTTTTTGCGACCTTTGTACATATTTCTCTGTTTCCTTCTTCTGGTCTGTTTTTTTTTGTATGTGTGTGTACATTAATTGTTAAATAAATAAATAAATTAAAATAAATGCGTTTCTAACGAAGAAGACGCTAAATTGTTATTTGTATTTTTTTCAACTACTAAAGGCATATGCTCTAGAATATGATATCGAATTGAACCCACGAATAATAATATAAAAAAAAAATCTTATATTTTAGACAAAGTCTATATTGTTAGTATAACATTACACACAACTTAAAATCTAGTGTTAGTACTTATAACTACCAGTTTTTTTATTATATTACGCCACAGTGGCATGTAGGTGTATCCAATGTCATATCCCACCTGTCCGCTATAGTTTCCAAGATGCTGTTGGGGCTGACGCGTACCCTGCGCGCGCATGATGGTGTGAAAGCCATCAATTTCCGCCTCTGCAAACATGACGGACGCACTGCAGTAGCGCGGCAGCCCCATCAACACCCTGAAGGCATTATTGTATTGTACACGCAGAGCGCTGTATGCCCTCTGCGTGTAGTTGACCCACAGACTGCATGTATAGAACGACTGACAGTATGCTCTAAACAGCGTAGCCTTTACGTCAGTCGAACATTTCGCAAATCTGCGAGCCAACATAATGACGGATTTCGATATGGATGACCGCCATGTTGGTGTAAAAAAAAAACGCACGTCTTCCCCCCGTTTTTCTTTTTTGTTGTGTTTCTCTGTCTTTTGCGTCATGTTTACAGTAAATAAACGTGTTTTCTTTCTTTCTAAAACATGAATTTCCTGATGTGCAGCACAAAAGCTGTATATTCCACTTATGTCAAAATGTATGGCGTCAAATTCAACAAAATGGTTTGCAAAGTAAAAATAGCCAGGATGCTGAGTTTGCTGTCCAGTTAAGACACACTATTGCACTTGCATATTAATTAACCCCAAGAAGAGATACTAGATGCTTTTGATAAATTGAGAGAAGAAGTACTACTCGACGAGGCAAATGGTATCACCAACTGGATTTAAATATTATGTTAGGGGAAATATTCATTCTCGGGAGACGGGAAATAATAAATTACTTAAAACACGTTCACCACCTATGTTTCCACCTTCACTGTGGTCTGTGTTTCAAACTAATACACTGAGTTTTCCTAGAACTCAAAACACCATTGAAGGATGGCACAGAAGATGGAACACGTTGCTTGATAAGCAGAAACGGGGTTTTTATGCTACCATAAAATTTTTAGCTAAGGAGCAAGCTACAACATATAGGATAATTGAAAAGGCAAATGCGGGATTTCGAAGACCTACTCCACAAAAAAATAGGCAAATGGTTTATAAAAATATTTATAAACCATTTGCCTATTTATGGGATGTATTGAGTGTACGATATATTGAATGTTCGATTTATTAACCATTCGATATTATGAACAGTATTTAGGGGTTCGATGTATCTATGTAGGTTTTTTTAAAAAAAAAAAAAACTATATAGGTCGATCAATTTGATATTCGATTATTTGGCATTCGATTTGGCATAGTACACCCGTATTTGCAACGGTACCTCCTGGACTATTTGATTTGTATTTGTTTTAATACGTATGTGCTAGATTGCAAAAGTCACTAGGATGACTGAATTTACGTCGTTAAAAGATTTAGGAAATTTAAATGATCAATATCTTTGAAACTACTCAAAGTTCCTCCGTCACAAATTCAGATTATCATTATCGTCCCCGTCACAAAATCTTGATCACATTTCGAAGGCCGTAGATCATCAGGCAGCGGAGATCCAGGTGTCCAGCCATCTTGAACTCAGGTTGGCTGGACATTAAGTTTTTATTGATTTCTCGGAAACCCTTACATGTGACGCCATAAATCAAACGTTATTACTGTCACAAATTGCGTCACTAAATGTTGGTAAAGGAACCATATTCGAAAACACTCCCGTTATTGAGATTCGGAAGTCCCAGCCAAAAGTTTTTTACGTAAATTCAAGATGGCTGGACTCAGATTTTTGCATTTTTCTACTAAACCGCTGTATGTATCACAAAACTTTTAGCTCGATGCCTGTCACAAATTTATGTGACGCCCGTTGATATGCATAAAGTCGTCAAAATCACTTCCGTTACCGAGATTGAGAGACCAGTGAAAAGTGGTTTTTCAAGATGGCTGGACACGTTTTCGATCGATTATCTAAGATTCTGTAGCATCACAAATTCTGAAATAAGGGTGTTTAGCCGTCACATAAAGTGCCCTATTGACCTACTTAAATGCGAGCTATTTTGAAGATTTTTCCAGCCATTTTGAGTCACATAAAGGTGAAACAACGCCATTTTGTGTCACGTATTTAGTCAGTTACATTAGGTTAATTATTAAAAAAAAATGGTTAAGTTAGGTTGAAATTGTGACGCCCTACGCACGAGCCGAGCGAGCGAAGTGAGCGGTGCCTCGGCAGCGGCCGGCGAGTGCCAGAAATGACTAGTTTATTTTTAGTAGGCTACCCGGAACCGAAATGGTTAGATTACGTTAATATTTTTTTTAATGGTTAGTTTAAGTAAAACTGTGACCTCCTACGCCCGAGCGAGCGGTGCCGTGGCAGTGGCCGGCGAGTGCCAGAAACGACTGCATTATATAGAAAAAAATGTCTGGTTTATAGCACTGTTGTATTTGTACTATGTCATACCTTGCGGCTTTTTGAAAATGATGTACATTGGTATACCGCAAGCTGACGGCACTATAGCCGATCGAACTATGTTATCGGTTGCGGTTTTTTAAAATGATGTCCTTGTATGCCACAAACTGACGGCACTATAACCGATGGTGGCAGAATGCGTTTGCGGCACTCTGACACTGACGAAATAAAAACCGAAAGCGTAAAAATTATGTCAGTTTACACCACAGGGCATACTCGTACAGTGGATATATTGATATATGACTCATTTTGTAAAAAAAATTCGTTTACGTGTCACTGGCACGAGATTTTTTTTTTTCAATTTTTATTGCCCAGAACTTTGCCACTTCCATGGCATCGTCGATGGTAGCAGAGGTCATTTAACTACATGTTTTAAGGCACTGAGGGTGAGATAGGAGATGGTGTATGGTTTGCAACTCGGTCGCACATTCCCACCCTGCTACCTTTTTGATTTTACCAATTCTGTTTCCAAGTAAGACCGGGATGTCATAAGGATATTTAGTCCTTAACTTGTTGAGAGAACGATTGGTTTGAAATAGGTTGTGTGCAATATACTGAGGCCCATGATTAGCAGTGATCTGGGCTGATGACGTATTGGATTACATAATAATATCTTTACGCCAGTAACGGAAACCCTTGTGTGTCTGGACAGAGATGTTTATCGTAAATGAAACTATTACCTCTATTCGAAAAGGTATATCCAAAAATATAGCCATTACATCTGATGCCATAGCACTTGACAGTGGTACCGCGTGATGATCACTGAAATTAACCTCAGCGGTCGGTCGTTTTGTTTGTAAGGATTGCTGCTCTGAATTATGTTCTTCTTCGCTAATCGTCCATCTTGTATAAAGGTGTGTAAATCTGTAACAAACTTCGTTATAAGCTGCACCGAAGAAAGGAAACGATGTACAAGATGAATCCAAGTAGATACTCAACATATCACTACTTGTGGTTAACTTTACACTGCCACTGGCCAAATCAAGGCTCCTAAGTAGATTGAAAGCGGAAGATTCATTTACCTAAAAATAAAATTTAAGGTGTGACAACTTTTTTATAGGAAATAATGTCGAACGACCATATAAAAGGTAAAAGTTATCTCCAGGTAAAAGTTATCTGACGATTGAAAAATTGCCCCTCTTGAGGAGTGGCTGGAGAGGCGCCACTGTGTCCTCACCTTCCCCCTGACATAGGTCCTCACCGAACACGGTTGTTACAGGAGGTTCCTGTGTCGGATAAGGCGGGAGGAATCGTCCGGGTGTCACCATTGTGCGGATCACCCAGAGGACACGGTGGAGGGAGACTCAACGGACCCACGCCCCCAGCCGCAGCTACCGCAGGAGACGCCCTGGGCGTCAGAGGTCGCAGGACGATATCCGGCCACCGTAGATGCGGGCCTGCGGACGGCGAGTAATGGGTAGCTCGCCGTCCGATCAGCACCAGGCCCTAGAGTCAACGGCGCGTAGTGTATCACGCGCGCCTCAAAGAGATGTCAGTCACCACTGACGGAGCACATCATGGCCGATGCTTGCCTGCATGCCAAGGGGGGCGGATAAATTCGTAACAGAGTTACCGCGCCCCTGGGCACTCAGGCAAGGAAGGTACAGGGGTTGGTTTTAGTCAGTAAGAGTCTGACACGCTCTCCCGCTCCACCCAGAGCTGGAGAAGTCATAGGATGAATACCCACCACCAATCAAACAAAAAAAAAAACAAAGGTTAACTGGCACAAAAAAGACTCCAAGCCTTTCCTTAAACTTTCAATCTCGTGGTATTAAATTAGATATGTGTGGGGGCGTGTGTCGGGAAACTCTTCAATGAGTAAGTCCTTTTAGGTTACGAAATATATTTGAAAGTTCATAAAACTCACATAAAAAATTATAAAATAGATTTCTTATTATTTAGGTTTAATATATCAGTGTCCGTTCCCACCGAAGTTAGGTAGAGAAAAGCCAAGACAATGGTCGGCGATGTGGGAACCGCGGTGTCATAATGTGATCGGTCCCTTTGTCGGTACGATGTGCTAAGCTTGCAGGTTGGCCTCGTAACACCTCCCCTGCCAAATGAGCAACTATTTGGTGACCTTGACGCCAAAAGTTGCGGCTCTTTTTCCATCTTCTGTCAACTCGGTGTTAGCTGTTTGAGATGTAATTTACTTTCGCAGCTCGATGGCGGCGATTAATGATATATAAGATGCTCAGTGCGCCTGCACCGAATAGTATCAGTGTATAAAATGGAATTGTGGTATGGTACATTCCAGTCGTGTCTAATGATTCAACCTGAATTTCGTCTTGGATGCTAATTTGGTTTTGAATTCGTGAAAACTGCTTAGATCTGTAGTCTGCAAATGAAAACTGCGTGTTTTCGCTAATATTTCATAGTGCGGTAGAGCCATTAGTAGAGCCTTGTAACATCTGATATCGTTCTTTGCCACAGGATAATTTGACTTTTGTACTGTTGGAGAAAGCATGTCTAGCTCAATCAGAGCTTCCTTAATCAGAGGGATAGGCGTGGTTCTGCACGTTACATCTATCTCCTGAGATTGTATGAATTTTTGAATACAGTCCATTTTTGATATAATTTGGTAGACGATCCTCTGCTCGCATAGGAGCCAGGAGTTGACCTTCGGGCATTGAGCCTCTATATACACAAAATCCTGAGAATTGGATGCTATATAGGGTGCAAGTGGTACTATAATTACGCTATTCTTATTTGGAACGGGACACAACTCATATAACTGATACTCAGTAGTGAATGTAATAGGAAACTTTATGACTACTACAACTGTAATCTTGTTACAAAATGAAGCAAAATTAAGAATCCCGTAAATAATTCTAATAGGTATTTTATCAATTATTTCGTCGGCACTCAATATCAAAGCTAGTGTATTTTCTATTCTATTAATTTCACTCAGTAGTTCTTGTACATTTTCGGTCTAAATCGCGAAACGTTACACAAGATGAGCGTATTAAATTATTTGCTCATTATCATTATTAGTCATATTCATGACATAGGAAAGAGCTTTTTCCAATTTTTCTTAATTAATCGAAATATTGCGTATTATCTGGTTTTTCTGAATCTTTATATAAAGTTATTATTAAATGATTTTGACAAAGTTTAATCAGTTTTATTTAAGATAGGTCATTTTCGAATTTCAGAGCATAATCGTTGTCTAAATTTCCAGAAAAACTTTTTATGATTGTGCCTGTTGGGTTGATCAAGCCTCTCTAATGACGTTCTTAGTATCACTGTTGCATTTAGGTCAACCAGAGTTAATGGTTGACCTAGATGCAACAGTGATACTAAGAACGTCATTTCTTCGGTGGTTTTTTTTAACCCTGATTTTGCGACCAGACCACGACTTTTTGCGGTGTGTATATGTATAGGTAAGTTCTTAACTACTTCATCCTGAATAAACCGAGATGCCAATTTTTGTCTACTTGCCATTGGATTTCTTACATGTATGACTTGATTTTGTTCACAATCTAAAACAGGTTCCCTATCAGCGTTACGCCGCGTCATTATACCTATACGATCGGATAAAGCAGAATTATGAATAATTTTTTACACCGTTTCCATTCGACTACGGTGTTCTTGAATATAAGTTTGAAAATATCGGTCTGTTATGTTTAAATCAATAGGATTCCGAGGATCGAAATGTCCAGAAATAACATCAAATGGCCTACATTTAATAAAACTGTGAATAGTGCTATTATAGGCGATGAGCGCGTACGGTATAAGACTTCGAATGGGTTTGTTTTTATGCTGAATTTTAAATAATCGTAAGTGTTCTAAAAGCGTGCTGTGGAAATGTTCTATGATGCTATTTTCGTTTGGTGCATAGGCACTAGTCACATGGTGTTCTATTTTGTGCAAACGGAAAAATTCTGACTCTACTCGATTCCTAAATTCGGTACCTTGATCCGTAGTTATTTTTAAAGGAAAACCGTGATGAGTACTATAAGTTAAAAGGGCTTTTAATATATTAGGTGCAATACAATCGGGTAAAAGATACGCCTGAGCGTATTTAGAGAATGAGTCTACGATAGTTAAGTATTTGTCATGGTCAATAGTCAGAACGTCTGCGTGTGCTAATTCGAACGGTTGAGTTGGTGGAGGTACAACTCTGAACTGCGGGCGTATTGGATTTCGATCATATTTCGCACATCTACATATATTGCATTCATTTATAAATTTAGTAATATCTAATTTAATTTTCGCCAAAAGTAACGTTGTGACAGCGAAAGATAGGTTTCGTTGATTCCGCGATGATTGGTCTTACCTTCGTGGTATTTTTTTATTATTTTTTAATTGGTTTGACTAATCATTAACGTTAAGTACCTCATATTTGACTAACAATAAGTTCATGGATGAATTTTCGAAAGTTTGCTGTAAAATCGATATGATACTCAACATTTTTTCGACAAGATTTACAAGAATTGCTGTCCGGAGTTTTGGATCGACGTGAGACTTTATAATGTTAATAAGACTTCCTTCCATGCTATGTTCGTTAATGTCTACAGTGGTTTTCTGAAAGGACTGAAAAGCTTGAGTTTTTGTTGGTCTACTATTAGGGCTACCATTTATTATATTAATGACTAACTGCCTCTTATATTTATTTAAAGGTTCGTCCGATATTGGAATTCCCAGAACAGGGTTTTCTAAGCTCGTATGTATGGTTTCAATATGTGGGGAGATTGTACCTTCTGGATGCTGTAGGTCATTCGATCCTCCATCAATAGCTGATTGAGCCGTGAGGGTTAATGAAGAATGTATCGGGCTATTACCTTCAGCAGTTAATGTAGAAGATGTATCAGAGTTTGTCGTTTCAGAGAGATTAACGAACAAGGACATAGTTTCATTTTGATTGACTTGAATACGTGACAGAGCATCCGCATTAGTATTGATTTTACCTTTTTTATGAACAATAGTATAATTATATTCTGCTAACCTCAGTCTCCATCTTGTGAGGCGTTAACCTGGTTCTTTAAGATTCATAAGCCAGATTAAGGGTTTGTGATCAGTTATTATTTTAAATTCTCTGCGAAAAGGTAAGGCCTGAAATATTTAGTAGCCCAGACTATTGCGAGTAGCTCTTTCTCGATCGTAGAGTAATTAATTTCGTTATCGTTTAAAGTTCTTGACGCGTAGGTTTGTCAGAACCGATAGGTCCCTGAGACAGTATTGCTCCCAAGGCCACGTTTGAGGCGTCTGTGGTTAACAGAAATTCTTTGCTAAAATCTGGATATGTTAGAATAGGATCATTTGTAAGAAGAGTTTTACAGTGTTCAAAGCAGGTCAGGTACTCTGGAGTCAAATTAATTTTAGCGCCTTTTTTAAGACATAGCGTTAAGTGTTTAGTGACACGTGCGAAATTCGGTATAAAACATCTGTAATAACCAAGTAAACCTAAGAATGCTTTAATCTGTTTAGGGGTTTTCGGAATTGGATAATTTACAACCGCTGATATTTTATCTGGGTTTGGTTTTACTCCGTCTGTGGTAATCCAAGATAGGGCGTTTCGTGTTTTAGAAATTCCGACTTATCCATCTGAATTTTTAAATTTGAATTTCTAAGACGTTCAAAAATAGCGCGTAAATTAACTATATGTTCTTACAAGGACGTCGAAAATACCAAAATATCATCCATGTACCTACGTGGTACAATTTGGTAATCCGCCAAGGACATTGTCCATCACGCGTTGAAACGTAGCCGGAGAATTTTTTAATCCCATGGGCATTCTAACGTATTCAAAATGGCATTGCTCTACACTAAACGCCGTTTTCGGAATATCGGACGGATTTAGCTGAATTTGTAGAAACCCAGATTTTAAATCTAACGTCGAAAAGTATAAACATCTGCCTAGCTAATATATTAAAATATTATTAATGTTCGGAATCGGATATTTATCATTAATCGCTTTTGCATTGAGTTGGCGAAAGTCAATGACTAAGCGCCACTTAACTTTGCCAGACGCGTCACTTTTTTTTTGGTACTATCCATCCTTAATGGGGCGTTCCAAGGCGATGAAGATGTGGTACTTACTATCTATCCTTAATGGGGCGTTCCAAGGCGATGAAGATGGTTGAATGATACCTTGTTGTAGCATCGATTCTATTTGATTTTGTACTTCTTTCTTATGTACGTAAGGGTATCTGTAGCTTTTACTGTATACCGGCCTATCGTCTACGGTTCTTATATGATGTTTGATTTCGTTGGTAAAGGTTAATGGTTCATTTTCGAGATAAAATACGTTGGCGTATTCTTTGCAAAGATTAATTAAATTAGCTGTCTCTTCTGCGTTTAAATGTTCTACGCGCAAGTGCGATAAGACTTGCTGAGTTCGCATATCGGTATTCACAGTCGAGTCTAATGCTCGAGTTACTGGCATTGTTTGTTCGTTAAAAATATGTGCGAAGATAGGTTTTTTTATAGAAATAACAGTGTTTTTATCCGTCGGATATGAAATTTGTACATTAGTATGGTTATTTTCAGCGGATGACAAGCATTCGCTGATATAGCAATCAGAAATTGATTGTTCTTCAATGTAAATGTCTCCTTGCGCAATATTAGTAGGCACCTTGATCAACTGAGTAGTTACAGGTATAGTGATTTGATAAGAGTTTAAGCATCCAGGATTATATAAAATTATGGGAATTTTAGTGAATTTAGTCTCTAACGTGTGCGTAGCAAGGTCGATTTTTGCTTTCCATTTTTTTAGTTGTTCGCAACCTATCAATCCATCAAAGAAATTATGAAATTTATATATGTATATGTCGTCGCAAGCGATTTCAAGACGACAACACAATCAAATTAACGTTGATTTCATGATGTTGGTCAAACTGTTACTTCATTCTTATTGGTTGATCGGTTAGTACAGTGAACGCCGTGTGGTGGCGCTGTTAATTTCCAGCCACACACGTGGACAGAATCGATTGTAAAGTGAGTGTTCACATTGCGGTGGCTGACACCATAGAGTTCAGACCATACCATAGAAACTGTCATGTTCACCGTACAAGCCTTTATTTTTTGTTACTCATTGTGAATTACCAAATAAACGTGACTGTAAATTGCTCTTCAATCAACCTACGTTTTACTGGTTTGCCCGAGTATCAACCTGCCTCATGGAACCCGTACCAAGAAACGATGGCGAAGAACCTGCTATCGCTACGCCCACGCTAGCGCCGTCATCAGAAGTGGGATCAACTCGGGCGCCTACCATGAACATCTATTGGCGCCAGCTCCTCGAGCAGCAAAACCAGATTACCATGCGCATGATTGAAGCCATGCGAGGATCAACGCCGACGCCTGCAATCAAGCTGCCAGAGTTCAACCCAGACCTACCAGACGTCGATCCACGATCTTGGAGCTCGACGGTCGACATTTGCCTTACGGAACATCCCATGGAAGGAGGCGCGCTGATTATTACACTTAGCAAATCCCTAAAAGGTAGTGCATCGATATGGCTTTCTCAAGTATCGCATTCTGGTATTACGTGGAGTCATTTCAAAAACCTGTTCTTAGCACGATATGATTGTGCGGAAACCTGTGCAGCGACTATAATTAACGCCAATAATAGCCAACAAAAGGAGGGTGAAAATTATGCTGCATACGCGAGCCGTTTGATGACGTCACTCTTAGCTAAATGGAAGGACATGAGCTGCAAGGAGATAGCTGTAGCATATGTAGACTGTTGTCAGCATTACCTGACTCACCCTAAAATCAAACGACTTTGGACCCTCTGAATATAACATTAAGGTTTATTTAATTTATATGAGCTTATCAGACAACTGCTCGAGGATTTGATGAACAAATACAATAATAATATAGACACGCAAATTTGATCTTTAAAACGTTAGTATTAGGTTATATTTTATAACTATTTGTTATAATATGATTAGTGTAATAGCTTATTTTAATGATTGTGTTTAAGTAATTCTGGTCTCGTGGTCTGTGTGTAAGACAGAGAAAAACGAGGTTCGAGATCAAATTCTGCGACAAAGATATTGTTTTGCTTTCAAAATAAAATTTATATTCCAAAACTATTTCTTGTATTATTGTAAAGAACTACAGACTAGGTATACATAAACTTTTTAAAATGGTAATATTTTCACATAACTTGTAATAAGTGGGTAGTTGAAAAATAAATATACGTATTCATTATAAAGCTGGTATTCAAATGCTACTATGGAGTGATTATTTAAAATACAAAATAATTTGCACGAGGAGAAGATGGCTGCTCGTGCTGTGCAAGAATAAACTTTATGATAGTATACTATATGGTTCAAATATTTTTGAATATTGCGTCTAGCATTACAACTAAAATCAAATTTCAATGCGGCCTATAAGAGTTGTGTTGGTCTTGTGGTCACTAAGGTAGTGCGATGTTCATCGTTGTCTACGTTCGAAACCAAGTTTAACCTAAATTTAGATATTTTGTTACACTTTTTTACATTTCTTTAATAGACGACGTAGGGTAATGTCTTTTTAAACGGGCAGTTTGTATAGAAATAAAACTAAAAAATTGCAAGTTTAAAATGTTTATTATTTCATTAAAACACTTAAGTAAGATAAAGTAAGTAAATGCTCATATATTTCCAAATTAATATACTTTTTATATTAGTATGCCATATAAACATTAAAAAAGGCATGCTTATGCTTAAAAGTTTGTTATCGAGAAAATGAATTCATCTGTGAAATGCTTTACAAATTTATAGCTGCCTATATGTAGTGAATAAACATGCTATTTAAACAGAAAAAATCTGTTTATAACAATAACATCACCACAAAATCTGCAACATTTTAATGGTTGAACAATCAATCCATTGAGCATTTACTTACATGGTGTGTTTAAATATACCTACTAGATGAACTAGTAGCGTAGTGGCGCACAGTCCCCTGCTATAACTTGTTGTAAGCGGCTACGCATACCGCGCACCATGTTCCAACACAAATCTTTGCCTCTCATGTGCTCCCAAGTCGATGTCACGACCTCAGCCAAGTTGTGTTTGTTTCACACTTCAGTTGTGTCCCAATTTAAAACCATTTGACCTCATAGATTTTCTATAGGGTTCAAATCAGGACTTTTAGATGGCAAATTAATAATTGTCACACCTTCTTGAGCAGCTAACCATTCCCGCACAATGCCTGCACGATGGATGGAGCAGTTATCGTGCATGAAATAAATATGTGACGTTGGATAGGCAATTCGCACAGTCGGCAGCATGACGTCACGCAGAATCTCCAAATACAAACTGCTATTAAACCTACCACCAACTTCCACCAATTCACCAGGTCCGATGGACGACATCCAGCCCTAGTAGCCCAGGGTTATTCTACCGCTGGTTCTACAAGGTAGCAAGCACTTCTCGTTGTAACGTTCTCCTTTCCTCCGCCATAAGATTTTACGTCCATCTTCGTCCGATTTAAATGATTTTTCTTCAGTGAAGATCACAACATTTTCTTCCCAATTAAAATTTAAATATTCCTGGGCAAAACGGACCCTTTCTGCACGATGAGCAGGTGTCAATGCAATTTTCTGTGCCGGTTTATAATTCTTTATCCCAGCAACGTGTAAATGCCTTCTCACTGTTTCCACTGAAATATTGTGGTTTATTGCGGTTGCACGAATGGGCAAAAATGGATTTTCAACGTGGCTTAAAACAATAGCCCGGTGGCGTTCGAATTCGGGACTATACTTAATGGCTTTTGCTCCTGGACGAATCCGCTGAATATTTCCATTGTCTCCATAACGTCTTAGCCATAGCCTGACCGTATTTCTGTAAAACAAAAATAAACATTTTTGGAACCGTGTATGTAACCTGTAAGGAGTGAATATAATGGTAAAATAGCCAACTACGCATTCATTCATCACAATCAATAAAATAAAATAGGTATAAAAAAACACTTACTGCTATATTAAGTCGGCGACCAATCCCTCTAATTCCAACATTCTGCTCATGTAAAAATATTATTTTATGTTTGGTATAGTCGTCAAGTTGCGACATGGTGCTATATTACAGCAAATTGCTTAAAAATACTTAACGAGTTAAATGATTTACAAATGTGTGTGCGCAGTCACTGCTATTAGGCGTAGTGTAAATTTTGTTACTTAGATGAATTTATGATCTACCTCACGAAGTAAATATGTTTTACTTCGTATTCAACCATTCTTGAATAAATTCTGTGAACTGAAAGTTTTTTTAAATTACCCACCCGTTTACAAGATAAGTTATTAGGCGAAAATCATATTGGTCGTTCTTTAATATTGCAAGCAATATTGTAGAAACGAAAACAAATTAAAAAAGAAACTGATGTGTAGGTGGACTGTGTTTTCGAACCGACATGCTGTTCGTCGTCAATCCAGCATCAAACCGCTAAGCCACATGAACTTGTTGGGAATACGCGAAATTAAAGATTGGGTTGTAATTATGTAGTGTAACTTAAAAGCTTTTCAACTTTAATATTAACGAGATAATGATCAAAATAGCTTAACAAAAACACATATAAAACGCCGGTGGCTCCGACTTTGTTGGGTGGGTTTACCTTAACGTTACGTGTTAAAGATCAAATTTGCGTGTCTGTGTTATTATTGTATTTTTGTTCATCGAGTGCTCGAGCACTTGTCTGATAAGCTCATATAAATTAAATAAACCTTAATGTTACATGCAGAGGGTCCAAAGTCGTTTGATTTTAGGGTGGGTCAGGTAATGCTGACAACAGTTTGTACTTGCTCACTTAGCGAAAATGGATAGTCGAATCAACCGACTAGCTTTTACAATGGAAATTAAAACAAGAACGAAGTTGATCCAAGAATTAAACGCATTTTCGCTGAAAAGAAAACATGACCGACACGTCGACAACTCTACTTTGGACACTAAACGAACAAAAACAAACAACACGCCATTTCAATGCAACTATTGTCATAAGATTGGACACAAAGCAATCGACTGTCGTTTACGTGAAAACAATCAGGCACTTGTAACACAAAGGACCACTTCTACCACTGCGCCTACGTCATCGGATCTTAAGAAAAATATCATCTGCTTCCGCTGTGGAGAACAAGACCATGTCGCATCTCGCTGTCCGAAGACGAGCCACGCAGCAGCCAGTAGCAACAGCGGCGCGGCCCTGTAACGAAGAATCAACTACTGCCAAGTCCAAGGTGTATCTGGAGAGCTAACACAATCCGGTGAGTCGTACAATTTTTATTTCGATAGTGGTACCAAGTGTTCTCTCGTAAAGCAAAAGTATTACGGCTAACTTCTTAGGAGAGCGTTTCGTTGTTAACATACGATTAACATAAGTTGGTAACGCTCATGTTTACTGTAGCGAACAAATTTTATGTGAAGTAGTTATTGACGGACATTGGTTACATTTGTCATTTCCTATCCAGATGAAGTTATACCGCATAACATAATGATAGACTCTGATATTTTAAATTATGATTTGAGTGTTACCCTATCGAGAGGGCGTCTAGTGTTAACAAAATCGGTTTCTTTTTTGCCGCGGTGACAGCAATTGATTTGAGTGCAATTAAAACCGACGTTCCGCCCGCTTTTTAGAGATAGTATTTTGAGTGTGTTGACTGTTTATCACCGCTCTTACCGACTATGTCCCCGCGAAAGAGAGGTAGTGCGTAATAAAATAATCGAGTTGTTGAATGCAAACATAATCCGACCAAGTAGTTTATTAGTGTTACAAACTTCTTATTTCCCGTTTTAATCGTTCTAGTGCTTATTTACTTCCTAGAACATGAGTCATGACTTAGTTTGAAATCTAATGCGTACTTCAGCAAAGTAACTGTAGGTACTGTATCAAGTTATCATTCCTACGAGTTAAAGACTAGATCACAATTGATTGGCAAACTAGACAGTGGCTGGCTCATATGGCAAAACCACACATGTTGCCGCCGAATATATGCTGCCTTGGTATGGTGAATGGACACCCGAGTGCTGTGCTGCATTCTTTGAATGTAAGTTTTAGTTTAAAATAAAAACTGTTCATGTGTTGATTTTCCCATCCACTTTTGTCATAAGTACGTTTTATCCTCTTTGCTGACAAAGTTAAGTTGACCAGACTTAAAATTGTTATGAGTGTTATGAGTAACACAGCTTAGAACGTGATACGATGGCGCATGGCACTTATCGCTATGCAATAAGCGTCAAAGTGAACTTGAGTCTGAAGTACCTATGCTGTTCATATTTCACATTTAACTAAACAAACGTCATAAGTGTGACTTGTTAAATTTTTGTTAAGAGCTTATGACAACCGAGCTATTGATAAGTATTTTTGACCCAAGATTACGTTATTAAGTACTTTGCTTATGTATGATGTTTGAGTTATGCTTCTGAGACATTAGGTCGTGGCAGGAAGCTCTTGACGAGGTACAACTGGCGTTAAATTGCACTATAAATAGAGTGACAAAGACGAGCCTCCTCGAACTTATGTTCGGTCGCGTAGCTAGACCTCTGAATTTTTTAACTGCTGACGATACTGAAGTTGGGGTAGATATTTCTGAATCGAGAGAGCACGCAGCCCACACCAATGAACGAAATTCTAATTACGAAAAGTCTTGTTTTGACAGTAATAAGGCTAAATTAGTCAACTGACCTGGTTCTTATTCTAAACGAAGAGCGAAACCAAATAAAATGAAATCTAAAATTTAAAGGTCCTTTTCAAATAACTGATGAACTCGCAGGCGATCGTTACGCTTTGAAATCATTGACCAGTAAGAGTATACCCACGATTGTCTTCTACCTGAACTGATTGTTGGTTGACATATGAATCCAGTGCAGATAATAATAGTGAAAGCACTTCCGCTATTGTTTGAATATGACACACACTAAAATGACTAGTTTCCATCTCTAATCAAACTGTACAGTCTGGCCGTAGTTGTAACTGCGATTCATGAGTCGTTCAGGGTGCAATGCGCGGCTAAATGTATGGTGGCTGGGTCTATATGACTATTGTCTGGGTCTGAATAAGACTACTGTTTGGGTCTCGATGAGACTACGCTGCCGAGCAGCCGGGTCATGTGGACTACTATCTGGGTGTGAATAAGACCACTGTTTGGGTCTCGATGAGACTACGCTGCCGAGCAGCCAGGTCATATTAGTGATATGTGTTTGTGTATTGTTCACTGTACAATAATTGAAGTTTATTCTGATTGTGTTCACTTGTGAGGTGTCTTTCGAACTTTTTTAAGCCGAGCAAGAGTGTTGCTACAAATGAGAATTTTGTTACAGATACACACGAGAACGTGTGACCCATCAGGTTGGCCGTGTCGTCGCAAGCGATTTCAAGACGACCACACAATCAAATTAACGTTGATTTCATGATGTTGGTCAAACTGTTACTTCATTCTTATTGGTTGATCGGTTAGTACAGTGAACGCCGTGTGGTGGCGCTGTTAATTTCCAGCCACACACGTGGACAGAATCGATAGTTAAGTGAGTGTTCACATTGCGATGGCTGACACCATAGAGTTCAGACCATACCATCGAAACTGTCACGTTCACCGTACAAGCCTTTGTTATTTGTTACTCACTGTGAATTACCAAATAAACGTGACTATAAAATTGTTCTTCAACCAACTTACGTTTTACTGGTTTGCCCGAGTACCCACCTGCCTCATGGAACCCGTACCAAGAAACGATGGCGATGAACCTGCTATCGCTACGCCCACGCTCCAGCCGTCATATAGTTTTATCAGGATTTTATCTTTAATTTTATCGAAACAGGGTACAGTTAACGAGTAATAATTTTGGGTAGTCACGTGGGTATTTGTGACCAAAAAAGGGTCATAGTTAAGTTGGCTATGCGGGTAAAATTTTTCGTAAGCTTCCGGGCTTATAAAGGACTCATTTGCTCCGGTGTCGATTAAAAGTTTTATTGGTGGGTCATTTATTTGAATATAAGGTAAATGGCGTTTGCTATGCAAATTTAGTTCTATTCGGGGGCAGTTTCCTCTAAGGTTCTCCAAGGTTGGGTAAAAATTTGTAATCTGATGGTTTTGGACATCATAAGTTTGATTGTCAATGTCAAGGTCGGTCAAAAAATTGTTAGGAGGATTTGTATTTGTATCAGTAACATTAGTACTGTTCTGTAAATTGCAATCATAGTAGCAATAATTATCTTTAAAAGTTTCATTGAAGTTAGCTTCCTGTGAAATATTGTAATTCGTGGATGGCAGAGTACGCGCGACGGGCTAACTAATGCCACTCATAGGTTTTGGATAATTATTCTGAGGTGCTTGGCATAGTGGTATTTGAAATCCAGTTGACATGTTGGTAGGAGATGCTATGAAAATCTGTTGAGTCTTTGTAGGTCTCGGATGTGTTTGAAATGTTGAATTTTGATTTTCTGGCCTAACCGAATGAAAATTAGGGTATGACCTAGAAGTAGAAGGAAAATTTTGGAGTTTTTCTTTTGATGGTACAAATTTATTCCTTTCCTGTACAGTATGTTTAATTCGTCTTGACCGTATTCAAGAGTGTGACGAGAGTTCCGTCTGTTAAGTATCTCGGCCTATACCTTGATTCTTGTCTCAGCTGGAAAACCCACATCGAATCCCTGTTTGCTCGCACAAGAAAACTCATTTACGTTTTTAAAAAGCTAAGAACATCTGCACACAAAGACATCCTGAAAATGGTTTATACTGCCCTATGTGAATCAATACTAAGCTACTGTGTCGTTGCGTGGGGCGGTACAGCCAAAACAATTCTTATACAAGCGGAAAGAGCCCAGCGAGCGGTTATAAAGGTTCTCCTCAGTAAACCGTTTAGGTATCGTACTCGACAATTATATGCTGAATTTAATGTGCTAACGGTCCGGCAAATATATTTGCTTCGAATAATCTTAAGAACACATAGAATAACTCCTCTCAATAAAGATAAAAGCCCTACGATCAGAAGACGACCCAAACCAGTTTGTTCTAGAGTTTGTACTAATACGACCTTCGCACGTCGGCATAACCGCTACTTAAGTGCACAAATTTACAATGAACTCCACAATAAACTGATAATACACATGGAGTGCCCAAGCGTAAGTGTGTAGTAGTGTGTAGTGTAAATAGCCGTGGGTCTCTGCGGATGTAGAACAGTAAGTACGACCAAGCACTTGGAGGGAATGCTGGCCCAAAATTGCCTATATTTGTCTGTATAACTTCAAGTTAGGAGTGGTCGGCAGCAGTCGGCGAATGTGGCCCTACTCACAATTTGTAAAACAAGTGGTACCTGACTTTCCGGGCTGTTCTCGATGGTTGCACGTCGACTTGTCGAGTGGCCACTCGTTCTCTTCACACCAACACTCCTGATTATTCTTGTTCAGTAGTTAACGGACGCGGTAAATATGGGTTATTTATTATTCCCGGAGGATCCCCAACGTTTACGGGATTTACTCGGGATTTTAGCGTATTTGCGGGGACGATATTATTTTAAGACATTAATTTAGTCTGCGGTGAGATGCGCGCTGTGCCTCGCGGCGTTAGACACACACACTGACACACCCACTGACGTCAAACTGACGTGACGTCGATTGTTGCATTTTAAATTGTCTATAGCTCGCTTAAAGCCGGCCACTCACGTCTGTCTGACAAATTAAAGCGAGACACACACGCGACGTGATACCAACCCCACCCAACTTGCAGAGTGGCGGCAACTCGCCACACCATGCTCCCCGCCTTGAAAGGTCCAGGAGCTTTCAAAAGCTGCTAATCTATGCGGAGCGAGTGAGGTTCAAGAAGCGGTGATGATATGTAAGCATTAACTTGTTGAAGAGCTTTGAGGGAAATCCAAGCAGCAGTCCGAAACACCATCGCATTGATATAATGCTCGGGAAAAATAATTATCAGTGTCCTAAGAATGAATTGCGGTTCGACTTGACTATGGTAAGTCGAATAAACTAAATTACAACTATGTAATGGCGTACCATTGGAACGTATAATATGAACCCTAAACTAAATTAAACTAAATTATGTAGTAATAATAATCTATTGAGTTGGCAAAGGATACAACTTAGTGACAGGACGTTTATACGTGCCTGACGCGGTTTTTATTGAAGCGACTCGAATTACACCATCCGATCCCGGAAAAACTTCCTCTATGATACCTAATGGCCAAGTCAATGGAGGTACGTTATCTTGACCCAAGAGAACGACAGTACCTATCTCTATAGGGCGATCGGGAGTGCACCACTTCTGGCGAACTTGCAGCGTGTGCAAGTACTCAATTCGCCATTTATTCCAGTAGGATAACACAAGCTGATCCAAGAGCCTTTTGCGGTTGTTTAGGTTTATGCTTTCTTCTGCCAATTCAGAAGAAGGCAAATACGTGAGTGGACTGGACATTAAAAAATGCGCGGGCGTGAGTACCTCCGGATGTGGGTCTGACGAAATGACACTAAGTGGTCGAGAGTTCAAAAGGCACTCAATTTGCACCAATACGGTCGAGAGTTCCTCGTAAGTGAGTTGTTTACCTACGACTCTAAACAAGTGAGTTTTAACACTCTTAATATTCGACTCCCAAATACCTCCGAAGTGTGGAGCTCGCGGCGGTATTCTTGTCCACTCGATGCGTGATTTAAGAAGCTCATTTTTAATATCCGTTTGAACAGTTGAATTTAATAAAAAAGAATAAATATCATCCAATTGCGCCTTAGCGCCAACAAAATTGGTACCATTGTCTGAGTACATAACAGACACTGGACCGCGGCGAGAAATGAATCTCTTAAATGCGGATAGGAAAGCCTCAGATGTGAGATCCGAAACAAGCTCGATATGTATGGCTTTAGTCACCATGCATACGAACAAACATAAGTAAAGTTTCTGCGAACGTTGACCTCTACGTCGAATAGGTATATAAGCAAGCGGCCCGGCGAAATCTACACCGGTGTGTACAAAGGCTTTAGCATCACGGACGCGGTATCCAGGAAGTTCAGCCATTTTGGGTACTGGATGCTTAGGATTTAGACGGAAACAAGTATTACATTTCCGACAACGAGAACGTATAACCGTTCGGCCATCCAATATCCAAAACCGCTGCCTTATAATGGACATCAATAACCCTGGGCCCGTATGGCAGTACGTATTGTGATAGTGATCGATAATTAGATCGACTACGCGGTCGCGTTTAGGTAAAAGCGCGGGATGCTTGGCTTCATACGGTAAGTCAGATTTAGACAATCTGCCCCCAATACGTAAGATTCCGAAGCTATCAATGAAGACAGATAAACAGCGCAACTTCTTAGCTGGAAGTTCACCTGCTTTAATTAAATTTAAATCGCTCGCAAAATGTAAACTTTGAACTAATCGAACAATGAAATTTTCGGCGGTTTGAATGTTTTCAACAGAACTATGACTATGTAGTCTGTTTGTAAATTTAAGAATGTACATAAATACACGTAACAATTTATTCCATGAGCAAACACGGTCAGCTATAGTATCTAAAATACGCGGTTCAGTATTCGAAGTTTCTACAAGAAAAACCTTTGATTTAAACTCCGGCAATGTTTCACATTGAGCAGGAGCGAACTTTAAAGGCCACTCGCTCATGGGCTGATGGAGCCATGTGGGGCCGTTCCACCACAACGAGTGTCTTATTAAATCCGACGGCAGCATGCCGCGAGACAGACAATCGCTAGGATTCTCTTTCCCGGACACGTGACGGAAACAAGCGGCAGGTAAGTTTTCCTGTATTTGAGCAATGCGGTTGCTGACAAAAATAGACCATCTATGGGGAGATGAGTGGATCCACGAGAGAGCTATGGTGGAGTCCGAGAAAGCGTGGACACCTGTAATAGGTACACGAGCGGAAAGTTTCTCCTTGACTACGCGAACAAGTTTAGATAGAAGTAAAGCGGCGATTGTTGTCAAAGAAAAATAATCATCAGCGGGTTCCCAGGTTAATCCAAGGATTTTGAAATTATGGACATCATTATCCATGCCAGAAAAATTAACTGGTAAGCGGTGAGACTCTGGGAGAATCTCTAATAAAGCGGGTGAATTGGTAGCCCATTTGACTAAGTCAAAGGGACCTACCTTCATTAAATCAATTAAATCGCGGGATAGACGCATAGCTGTCTGTTCGTCCGAAACAGAGTAGACGTAGTCGTCCATGTAAAACTGAGTTTCTACCAATTTAGAAGCCTCAGAAAAGCGGTCGCTTTGCTCACACGCCAAGTTACGCAATGTGCGCATCGCTAAATAAGGACTAGGTTTTAGTCCGAAGGGAACGCGGTTAAAATGAAAGGTGCGAATAGGCTCACCTTTGCTAAAACGATACAAGATTCGTAAATATTTGCGGTGGTGCTCTCTTACACCGATACGTAAGAACATTTGTTTTATATCCGCTGTCATCGCGACAGGGAATGTACGAAAATCAAGCAATAACAAAAACAAGTCTGCTTGCAAATTAGGTCCGACATGCAAAATGTCATTGAGCGACAACCTCGAGTGAGTTATATAATCCGCGATAGTTTTATTATAATTCTCGCGTAGGGTCATTAACTTACGCTCGAGCGCAAGTGAGCGCCCAGGGGCGTAACCGTGCGAGCTACCTAGCCCGCCGGGTGAGCGCGCAAAAGGCAGATCGACAAAGTATCTGCCGTCTTCAAATAAGACTGAAGAATTAAAATTATTTTCACACTCTAATTCGTGCGGATCAATAACGGAACGCGGCGCGGCGCGGCGCGGCGCGGCGGTGGCGGCGGGTGGAATTTCCTCTAGCTCAAACTTATGCAAACTTGACCCGACCTCAATGTCGGCCTGCGCGGTAAACGAAGATGTAATGTGTGTCACATCACTACTACAACAATCAATATCACCCATAAGTACATAACCGAAGCTAGTCAGTACAGCAGGGGGTGCGCGGGTACCTGTGTCGACCCTGTCTCCCAGGTAAATAAAGGGGAACAATTGTGCTCCAAGCACGACGTCTACCGTGCCCGGCACGTTCCAAAGCGGATCAGCGAGCTGCAAGTTACTTAAGTATGACATGTTATCATTGTTATGTAATCTAATTAATTTCGCGGGAAGTCTATCTGTAATACAATCAACAACTAACGCTTGTATCGAAAACTTCGTATGAGGGTCAAACCGAGATTCTATGTTGAGATGAATAAAACCGTGTATTGGTTTCGATGACATTCCAACACCTTGTAAAAATGAATTGCGTAATTTAATTATGGGTAAGTTCAAACGTTTACAACAGTCCACAGTAATTAAATTATTTTGCGATCCGTTATCTAGTAGGCACCGAACCACCTCCTTATCTCTGATGTCGCTATAGTATGCATATAACTGCGCGGTCGCTAGCAAAATGGTTGACCCAGTTTTAACAGCTGTAGTGAGCGAAACAGATGTATCCTTAGTAGGCGCTTGCGGCTCGGGCGATAATGACTCATGTTTTTCTCGGAAATGTAAGAGAGAATGGTGGTTCTTCTTACAAATTTTACAAACGTTACGTGACTTACATTTAACCAAAGAATGGGATAGACTTAAACAGTTTATACAGCCACGTTTTGCTTTTATAAATTCAAAACGTGCAAGCGGTGTACTAATATTTTTAAACTGCGGGCAATCGAACAGCTGATGTTGTACGTCATCCTTATCGCAAAGCGTACATTTGCCATTCGAAACCGGTTCATTACGCGATACGAATGACTTAGCGGTGTTATTTTTTGTTTGATGATTAACTGAACTAGACTTAGCGCGCGGTTCCGTCTGTAAATTATTACCGTATGAGCGTTGTAGTACCTTAACATATTCTTGCATGAATGTTATAAACTCCGCATAGGAAGGTAATTCTTTTTCACTCACACGTGATTCAAACTGTAAGACAGTTTGCGCGTCAACCTTTCTTAAACCACAGTGTAAAAAAACAAAATCCAGTAAGTCTGGAATGTCTAACTGCTTCATGGCTGCGACGGACGCTGAATATCGTTCCACAAAAGTATTGAGGCTCGCGGCATTTCCGGCGCATTGTTTAATGTCCAGTATATTATTGAGATAATGAATCCCTAAACTACGCTTATCTTGATACCTTTTTACGAGACTGTTCCACATAACGTTGTATGTATTACCTGTAGGAACAATGCCTGCGGTCAGTTTTAAGGCATCATGAGTCAACTTACTGATCAAGTACTGGACACGCTGCGAGTCAACCAGATCGGTATTTAAATGAACATTGCTTCGAAACATTTCATAAAATATGGGCCAGTTTTCCGCTTTACCATCAAACGTTGGCAAATCTATGGGCGGTAATTTTATCCGAGTACCCACTTTGTGTTCCGATGTTTCGTTTTTCGAAAGTATGAGATTACGTTTATATTTAATATTAGAATATAAGTCTTCAATAGAATATAGACTCGAATAGTCTGGTGCGGTTTGGTCAATTTCGAATTGCAATTCATTCATTTGTTCTACTATTTCCTCAAATTTGTTATATTGCTCAGTAATTGTTTCTGACTGCGCTAAGAATGTCTCATTTGAACGTGAATCATAGTTCGAGATGTTTCTGGAATCATTATATATGCGATTAACTCGCTCGAAAATCATTTGTTTTTTAGCGGTAAGCTGAGCCAATTTAGCTTCTTGCTTGCGGGACGCCATTTTGGGGCACTAATAAAGTTATGTGCCTACCTACTGTAATGACTTGTACTTAATTTGTACTGAATTTTACTGATGCCTATCCAGGCTCGAAAGGACCATCGAATGGAGTGCCCAAGCGTGTAAATAGCCGTGGGTCTCTGCGGATGTAGAACAGTAAGTACGACCAAGCACGTGGAGGGAATGCTGGCCCAAAATTGCCTATATTTGTCTGTATAACTTCAAGTTAGGAGTGGTCGGCAGCAGTCGGCGAATGTGGCCCTACTCACAATTTGTAAAACAAGTGGTACCTGACTTTCCGGGCTGTTCTCGATGGTTGCACGTCGACTTGTCGAGTGGCCACTCGTTCTCTTCACACCAACACTCCTGATTATTCTTGTTCAGTAGTTAACGGACGCGGTAAATATGGGTTATTTATTATTCCCGGAGGATCCCCAACGTTTACGGGATTTACTCGGGATTTTAGCGTATTTGCGGGGACGATATTATTTTAAGACATTAATTTAGTCTGCGGTGAGATGCGCGCTGTGCCTCGCGGCGTTAGACACACACACTGACACACACACTGACGTCAAACTGACGTGACGTCGATTGTTGCATTTTAAATTGTCTATAGCTCGCTTAAAGCCGGCCACTCACGTCTGTCTGACAAATTAAAGCGAGACACACACGCGACGTGATACCAACCCCACCCAACTTGCAGAGTGGCGGCAACTCGCCACACCAACACAATTTGAACAAGTTCCAATGCAAATCCAAGGCAAAAGAATTTCTCCTTACCCTTACCTACGACGATACGGAAGAAATACTTAAACCATAACGCACACGCAACTCAAGGCACACTCACATTCATTCATACATACACACAACACACCTGACACAAAAATATTCCCTTGCTCCTTAATTCCAATTTAGTTTTTTCCTTTTCCCCTCTCAATCCCAAAATTGTACTAGTCTAGTTTATTTTTACTTGTTTCTTAAAGTCCACATTACTTATTAATATGTTTAAATTTTGTCAGTGAAATAATAGAAGGATGGATGCCCCCTGTAACACAGGTTCTCCTAGCATGGGGGTCATTGATTATGTATTCTGTACCCTCGTCTACTGTACTCTAAACTAAGTGTCACCTGTAATTGTGTACTTTTGCAAATAAATTTATTATTATTTATTATTATTAAGAGCGCTTTCAAGAGTTGAAGGTCTCATACATCTTATCCTAGAACCCAGTGGTTCTTTCAAAAAAGTCTGTAAAGCTAGTTTTTTATAAAGAGTTCGTTTGGATTCTATGGTAGTTTTTATAGGTTCATGTAAGTTGATGTACGTCATTATTGTGCATAGTAAGAGTTGAACTTTTTCGTAAAACAATTGTATCGACTCGGTACCTTGAACTAAGAGAGAAAGATCAGTATACAACGACGATTCATCTATGTGATCTGAAAATGTATTAATTAGGGTTGATCTTATACCATTCACCTGGAATTCCTTTAGTTGCCAAAGTACATGCATCGTTACCAGTAATCTTGTTTAAAATCCCGTTGATCAAAGATAAGTTTGAAAGCTGACGTCCTGGTTCTGGACTGATATAAGTGAGCACTAACTGATCACACAAGTTTTAAAATCTAGTTAAATTATTAGGATTTCCGTCAAATTCAGGAACTAGTCTAAGTGATTTATAAATCTTATCTGATAAATCTATTTGACTCATATCGAATGTGGAACTACTACTCGATACAGTCATGATTTCTAAATTACGAAAGGCGTCACTTCGCGCGATGCGGAGTTGATTGCGCCTAATAAGACTAAGGTCCCTATTACTACGTGGGTGAAAAATTTTGGAAAATTATAGTACCTTGCGTTAAAAATATAGCAACCAATAATAGGACTTATGTACTTACATGAGTAGCATTGCTTGCGAGCATTGTTTCATCGAGTTTTGGATGTCCCAATCTCCGTAGCAACAGCTTCCTCGACAGGCCTCCAATAGGTTCTTCGTCCAGACGGTTGATGCGGCGTTTCCCTGACACGTTTACGAAATATATTTGAAAGTTCACAAATTTCACATAAAAAATCATAAAATAGATTTCTTATTATTTAGGTTTAATATATCAGTGTCCGTTCCCACCGAAGTTAGGTAGAGAAAAGCCAAGACAATGGTCGGCGATGTGGGAACCGCGGTGTCGTAATGTGATCGGTCCCTTTGTCGGTACGATGTGCTAAGCTTGCAGGTTGGCCTAGTAACAAATTACAAAACCGATCTCAAACAAAACAAACATTCTAAAGAGGGACCTGAGCAACACTTTTTACTCCAAACATAATTTCCTGGATTTTTGGACTTGTGAGGCAATTTAGGTCACCGGATAATTGTAATCATTGAAGTTTGTAATAAATATTGCGAGGCTAAAAACCTTCGATATAAACAGATAAATTCAAATACAATAAATCTCATCCAAAAATAGTTTACTGTAAATCGGTGTGATAACTTATTAAAGACAAATTAATATAGGTGATTTAGTACCTACTGACTAATCCTTCAAAGAACGTTTTGTCTTATAACTGAATGTAGTGGATGAGATGTTGTTGTTTTGAATTTAGAATCAGTGTTTTAACATATGGTTAGGGCGAGTTTTATAAATAAGGCTGTTAAAGTATAACCTGTTAAAATGTCCCTCAATACAATTACCTATTTTGCTTCAAATTTTGTATTGGAACATCAGTCAGGTTGCAAACATTTACAAAGAAAATTGGCAAATCGTCGTGCGCTGGCAAATTCATGCTGCTTATCAATGCTATCACTTCTCCTTGTCCCTGTTCTGTAGGGCAGTCCCCCGTTGTTAAAAATGGTGTAACTCTTCCAATTCCTAAAAGTATTTTATTAGATTTAACTGAAATTATCTTTATTAAATTGCCACTGTTCGTAAGCTGTAGTAGGTAAATCAAAGCCAATAAAAAGGAATGGTCACAATCCGAATAATAGTTTCGAAGAAAAGCGTGGACAAACACACATGGAAATATATGCCTATAAAAATCTGTAGGTACATTTGTTTGTAAGTCCTAATAGATTATATATGTGAACATGTTACAGTTCCAATAATATGAGATACATAGGTACGTGTCGAATTGCAACTTCCTTTTTTTTAAGCCGGTTTAACAAGAGTGGTTGATGAACATTTCACTAAGGGTAAGTATTAGTCGGACGTTCGACCTCTTCAAACTGCACATTGATTCTAAATCTAGAATGACATTAGTTTTTCTTTATTTTCCCCCTTCTATGCATGTATGTTTCATATTCTAAACAAAATACTAATTCTAGTAAACTGTTTCCGCCGTTAGTATTATATTTTTGTATATTTATCGACAAATTCGTTAGAAAACCAAGATTTTTTTTCATGTTTATTCCTTACTCAAATCTGCCAATCTAACTGGATGCGGCTGAATACCAGTATTTTACATGGAGCGACTGCCTATGTGACCTCCACAACCCAGTAACACGATAGAGTAATCGATACCCCTTGGTAATACTGGTTGTCAGACTTTTGAGCTTCTGACGATCCGTAATGACTGTCAAAGATCCACAACTTAACGTGCTTTCAGAGGCACGGAGGAGTCTCGGTATGTAGGACTGGTCACACATCCATGGACCAACCTCGGCAAGCGTTGCTTAACCTGATGGATCGACCCGTGCGGCTGTTATTACTTTAGCCACGAGCTTCTGTATATGCCTTACTATGATTATAAATACCAGATTTAGGTTGAGAGTGCGTACAGACCTACTATATCAAGACTAAACTTTACCAGCTAAGATCCAATCACCGGATAACTTGATTTCGTATTTAACTTTTTCTTTAAGAGGCTGTTTCATTGAAAGTTTATGTTTTTGTGGGGATGTACTGTGTACTTCATGAAGCTTGTCATCTTCTTCTTTTTGCTCTTTTTCCTCTTTATTTCGGTTATTTAGGATCACATCTTGTATTTGGTAAAGTGCAGCATCTTGATGCCTCACGTCTGTAATGCGACTTTAATAAATAGTAGGTACTAGTATGATACTACCGATAACCTAGTAAACAAGTCTAGTGTTTGTTCATACACAAAGAAGGATGGCCAAATCGTACCCGACAACGAAACGATGGCCTCCCAAATTCCCAATACGCCATATTTATGAAAAATACCCTTATTTTTTAAGGTCATAGAAAACACAAGAAATATCTCAATAAGTAGCCACAAAAAAAAGTTATCCAATTTTTTTGTTTTTGTAACTTTTTCTAAATTATTTAGAATAGTAGTTTCAGAACGCACCTCTTGATGATTCATTTCGCGTTTGAAATGACTTGGTACTCAAAGACTGTAATTATTCACGTTTTTCTGAAAAGTTTTAACTGTAATTGTATTCAATTAGTTTAAAGGCATCAAATCAACGAATATGCTGATATTATGTATTGGATTCTTGTCATAAAAATTATTATGTTGGTGTATAGTAAGTAGTTTTGTTCAAATGCGTACAACGGAACGTCATTTGTCATCGACAAGTTACTTAATCTGTCTGTGGACACCCCGGCAAAGAAATTATATTCTCTTTGCCGGCAATCATTCGTATTCGCATCCTATTCGATTTACTTGTTGTGAATTGTGATAAGCACTTGTGCTATTTTGGATTTCCTTCTGTTGTTTTGACCTTGGCATTGTTTTACGGACTGATAACTACCACTTGTGACGATTATTCTGTGTTTTTGATTTCTGGACACCGATTTTGTTTCTTGGATATTTGTGAGAGAAATCATGCAGACGCCACAACTAGCCCTGCGATTACTATGTGTTAATTGTAACATACGCATTGATACACTTCGCCGCCATCTCGTTTTTGATCTTGATACGAGAGCAATTTGTAAGATCTGCGAGAGGAATTCTTCAATGATAGTACGTATTTATACCTACTCATTTTAGTACATAAACCAACATAAACCATCACACAATCATACATCATATAACAACTGTAATTTTTATTTTAGATCACTGAAGAAGACTACATATTATGTGATGCCTGTAAACAATTGGCAATGCAGCATGTCAACTCCGAATTAAGTAATGAACCTGGTGCCCCATCTTCCCGTGGCCACATGCATGTTTGCATACTTTGTGGAAGTTCTCTGCGGAACCGTAAATGTGACCTTATTGTGAGAGAGAATCCATCTCAGTTGCTACAAGCAATACACATTGAACTTGAAAATAGAATTGCCCCACGGCAGGTAATTATGATCTTTTTTATTGTTGTCCTATGTTATAGTGAATTCATCACTGCAATCTAATATTGTTTTGTAACAATGTTTTTATTTCCTTATGTTTAATAAATAATGAGCCCAAAGATTTATAATAAGAAAATGCTGTATGGTTGTTTCAGGCAACTTCATCAGACCATTTTTGTCATCCCTGTTGGCTGAGACTCAAGAGAGTTGCAATGCATAATATGTAGCAAAATATTGAGCAGCAGGCAGAGCCGGAGCAAAAGCCTGAGCCGGAGCCAGAGCCTGAGCCAGAGCCAGAGCCGGAACCAGAGCTGGAACCAGAGCTGAAGCTAGAGCCTCAACCCCAAGGGTCGGTGTTTGGAGACACCGACCAGCAAGCTGATGAAGTACCCAGGGTGATTAGTTTATCGCAGTATGGACGAGCGGATAATACTGCAGCACATTGCGTTTTCTGGTTGCCGAAACAGAGATTTGCATAGAATTTCTGACCCTCTAAGAGCAATAACTCTAAGCAAAAACAAATATTATTTGCCTGTTGTGAAGAACATACATTTAGTACTGATTGGGATATGTTGTTCAATTCAAAAAATAGTTTAAGAACATTTACGGCTGAACAAGTGGAATATGCGCTTTCCTTTATTAACGCTTTTAATACATTTCTGGATTTCTCAAGTATGGACAATATACTACGACAATATCAGAGCCAGCAGCATTCCTCGATGGTGTAGTGATAAGAGAGGATGATGAATAAAAAGTATTTTTGTCAAGCCTATTTCTTTCATTTAAGTACTCTACCAATTATACTTCATTTACTCCTGTTAACAACCATTACTCAATTTGTCAATATCTATGCAACTTGAGCATTGAAGACTGAAAGGCAGTAGGTATCTAGTGACTAACTCTTCAGCCAGAATTGAAGTGGTCAAACCACAAAAAAGGCTTGGAAGTCTTTCAAGAACCACTTCACGTGTGATGTTATACCAGCTTTGTTGTCTACACTATACGTTGTGCAAGTTAGAGAAATATAGGTGTAGTTTTCATTGAATGATCGATAAGACAAACAAAGAGTTGGTGCGCTTTGATACAAGTCTTATTTTTTGGGTAATTCTCTGAGAGAAATCGAAATAAATAGAAACGAGATCGCTAATTACCCTTCTCGCTTATCGCTAACTAGACTCATAAGCTACGCCGCAGTCGGATAGAAGGTAGTTGTAGATTCTAACCTCATAAGTATTGTTGACGTTATTATAAAAAATCGTGGCTATTTAGAAATAATTTTCAAACGGGATAGTATTTACGACGTAGAAACAAACCAATCTAGCTATAGTTTATTTTGGGACATGAAAAATAAAAGTCGAGTCCAGCTCCTATTGAAATTTGGCCATTCTTCTTTATTATAGCCCGGTTAATGTTCTTCAAGTTGAAAAGGGAACTTCCAACCTCCACCACATTAAGTGGAGTGTAGTGACATTCCACCACACAAGATTGCAGCCAACCAAATATAGAACTTGTTTTTCGTCGTTAATTGAGGATAATAAATAGCAAGAATATTCATTAATTAGTTCACAATTATACAGAATAACACTGATTTACATTAAAATTAAAGAAGGAAACAAACAAAACTAACATTTAGATTATATTTAAACTAATTAAGACACTAAGTGCATAATGCCATTATCATTAAACATTACAATAAAACTTTATAAAACTATACTACTAGGTTTAACTAATGTACATAATTGTATATATATAAATGTATTTTAGATTTAGAAAACTGTAATTATTGTACCTTGAACAGGATACGGTGTATCGAACGGTCCATCTATAAATGAAATCGGAATATGATTCACAACAAGAAACCATATCATGTCTTCGATATACTTCTTCAGAGGACTCTCTGCGTCTACAATTTTGGCGAACTGTCGACGATCGCCGAATCGCAAAGGAGGCAGATATATTTCGTTAGCATTCACGATTTTGGAACTGAAAAATTAAAAACAAAGATCGGTGTAAACTGGATATTTCTTCTTCTCTCTTCTCTTTTTCTTTTTTACGAAAATCATTTTTCACTGCGTCTCAGTTTAAAGGCAAGAATCTTTTCCAGTTTAATCTTGCGACTACAAAATTGTTTGTAAGTCACCTGGTGTTGTTTCATCTTTGATGCGACGATTGCTAGGTACTCTCCGCCGATGGGGCACCCGGCTTGCTTGCCATTGTTGAATTACATGTGTTCCTGTTTGGGCATGCTTGTAACTCGCACAAAAATATGCAAGTTTCTTGCATTCTATTGTGCCATAACAAGTTCTGATTGGTGTATGACACTGTGGCATGCAACCTTCTTGCATACTTTGGTGCAAGTTGCAGGCATGTGTACTGCAATACTTTCATACTTTGCGCTAATAGTTCCTATTCCGGCATACGGGGTCACTGTTGCCTCGAATTTGCGTAGTTCCATCACATTTACAGAAAGCGCGTGGCGTATCGAAAATGTCAGCCATCGTCTTTCTAAAAACAGCCAAGTTCGAACCCAATTGTAGTTAGTTCCGCAGACTACCTGAAGGATCGCAAAGAATATCCAGATATTAAAAACTCTTATTAACATTTCTTTATACCAGAAAGGACAAAACATTTTTTGAAGATGATTGCAATATTTTTTTTTTGTCTTTAACCCCCTCATCATTTGATCATAAATAGCTAGAAATGTTTGACTACCAGGAGATAAAGAGATGACCATTACCAAGCAAAGTCATGCAGATAACCAATATAATATTTAGTAAGACAGTAGAGTAGGTAACATTTCACCAACGAAGCCAAAAGTGAAAAATTAAAAGGGCCCACAGTTCGCGTTACCTAAGTTTGCCGCTCTGAAACCAAGCTTTGGAGCGGAAAACTACTATTCTTTCAAATGATCGGAAGAACTAGATTAAGGGATTAATTATGCAAGGGAAGTGCAACCCCTTCGCCCTTGCGTAGCAAAGGATAGGGAACGTGCACGGCGTAGTCTGTGCCATCTAGTGGAGAAAATTCGTAACTTTTACCCTTTAAAAACTTGTCATTGACATTTCCGTGTCATATATGTATACACACACGTATCATGCACACATGCAGCACGCGTAACGTAGACTGCCATCTCGTGAGTGAAATCTGCAACTTGTACTGTTTAAATACTAGACATTGACATTTATGTGGCGCCATCTATAGTTCCTGCACGCTCCCTATAGGCACCTACGCTCACATGCCTATACTTTGTTACAGCGCGCGTGGGTTGCTCTCCCTTCGCGCCTCCGGTTTTTATATACACTCTAGGGGTAAGAGCCAAAAGACCACAAGCAGTCAAAGTATCCCGATTCGGTTTTGGAACAAATAAGACCTATTTTAACCATAAAGTGTAAAATGTGTTGGTCACATGAAGCGACACAAAAATTCACAAAATTGCTGCAAAAAATTTTGCGTTTCGTTTCACTAAGGTTTTACCTTTAGCAGATACCACCAGAATAAAAAATAATAACTTTAAATTGTCAATAAATCAATATTGTCATAGTTACTCACCCAAAAAACACAAATCATTGAGAAATTGGTACGACTTGACTTGATGTGACGTGCAATTAAGGGTTGAAATTTGGATGGACGTGTAGACGCTCCCCCTATGAAGGAAAAAGCACGGAAACCCCCCCCTTTTTTAATGTTTTTTTTTAAATCGTGTTTTGAGGTTATGTTTACGTATTTCCCCCCCTCCCCCTATGAAGAAAAAGTTGCGGAAACCCCGCCCCCCTCCTTTTTTAAATCTTTTTTATAATTAATTTTTTGAACAAGACAATTATATAACCGACTTCAAAAAGAAGGAGGTTATCAATTCGGATGTTTGTATTTTATTTTTTTGAAGATACCAAACCAGAAACTTTTGCACTTTTTTTGGAAGTCGGTTCTATTTTTTTGAAAAAACAGGTTTTTTTTTCTATATAATCTAGCCGTTTCTGGCTAGAATCGCTCGCTCGGCTCATGCGTAGGGGGGTTACAGTTCTAATCTAACCTAACCTAAGAATGTTTTTAAATAATTAACCTAATCTAACTAGTTAATAATATCTAGTGGTTTCAGGCAACGGCCGGCTGCTGCCGCGGCACCGCTCGGCTCGTGCATAGAGGGTCACAGTTTTAACCTAACCTAACCCAACCATTTTACTGAAGCAATCAAAGCCCCTACAAAAATCCACTAGCCACTAAAACAAATATTTATTTGCTTAAAGGAAAGTCTAAACCACCATATCCAGTGGAAAATTTACTGAGTTGGCAACACTGAATTAATGTGACAACCACGGATATCTATGGTGACAACACTTGTAAAATTGCGTCGTGTCACGTTTGGTTTCACATATCAGAAAAAGTCGGTAAATTATTCTAAGTGGTAGTTTAAATAGCACTTATTTAAAATCAGTGAAATATATGTTATATGTATAATGAAATATGCTTAAAGACTATCTAAATCACTAGATATACATATTATTTCATCATTATTATGGAGTAAAACATTTTAGTGCGTTGGAATTTCTCTAGTATACCTATAATAGTCTATGCTTACGTAAAACGAAACGCACAATGACTAGACATACTCGTAACGTCAAAGTGTCATAATATTGTTGAATTTTTATGATTTTGTTTTTTTATTTCTCGTAAACCATTAATTGCCGTGCAAAAATAACTTTCACGTAGAAGCTTCTAATAATATTATCTTTCTGTGAAAAAAATATGGACTCGAAACTCTACGTCACATCAAGTAAAGCTAAGCCGAGAAATTATCAAACCCAAATAAAAAAAATAAAAAATAAAGCGGACTTTGAAAAAAAATTAAATTACGCGTAACTTATTATTTGTAAAATGAAAACGCATTATTAAAACTCCCTAAAATAGCAAGCCTTGCTGTCAAAATTATGTCAAAAGTAATAAAATAGTGCGAAAATTGATGTTATTTTATCAAAGTTAATTGATATTTTTATTTCCGAAAGTGTTTATTTCCTAAACTTGAAACATCGTGAGATTGCTCAAGATAATAATTACTTTTCACAAAAAAAATTGAAGAGTACTCCACATCCCGTAAGACGAGCCCTAAGAACTTATAATGGCTCGTGTTTTATATACGGAATGTGGAGCACTCTTCAATTTTTTTTTTTTGCAAAGTACTTATTATGTTGAGCAATCTCACGAAGTTTCAAGTTTAGGAAATAAATACTTTCGGAAATAAAAAATATCAAACCTTGGTAAATTAACCTCAATCTTTGCACAATTTTATAACTTTTGACGTAATTTTGACAGCAAGGGTTGCTATTTTAGGGAGTTTTAATAATGCGTTTTGATTATGCAAATTATAAGTCGACACGCAGTTTTTTTATATTTTTTCAAATTTCGCATTTTAATTACATAGTTATTTTATTTTTTTGGGTGAATAACTACGAAAATTTTGATTGATTGACAATTTAAAGTTATTTTTTTTATTCTTGTGGTATCTGCTAAAGATGAAACCAAACTCATTTTTTTTTGCAGCAATACAATACAAAAATATATATAATCTATGACTAGTGTATAATCTATGCTACTATGACCTATGTTACTATTAGTTACTACGTTTAGGTTACTTTTTTTCCAAAACCAAATCGGGCACCCCGACTGCACGTAGTCGCAGCAAGTCAAAGCTGCGGAGGTGAGCGTGGGTGCTTATCCTTTGTTACGCAAGGGCGAAGGGGTTTCACTTCCCGCAGCGCCGGAGACGCTGCAGAAGCCACTTTTGTGTTTTGAGCAATTTTTAGTGAAATGTTTACCCAAAAAATTAACAAAACATAACCTCAAAATGAGATTTTTAAAAATTCATAAAAACAAAACTATACATTTCCTTAACTTTCCCCCCCTGAAGGCGGGTCTACTCCCCTCCCTCCTCCTCCCACGCCCCTCAAATATATATATATATATGTACCCTTATTTAACTCCTCAACTGCCGCGCCTCTTATCGCAGTTTGACATATTTACGACCGGGCTCATAAAAAACAACTTGCTGAGGTTTCTATTGGAGCGAGGCACTTAAAGTAATTTTTTTTGGGTTGTTGAATAAACAGACCTTAGAATAACATGTAAACAATACTTGTAATTCAAGAGTTGAATTTTATTCAAATTCTGTTATCAACGATTTGTCGGGAATAGTGTGTGTGTGTGTGGGTAGTTGTTAAAACCACTGTATCAATTTACATGAAATTTTGCATGTTGCACTATGAATAGACAAGTAATGGAGTTGTTGTGTTGGAGTTGTAGAGTCCGATATCATATTTTCCTATTATTCACACTCAAAACTTCAAATTACGAAATCAAAACAACATAACGGCTTTTTAAAATTGCGTTTCTGCGTTTGCGTTGCGTTTTGTGTTGCGTTTTTTTCTAACACTATGTAATAACTATCTAAGAATGCATGTGAACCATGCCACAGGATATAAGATCTTTAGTTATTTAATAATAGAGGTTTAAGCCGCGTAATCTGGATCGGCATACGGGTATGCCGCTGGACGTTCAGGGGTAAGTCCTTCCCTTCTATTAATAATACTAGGTATCTATAAAAACTTTCTGTTACCTTCGCAACGTGTGGCCATATAACCACTTCCACATCAAAGGTCTGTCCTGGATATAACTGGTATGATAGTTTGACCCCGTGAGCTGGCGGCCCGAGGTCAAGCCACCCTTCATTACAATCATGCCAGAGATCGATTCCCACCACTTCTAACACAAAAGTGAGTGTGAAGACACTTGGGCATTTTTTTAAACTACTATTTTCGTACAAAACTGATGTTTTCGGCCCTACTTTTGGCAGTGTCTTCTTACTCATTACGTGTTCGTACTTTTAAATATGTATGATTATTTTGTACAAAAAAATATGTTTCTCTCAAGATTTTTAAATATTTTGACATTGACGTCTTTATATTGACGGCACTAAAACTATTGTCTATGCTGAAGTAAAAATTAAAAAATGTAAACTCCTTTCAAAATCTCCTGATTTTTGTTAGTGAGAATACCTTCTTACCATAACCTAGCTAATTATAAATATAAAACAAAGTCGTGTTAGTTAGGTACACCATTTATAAATCAAGAACGCAATCAAATCTGTAGAGCTATTCTGTAAAATCTCACCGTGAAAACTAAGGTGAAGTGAACGTGAAGTGGGCTGTCAATCCATACAATCAAGGTGGAATGACGGTTCACTTCACGCTCACTCCACCTAAGTTTTCACGGTGAGCTGTCAATAGAATCGACCGGCAAGACTGATTTCAATCATCTTTAAATTGTTGGATTTGTCGCCGCTCCGAATAGCAAAATAACTATTAAAAACTAGGAAAAATCACGAAAAAAAAAATATGAAGAAAATTAATTTTCTCATACATTTTGTGTGAAACGAAAAGTTATTTCAAAGAGGGTGAAAGGAAACGATTTCGTGGTCGACAACGCTTGGATTGTTCCTTATTCGTCACTTCTATCGAAATCATTCAAAGCACATTGCGAAGTGGAATATTGCAATTCAGTGAAATCCATCAAATGCATTTGCAATAAATCAATCTGTCTATAGCCTTTTCCCAACCATCTTGGGGTCGGCTTCCAGTCTAACCGCATGCAACTGAATACCAGTATTTTACATGGAATGACTGCCTATCTGACCTTCACAACCCAGTTACTGGGTTATACGATACCCCTTGGTAAGACTGGCTGTCAGACTTTCGGGCTTCTGACGACCACGATTGACAGCCGGGACCATCAGCTTAACGTGCTTTCCGAGGCACGGAGGAGTCTCGGTATGTAAAGATGGTCACCCATCCATGGACCAACCTCGGCGAGCGTAGCTTAACCAGATAGATCGACCCTTGCGGCTATTATTACGATAGCCATTAAATGCATTTGCAAATAACGGGTGTAAAAAGACTGTTTCCGAAGCCGAAAGCCACGTATTCTACCCATTATTTGAATAATTTTTTTCCACTAGACTATATATTTTATGGAGATATTGATGGTCAAAGCCGTAATATTTTCTTTTACTTTTTACGAAAATGATTTCAAAGTGTTATTACTAAACTTTTTTCCAAACAAACATTATTTCAATTTTCGTTTTTTTTTAGAATTTCGAAATTACGCAGTTGAAGTTACAAAAACGCAATGAATATCGTATCCGACAAGTATCTACGTGGCTTGGAGTGAAGGGGCTAGTTTTAACTCCACTTGCCTAGGTTCGCATTACATTACCTGCAATAAAAAACAGTTTTTTTCATACCTAAAAATAAAAGTCGTTACCCAGCAATATTTTTTGCGCAAACCTACTTTGTTAGATGTACAGTATGCGTAGTTGACGGCTATGTGATGTGTCTTTTTACACCCTGTATGTCACGAAAGGTAGCGATACTTATGGCGATTCGATTTGGCGTTCAGATTACTAATACTTACGATGAAATCATGCACTATCAAGTTGGTCGATATGTGAGCTGCAATCAGGCGATTTGGCATATATTCTCATTCCCTATTTATGAACGTCCTCCCACTGTTGTACATTTGGCAGTGCATCTGGAGAATGGTCAAAGCATCTCCAGTGACCACACTGACCAGTTTTTTTTTCGATTTGTCAAAGCCTGCTCTGAGATGCCACATAACGAAAAATTTCGTATATCACAACGTCCTTCAATTTTTTTTTTTTAAAACGTTGCCCCACACTAGGAATATTCCAGTATCGTGGGTGCGTTCACAAACATGTAAATTCACATACACAAGACACCCAGACCCGGAACAACTATCTGCAGGTCATACAAATATTTGTTCCGTGCGGGGATCGAACCCGCGACACGCAGCGCAGCAGCCGAACGCTCAACCACTGCGCCAACCGTGCCGTCTAGGTCAATCAATGAAGGGAATCCACCCGAGTGCAACCCATCAAGCAAATAATTTAACAATAAATAGTGCTACAATACTACGCGAATCATTTTGATTCTGCCACGTGAATTACATTTTTTTTTTTTTTAAATATACACTTCTGGACACATCTATTGGCCCACCTTAGAGTTTAGGTTTCGATGGCCCCTACCGAAATATGATTGCTAGATTGAACAAAAACTGTTGATGCAGTTTTAAACCTGATACATTTTACCATCTTTTTCGATCGTATTGTTTTAAATTTGAATTCAGAATACCATACGACATGGAGCTACGCCTAACAAGTCGGATATGCGCCTTGTTAAAGGCAATTGATTTTTGAATAAAAAACATGTTTTATCAAATAAAGGTTTAATTTAATAACGCGTGTTGCCTCCATGGGCATCTACCACAGCTCTCATACGATTAGGCATAGAGTTTATCAACCGCTCTATGAAATTTTGAGGGATCATCTCCCATTCCTCTTCTATGACAGTTTTCAACTCCTGCATCGTCTGGGCAACTGGCTGACGAGCCCTAACACGTCTTTTTAGCTCGTCCCACATGTGCTCAATGGGGTTCATGTCTGGGCTTCTGGCTGGCCAGTCCATAACTGTGATGTTCACATCCCGAAGATATTCCCTGACGATGCCGGCCGCATGGGCTCTTGCATTATCATGCATAAAAAGGAAATTTGGGCCCACATAGTCCGCGTATGGTATCACGTGAGGTTCTAAGCACTCACGAATGTACCTTTCAGCATTTAATGTTGGCAGCCGTGGTCCTGTAACAACCTCAAGTTGAGTTTTGCCGCTCGCGGATATACCGCCCCAGATAGTCCATGAGCCACCGCCATAAGCAACCCTCTCTTCAAAGCAGCATTGTGCGAAACGCTCTCCCTTATGTCGGTAGACCTTCTTCCTTCCATCATTGCCATGTAACACAATTTTAGACTCATCAGAAAAGAGTACACGGCTCCAATCTTGCTGTGTCCAATTTAAATGACTGCGTGCGAAATGAAGGCGCGCTGTTCGGTGGGCTCGCGTTAGTTTGGGCCCATTAGCTGGCTTGTGTGGTACCATATCGCGTTCTTTTAACCTTCTCCGAACAGTTCGAGCGCTCACAGATACTCCGTGGAAGTCGCGAAGTTGGTTTTGTATCTCAATGGAGGTAATGTGACGATTTCTCAAGCTGGTCGTCACGATGAATCGATCCTGCCTTTCAGTTGTGACCCGAGATCGTGGCCTTCCTTGGCGACGAACAAAGCCGCCAGTCTCTAGATACTTCCGATAAACATTTCGGACCGCAGATCGACTTAAATTAAGTTGAGCACTCACGTTTCTTTGGCTGTGTCCGGCCTGAATAAGTGCCACAGCTTGGGCGGCGACTTCAGGTGAAGTATCCATAGATTATTGATAGAACGTCACCTTAATGTTAAGAATAAGTAATGTTTGTTGCAAAACCAAAGAGATCAATCACTTTTTCAAGAATTAAATCCAAGTAAACCAATAAAACCAAGTTTTCTTAGTATTCGATTGTTTGATATCAACAAACAGGCTCCAAATTGTCTTTTGTTTCTTTAAATTCTGTGTTCGAAATTCAAAAAAAGACTATTGAATGAAATTGTGAATGTGCCAGGTTCAAAACTGCATAAAAACTTTTTGCTCGACCTAATATAAAATTTTAGCTAGGACCAAACGAAACTGAAAATACAAGGTGGGCCAATAGATGTGTCCAGAAGTGTATATTTTATTTCACTCTTCACAAAGTTTCACATCGATATGTACACAAGATCTAGATATAAATAAAATAACCAAAATGCATCAAACATGATCCTTTGTGAGAGTTTGGAGTCCATACTAGGATACCCTGTGTGACGGATCACCAAGCTCTCACCCCGAACTTGTGTCGATGACTAATAACTGTCTCTGAATATATCAGGAGGAGATACTAAAAAAAAACCGGACAAAAATGCGTAAATACAAAAAGTGATAAACATAAATAACTTAACTATTTTAGAAACTAAATACAAAAAAAAAAAAAAAAAATTTGCTGTCTGAATCAGATGTATTGTCGTGCGTGTGAGTGTGTGCAGATTAAATGTGATGGCGTAAACGAGCGTGTGTATGGTGGCACTCATAGGTATGATGAACCATTTTACGCGGGCACTATTAAAAGCTGCTCCGTGGCATCATAATCTAACTTTTGTAACCAGGCTGAGATTTTCTTTTTACAAATGTTTTTGGGAAGGTTATAAATAGACAAGACTGCGTTAATTTTGTTGTACAGATAGCTTCCGAGGAAACCAAAATGTCGACGAGCAAAAACTGTATGGAACCGAATTGTGGGACAGACTGTATCTTTACGTCGCTTACCTGCATATAGGTTAGGATTATAGGTAAGAAGAGAGTGCTTGCGCAAGACCGTATTATAAACAAAGAGTTGACGTACTGTCAACACTTCCACTCGCTCATAAAGTTCTTTAGTGGGAAATAAGAAAGGAAGGTAATTACTGACTTTTAAAACAGCCCTCTGTGCACGTTCGATGCGAATCATCACATTCATTTCAATGTAATTAATTTAACTAAATTTTACACTATATTTATTGATTCTCAGGCGGCACGGCGTTCGCCGGGTCAGCTAGTATATAATAAGTAACAACTTTACCAAAGTATTTTTTTTTCTATGGATTTTGTGTTTTGTATGAAATTTTCCAAGTTTGTACATTTTATAAGTTGAGCGACTATTCTTAAAAAACAAAGGCTAACTTTGCTTACCTTCATTCGCTCGCTTTCCTCGCTCATTCTAGCCCCTTCATTCCCTTCGAACCTAACCTGTCCGTGTCTGGGTGTCCTAAGTAGACATGCGCACCGCACCGGCGCGGCTAGAGCTCGGCACGCCAAAGCGCGGGTGCATGCGAATCGAACCGACTAATCGAGCGAGCTATAAGGTTGCGATCTTTAACAATGTTGTGGTTATTTTTTATAACATCCACGCTCCCGTCAAAAAAGTGAAACTGAAACGTCCTTCTGCGCCTTGGATAACAAAAGGAATACCCGGACCGTGCGTTCCATAAATATAAAAGGGATCGTACTGATCAGAACTGGACGCTTTTTAAGGCATCAAATAATAGATGGAACCAGATGATACTGCAATGCTAAACGCCGCCACATTCCGGATAATATTTCTTCTTCCTCTTCTGCCGATATTTGGAAATTCCTTGCAACACTTGGTATCGGCAAACCGCGACATGTAGACCTTCCTAACTCTATTGACATAGACGATGTCAACTGTTATTTCTCTACTGCGCCTACAATGAATGATCAAGTAAAACACAAACTCTGTTCAGTCTATCTCTGTGGAATGCGCTCCCCCAGCTGTCAGGATGGTAACCAACCGAATAGCCTTCAAAATTAAAGTTCGCGAACACATTCGTAAAAAGTTGACAGTAGTATCCTCACAGGGCTTATTATTTTTCCAATCATCTATTTGTACCTATGTTGTTGTGTACGTATATTTGTGTATTAGTTTATCGGTTTGTGGCATGAGGTCATTATTGCGGATCTATGATACGTTTGCTGAAGAATACGGTCTTAAAATATAATGTGACGAAAAGTCAGTTCATGGTTTTTGAGGCGAGCTCTAAATGCCCTATAGTAGTACCTCCCATTAAACTGTACGGGGTTTCCTTGGTCAAAGTGGACCAATTCAAATACTTGGGGCATTTGGTGACAGCCGGTCTCAGAGACAATGCTGATATCGAGAGGGAGCGGAGGGCTTTGGCTGTTAGAGGTAACACGATAGCTCGCAGGTTTGGGCGCTGTTCCGGAGCGGTCAAGCAGACTCTTTTCAGGGCTTATTGTACCTCTCTGTACACGTGTAGCCTGTGGGTGAATCACACCCATAAAGCATACGGAGCCCTCCGCGTCCAATATAACAAAGCATTCAGAGCGCTGATGGGGCTGCCGCGACACTGAAGTACCTCGGGCATGTTCACCGGCGCTAGGGTCGACTGCTTTTATGCAACGATGCATAAGTGGAGTGCCTCACTGATGCGCAGGGTGCGCGGCAGCTCCAACAGCGTACTGATGATGATAGCCAACAGGCTCGACTGGCCTTTTATAAAACGCTGCAGTGACCTGCACGTCACTTACAGTCGTCGGCTGACAACATAATTGTGAAAAATATCGTGTTGTAGTTTTGTTTTGTGTGTATTGAAATGTTTAATGTATTGTGTGTATTTAACGTATTATTTGTGTCTATTTATTGTACATATTTCTGTGTATATGAGTCCTTGTAACTTGAAGAAATTAAATTATTTTTTATATGAGTATATATTTGTATTTTATTTGTAATTTATACCTATATATCTATGTATTTATTTTCATCGCCGTTTTCTTTTTTATATTGCACCTACCACTATTTATCTCTGCATCACCCAAAGGTTGACTGGTACAAAATGCCTGAGGCATTAAGTCCGCCTCTGTACTTGTATGTGCATTAAGTGTTAAAAAAATAAATAAATAAATACTTCTAGGCAAGCGTGCTCCATTTTCGACCACATCATCGCTTACCATCAGGTGAGGCAGTGGCCAAACGCGAGCCTATCAATTATAAAAAAAAAATTAAGTCAAGCGAAATTGCTCAAGTTATTATCTACATAACATAAGTATATGAAACGAGTTAGGCTAGCTAGGCACTATGATTTGACGCTCGACTCAAACAAAAAATTTCACTTTAACAGCCTGGCCACGGGAACGGGCGACGCGACCGGCGGTGCGTCTGGCGGTGCGTCAATTCGCGCGGCCCAATTTGTAGGCCACGGACACCAGCGTTCGCCGCCGCGACCAGTATCGACCGAGAGCGAAATATCATTATCAAAGTTTATCTCGCTATTGCTTGGAAAGTAGTAGTTTTTTGGTTCAAGATATTATATTTGGAAGAGATTGTGAAGTACATGATTTGAATAAGGATCGGGGTAAAAATGCAGAATTCCACAAGAAGTACGATAAATACGGACTATATCCAGATTTTAGAAGTGAAAACTTCTTTAGGTGCGTTGGGCATTTTTGAGATGGGAAAAAACTGTTGAACTCGCGCGACACCGAAACCAACACCAACGCTAACACCGACGCCGACACCGACGCTGACACCGACAACGACACTGATACCGCTACGCGATCCGCGTAGCTGATTGAAGTGAAAACTTCTTTAGGCGCGTTGGGCATTTTTGTTTAAGTTTTCACTTCTGTCGGCACTCCCAGAGTGCCATTTTTTTTTTCAATTATACCCGCATGAGTGTCGAAACCTTAGATTATATTCTTATAAATATACAACCAGAACTGGAGAAAACGGTAAATGCAGTGCTGCAGAAAAATTGTTTTAGTCGTTAAGGTATGTACACTACATACGACATAAGATACATAAATGTCACTCAAGTGACATTAGTGACATTTCATGACATCATTCATCAAAGTCAAAAGCAAAACCCAAAACAAAATAAAAATGCAAACAAAAAGTCAAGTGACCGACAAATAAGCAAAAAAGTTAAAGTACGAGTACCTATACATACACATGAAAAATTGAAGAATCGTGACGTAGTATCATCATTTTACTGGCTTGCGAGTTCTCCTCTCGGGCAACGTCTTCGATGTCACGTCTGAAGAAACGGCAGCGGGGAACTGAACCACAAGTTGTCGATACTCCATTGCAGACTCAATCTTACGTCGCAAGTTATCAGAGACCTTAACTACAATTTTGCCCTCAGACGTCCAGCACTTATTTATTCCATAATACTTCCGAGCATTCATGAAGACATCGTGTCTGGGCTTAGTGAGGAACTCGGAAAGCGTCAGATTACAGCCTTTCAGCTTGGTCTTATTTCGCCACACCTCGTTCCTCACAATGCGGCTTTCAAAGCGAACCTAGAGGGGACGAGGCTTGTTGGTGTTACTTCCGAGTCGATGACAGGCTTTTTCATATTCAGTCGCTCCGTCAAGATGTTGAGGAAACCAGAGCTGAGATCAGCATCCTTGTCCTCAGACAAGCCATGTAGAACGAGGACTTTAGCAAGCGTTCATGTCTATCCAGCCTCACCACAAGCAACTCCATCTGGGATTTCAGTGCACTCAAGGTTTTCCACATAAGGCCCTTGAAATCGGTGAAGTCCTTGGAAAGGCTGGCAATTGATTTGTGGGAAGCTTCACCAGTGGCATTCTTCAAATCTTCCACTTCGCTCGGCAAAATTCGCCGGTCGCGCCGCCGGTCACCGCTACGCGTGGCATGATTAGTACATTTCTATTCATTTGTTTTAAGGATGATTCACGTTACACCGTGCGGCCACCGAGCCCCGGCCGGGGCACGGCCGAGGCACGGCCGGGGCACGTCCGGGGCACGGCCAAGCATGGATCAGTTCATACAAAAAGTATACTATAGATATTTGACCGTGCAATTGTTTGACCGGCAATTGTTTCCAGGCCGGGGCACGGCCGGGGCACGTCCGAGCCCGGTGCACACGTTCATGTTACACCGTGCCGCCACCGGGCCGAGCCCTGGCCGTGCCCCGTCCGTGCCGCTGTCTAGCAAGAATCACTTCATGCAAAATGTATGCAACAATCTTTGACCGTGCCACGGCCGTGCCACGGCCGTGCCACGGCCGGGGCACGGCCCGGTGGCGACACGGTGTAACGTGAATCATCCTTTAGTCGGCAGTCGCTTCGCCGGTCGCACCGCGCGAAAATTCGCAGCAGCGAATGTCCCGTGGCCAGGCTGTAAGGCCGTACTACCGGCCAAGTGGCGCCCTCATTGAATAAAAAATTGTAGCGTAGCATAGAAAATAAATATTAAAGAATCCAACGTCACGTTTGTTACAAAGAGGATAAAGTATTTTTACGTTGTTAAAACAGGTCTCAGAATGTTTCGTATCCAAAGTAGTAGGCAAAAGTACCAAAACGGCCGTTTCTGACACTTTTGCCTACTACTTTGAATACGAAGCATTCTGAGACCGGTTTTAACATATTTAAACGCCCCTGGGCACTCTGGGCAGGGAAGGAATAGGGGTGGGCTTTAGTCAGGAAGAGTCTGACACGCCCTCCCGCTTCACCTTAGAGCGGGAGATGGCAATGGATAATTTCCAACCCCACAAAAAAAAAAGTTAAATGTTTTGCAAACGAATCACTGAATTGAAAAACAGTCTCACAATGATTTTAAAATACCTATCTAGCAATACCCTACACTATACAGGGTGCAAAAAGATACATCACAAAGCTGTTAACCACGCATACTGCACGTCTAACAAAGTAGCTTTGCGCAAAAAATATTTTTAGGTAAAAAAAAACTATTTCTTATTGTGTGCAATGTAACGCGAACCCAGGCAAGTGGAGTTAAAGAAAAAAGTTTAGTAATGACACTTGGATTTCATTTTCTTAAAAAATAAGAATAAAAAATATTGCGACTTTGACTTTCAATATCTCCAGAACCAGTGGATTCCCAGTTATGGTGTAGTGGAAAAAAAATCAAATAATGGGTAGAATATGTGGCTTTTGGCTTCGGAAACTGTCTTTTTACACCCGTTATAATAGGCGAGATAAATAAAAATCATCCCCACTTTACACGTACGGGAGCCACCATAAAAAACCTCTTTTTTAAAATGTTATTATTTCGTTTTTTTGGTGTGATTAATATAAATATAAATACCTATGCAAATTACAGCTTTCTAGTACAAACAGTCTCTACGCTATGCCTCGGACGGACGTCTACGGACAGACCAAAACTATAAGGATTCCTTGTCCTTGTTAGGACTACGGAACCCCAAAAAATACCAGTTTACAAGCTATTTTACCCAAAGGTGAAACTAATATGGATCGGTAGAATAATGAACCCTAAGTTAGATTATGAAATGGAAAAAAGACTTGTATTTAACTGTCAATCAAAAAATCTTCCTTAGTTAAAAAAAAATCTCAATCCTAATCAAAAATACTGATTGCACAGAAAAATCGTTACCTCAAAATATTATTATTTTAGCAAAAATTTAGTTAGACGCATCGCAATTTTTTTTTAAAAAAAAATTAATGTTAATAGGCACGCGTTTGACCACTATCAATTAATTCATTGAAAAGGAGTGTTGCTGATACTGGAGATAGTGGAAATAATATATTTATCCCAAACTTTGCCTAAGCATTCTATACAATGCCGAATGTTCATCCGGAAATGAGTTAACAGCAGTCATAAGTGAGATGAGTTGACGGAGCTATCTTTGTCTACAGGGTTTAAAGAAACTTAACACGAAGGGGATGACGGGGCCTGCGGTGCTCGCTCACTGTAGCCCCCGTTATCCCCTTCGAACCTAACCTGTCTGTGTCGGGGTGCCGTAAGTTCCCGTGCTCGCTTCGCTCGTTCTTGGACAATGTACGTCGCAATGGTAAACTTTCTGGTTAATGTGATGTGCAATCAGTACATTTGATTTACAATAATTATTTTGATGTGCATTTCAAATGTTAAAATAGTAAAAATGTCAAATACCAAAAGCATATTTTTAGAATAAAATATTATAGTTTAAAAAACTAAGGCCCAAACTCTAGAAGTCTACTATACGTTTAATTATAAAATACCTGGATGACCGAGCTTAGCTCGGATAAAAAGACGTTATCTAATAATTAAATCAAGCTAGATGGATTTATCGCCCCCGAAACCCCCAGCATAGTAAATTTCATGAAAATCGTTGGAGCCGTTTCCGAGATTCAGATTACATATCTATACAAAAATTGCTCGTTTTAAGGTATTAAATATATCTATAGATAGGTAAGTAGTTTTTTGGCCCGAACTTAACCCATATTGGCTAACCAAGTTTGGTATATCACAATATACTGCCTATCATACAAAAATAAACCATGACGGGTAAATTATTCAATAAATAAGACACAGAATTGTTTAAAATTAGGTTTATTATACAAAATTGGTGTGTGATTGGTACTCTGTAATTTTCTTAATGCTTACTTAATTAACATTTTTGATAGAAAATTGAACTATTTTTTATTTGTTTTCTGGTGCTCGGGGATTAACTGTAAATAAGGAAATTATTTTGTGTTATCATTAAATTACATTACTATGAATAATTAAAAACAAGTAACAGTACAGTAGGAGTTGCCGGGTGATGACGGATTAGTACTTTTTAGTAGTACTAACCCGTCAAGTGGAAATGTATCAATCGGAGATTTTTATCGTGTCTACAGTTGCTGACCGGTTTAAATATATTTTTTTTTTAGCTAATTATTTGCACTCTTGCTTTTCCAATTTACTTTTGACATTGGCAGAATAGTCGACATCGGCTCTGCTTACCATTAATAAAAAATTGAATAAAATACTGATAAGTAAAAAAAACTTGCAAATCATAATGGTGTAAAAGTATAAAATTGATTTGAGTCTGAGTAGGCTTTTTTATCTTAGAAAGATACTTAAACATTTCAAAAATACTTACTGTTATCAATAGGGTTGACGACGTTAACTGAAAAACAAATAAACAAATCATTAGTTAAAAAAAATCAGCGTATGACATGTCCCCGATTTTTATATTTTTGGGATTGACTTTCGGCAACTTTTAAGGAGATGGCTTTATATTGTAAACAAAATTCTATGTGTTACTGTAAAAGACCAAACTACGGCATTCGCCAACAAAACCTAAGATTTACCAAGAATTACCGGTAAAAGTCAGAATAAGTGACTGACTGAATCCAAACCAAATTAGGAAGACACTCATATTAATAATGTTTCTTTAAACAAACAATTCGGAAACGTTGCACTTATTTTGGTGATGATTTTCTTTCAATCTTTTGTAAATTGTAAGGAACTTTTGAATAACATTTTCTGCTTCTGAAGTTCTAGACCAAGCTCTTCAAGCTGTGCATTGTTTATCAATGAATTTAAGAATATTCATTAAATTGTAAGATTTATTTATAGATTCTATTAGTAAGTAATTCAAAGTGTGAGCGTCTGGTTAGTTACTTATAACGTTATCTTCTAATATATAAAAATCTCGTGTCACGGTGTCAGTGGTTGCACTTCTCCGAAACGGCTCGACTGACTTTAATGATTTTATTTTTGTATGTTACGACTCGTAAAATACCTACTAGAAAGTTTCGTTATGCACGAAATCACATTCGCGGGAAGTGATGAAGAAAACTGGTACAGTGTAATATATTAGTGAAAAAAATCAAGCATTGGCAATGCTTGATTTATATCAACACGACAACCAAATTAAAAATTTGACAAAATCCTAAGAAAAGAAAGATCAATTTGGACGCCATCTCCCACATAACCATTTTTTGGAAAGATAAACCAAAGAACATTGGAACCAAAACATAAGTAATCAAGAAAGAAATGTTAATTTTAAATTAGTACTAATACTAATTCATTTTAAGTAATTTGATTCCTATTAAAGTCTGTGATTTAAATGGTAATACATACTAAGACAGAAATATTGTGAATACAGGTGATTTGACGTTGAGAACGATTTTTTTATTTACTTACTGTCTTTTACATTTATTATTTTCTGGCCGCGACTCCATCTTTATTTTAATTCAGGATTTGAACTATCTGTGTATCTATTGTGGCGATTGTAGACCAAGAAACCAAGAGAATTTTCCAAAGACCCGGGTCAGCTAGTAACATTATAATAAAGAATAAAAATCGTATTAAAAAAAGTGAAATTACCTTGCTGATCACCATCGACAACGTTCACTGCAAAAATAATAAAATAAAAATTTAAAATAAATAACTATGTGTTACTGTAAAAGACCAAACTACGGCATATCCTAAAATTCGCCAACAAAACCTAAGATTTGCCAAGAATTACCGGTAAAAGTCAGAATAAATGACTGACTGAATCCATACCAAATTAGGAAGACACTCATATTAATAATGTTTCTTTAAACAAACAATCGGAATCGGAAACGTTGCACTTATTTTGGTGATGATTTTCTTTCAATCTTTTGTAAATTGTAAGGAACTTTTGAATAACATTTTCTGCTTCTAAAGTTCTAGACCAAGCTCTTCAAGCTGTGCATTGTTTATCAATGAATTTAAGAATATTCATAAATTGTAAGATTTATTTATAGATTCTATTAGTAAGTAATTCAAAGTGTGAGCTTCTGGTTAGTTACTTATAACGTTATCTTCTAATATACAGGGTGTAACGGAAAGGTGTGGTCATACTCGTATTTTAAGAACTGCATCTGCCCATCGATATGAACAACGTTTTTCAAGAAAATTCGAGGAAATTCTAAAAAAAATTTTTTACTCCCCATACAAATATTGATCAGCTGATGATAACTTTGTATGGAAAGTCCAATTTTTTTTTTGGGATTTTTTGATTTTTTCTTAGAGAAAGTTGTTCATTTCCATGGGAAGAACCGGCTCCTAAAATATGACCACACCATTCCGTTACACCCAGTATAAAAATCTCGTGTCACGGTGTCAGTGGTTGCACTTCTCCGAAACGGCTCGACTGACTTTAATGATTTTATTTTTGTATATTACGACTCGTAAAATACCTACTAGAAAGTATCGCTATGCACGAAATCACATTCGCGGGCAGTGATGAAGAAAACTGTTACAGTGTAATATATTAATGAAAAAAATCAAGCATTGGCAATGCTTGATTTTTATCAACACGACAAGCAAATTAAAAATTTGACAAAATTCTACGAAAAGAAAAATCGCTTTGGACGCCATCTCCCACATAACCATTTTTTGGAAAGATAAACCAAAGAACAATGAAACCAAAACATAAGTATCGAGAAAGAAATCTTAATTTTAAATTAGTACTAATACTAATTAATTTTGAATGATTTTATTCCTATTAAAGTCTGTGATTTAAATGGTAATACATACTAAGACAGAAATATTGTGAATACAGGTGATTTGACGTTGAGAACGTTTTTTTTATTTACTACGGTCTTTTAGGTATTTTTATTATTTTCTGGCCTCGACTCCATCTTTATGTTAATTCAGGATTTCAACTATCTGTGTACCTATTGTGGCGATTGTAGACCAAGAAACCAAGAGAATTTTCTAAAGACCCGGGTCAGCTAGTAACATTATAAAAAAGAATAAACATCGTATTAAAAAAAGTGAAATTACCTTGCTGTTCACCATCGACAACGTTCACTGCAAAAATGATAAAATAAAAATTTAAAATAAATAACAGTATAAAACAAACGGATAGTAACAGAGTATGAACTAAATATTCCCTTTTCATGATTATTATTCAGATATTAATTGTTAGTTAAATTAATAGGGTCACATTAATAAAGGGTTAAATTAATAGGTCATATAATATTGTTATTCAGATATTAATTGTTAATTAAATTAATAGGGTCACCATCAACGACGTCCACTGTAAAGAAACGAAACAAAAACATACATATTTTACTTCGTATACGACTAAATAAGTCTTAAATGAAAAATAAATTAAAAGAAATAGTCCCGCTATCAGTTTAAAGGAAGACGCGAAATTTTATATTGATGTTTGTTACTCAATCACGCCAGAAAGACTGAACGGAGCTGGATGAAATTTGGCTCAGAGTTAGATTATACTCTGGAAAAGCACATACGCTATAATTTATAATAAGGGAAGTACTAATTCCACGCGAGCGAAACCGCTAGCAGAAGCTAGTAATTAAATAAATAATTATAATAAAAAGATTATTTCAAGTAAACTGTTTTTTTTTTTTTGTGGGGTGGGAAATCATCCAATGACGCTCTGGGCGTGTCAGACTTTTACTGACTAAAACTCACCCGTGTTCCTTCCCTGCCTGAGTGCCCAAGGGTGCGGTAACTCATGTTAAGAATTTAACCGCTACCCCTACGGGGGTGGAGGATAAATTCGAAAGAGTTACCTCGCCCCCGGGCGCGTAGGGCAGGGAGGAACAGGGGTGGGTTTTAGTCAGTAAGAGTCTGACACGCCCTTCCGCTCCACCCCAGAGCGGAAAGAGTCATAAGATGATTTCCCACCCCCCCAAAAAAAAAAAAAAAAAAAAACCCCCTATGTTTCAAAAGCGTGTGGCGCATTATAATAATAATATATGTTTGGTCCTTATGATACAGTTAACACTAGTTTAGGGACCAGGGGATTCACATTTATATACAACTTTTATGTCAATAAATTTATTTATTATTATTATTAATAGTTCATTTATATAGAGGAGCTCGTGGCTAAAGTAATAACAGCCGCACGGGTCGATCCATCAGGTTAAGCTACGCTTGCCGGGCTTGGTCCATGGATGGGTGACTATCTTTACATACCGAGACTCCTCCGTACCTCGGAAAGCACGTTAAGCCGTAGGTCTTGGCTGTCAATCGTGGATCTTTGACAGTCGTTACGGGTCGTCAGAAGCCCGAAAGTCTGACAACTAGTCTTACCAAGAGGTATCGTATTACCCAGTAACTGGGTTGTGGAGGTCAGATAGGCAGTCGCTCCATGTAAAATACTGGTATTCAGCTGCAACCGGTTAGACTGGAAGCCGACCCCAAGATAGTTGGGAAAAGGCTAGGCAGATTGATTTTTTTTTTTGATTAATAGTTCATTTATTTTCAGTTAATTTCACATCCATTTCAAATCAAATTAGTCTAATAAATAAAAATAGACTAATTAAATACAAATCAAAATGAAACATTAAAATTAAATCATTCAAATGATAAATGAGATTTATTTATGTAGAATGTTTAAAAGTAACCCGTTAAACAAAAAATAATGTTGAGTTCGGTGTCTCCTATCAAAAGAGACATGGAAACATATTCAGGCTCTTTCTAGGTCCAGACATTACATATTTTGATCACGTCATAGTTTTGGGGACCATGCAGATTTATCTGAGATATTACCTACTTATAAACCGTTCACCTAGGTGCCACTAACTTTAATACCACTACTTCCAATAAAAAAATAACTTCACTTTTAATGCATTTATTTAAGTGATACCATAATTTTTTTATTGGATTTTATTTTAATTTCAAAATAGCTTCTGCCAGCAGCTTCCCTCCATTATAATTTATAGCCTATATGTTATTCAGATGTATAAGTTATATCACTGTAAAGTTTCATCAAAATCTGTTTAGTAGTTTTTGTGTGAAAGAGTAACAAACATACATCCTCACAAACTTTCACATTTATTTGATAGCTTTTCCACAAAATGTTTTTTTCCATAAACATATATTTTTAAGCTCCCTTTAATAATAATCAATTATTGTTATAATTACCTTGACGGTCGCTATCAACAACGTCAACTGCAAAGAAATTAAAAAACAAATTAATTTAGTTTGTCAAAGCAATGACAGCTCCTTCATGATAAACATCTAATACTGAAAAATGCAAGCACCTAAGTACGGATAAGGTAATGATGTGTGACATATGAGTAGGTCCAATGTATATGTCACCGGATTATTGTAAAATCCGTAAGATTGTAATAATTTTTGCAATGTATGGCATTCTGAATATTTTGTGAATAAATCATTTCGAATACAAAAAAAAACCAACAAAATGTTATACCTACTTTGTAATCTATGAGCAAAAACCGGCCAAGTGTGTGTCGGACCAAATGTTTTTTTGACTATTTGTATGGCTTTGGGTCAACAAGATGCTTACTTATATTGTGAACATTTGAAGACTGTAGCTCCAACCATTTGGCTGTAAAATTTGTGTGACAGACGACTGACAGACAGACAGACGGACAAACGGACACGTGAGTGACAGCAATAGGCCTATGTTTGGACCCTTCGGGTACGGAACCCTAAAAAGAGTAAGTATAAATTTACGAGTTTTTTAGGTTTCCTTACCCAAAGGGTAAAACGGGACCCTATTACTAAGACTCCGCTGTCCGTCCGTCTGTCACCAGGCTGAGTCTCATGAACCGTGATTGTTAGACAGTTGAAATTTTTACAGATGCTGTATTTCTGTTGCCGCTATAACAACAAATACTAAAAAACAGAATAAAAAATATTTAAGGGGGCTCTCATACAACAGACATGATTTTTTTGCCGTTTTTATAGATAATGGTACGGAACCCTTCGTGCGCGAGTTCGACTCGCACTTTCCTGGTTTAGTTTAATATAATGGATTCTGCAATTACCCAGTTTACAAATCAGGCTTGGATACAAAAGCTTTTTAAAAGACAACCGCCACGATGAAGTTTTTAATGTAATAGAAATGAGGATTAACTCACCTTGAGGTTTCGCGATGGTCATGGCGACCAATGCTACCACCAGTAGAACAATCTGAAATGCAAGAATAATACATGGTACAACTGGGCTGTTACAAGTTTGATTTCACTTCATTAATAACAGCCGCACTGGTCGATCCATCAGTTTAAGCCACGCTTGCCGGGGTTGAGCCATGGATGGGTGACCATCTTTACATACCGAGACTCCTCCATGCCTCGGATAGCACGTTAAACCGTTGGTCCCGACCATATATCGTGGATCTTTGACAGTCGTTACGGGTTGTCAGAAGCCCGAAAGCCTGACAACCAGTCTTACCAAGGGGTATCATATTACCCAGTAACTGGGTTGTGGAGCTCAGATAGGCAGTCGCTCCATGTAAAATAATGGTATTCAGCTGCATCCGGTTAGACTGGAAGCCGACCCCAAGATAGTTGTGAAAAGGCTAGGCAGGCTGGCTGGCAGTAGCCAAGACCTATGTACAGAGTGTAACAGAAATGCGTCGTGATGATTTTCGTGTTCGGTCGGGGCCTCCATAGATGGACTGCTTGGAGCAGTCGAGACCAACCGCACGAGAGCAGTCATGTTGCGGTCGGGGCTTCCATAGACTAACTGCTTGGAGCAGTCGAGACCAACTGCACGAAGGCAGATACTACTTCTGCCCATAAAAATAAACAAATTTTTTCAAGAAATTAAAAGTAAATTTCGAAAAAAACTTCCATACCTTCTAAATGATAAATGATTTAATTTTGTAAATAGGTTTTAACAACACTTTTACTCGTCAATTTTTTTTTGTCAGTTTTAGCTAGATGAGGCCGGTGTTTCCTAGCTGACTACCCTAAGAAGAAATACCGAAACAAACTCAGAGGTCAAAGTCTAAGAAGAAGAGGTCAAAGTACTAATTTTGATGAGCTGATGATAACTTTCTACATAAGTCCAATTTTTTTTTTGGGCAATTGGCAATGGCTTCCTGGAAGAAAGTTGTTTATGTTCATAGACAGAAACAGTCTCTAAAATATGACCACCTCTTTCCGTTACACCCTTTTTATAAGTATTAACATAATTTAAAAAAATATCTATTGCTAACTTTTGTTGTAACCAAATTTTTGCAGGCATTGTTTTCACTCTCAAAAACACCAAAAACGAGATTCGGAAAACTGTTTCTGGTTATATTGAAGAAAAAAACAGTAAAAAGTAAATAAGTACCTATACTAAGTAACTTATTCCTATAACACTATTTTTCCCACAATGGTACATAAATAATAAAAACTACGCACCGTAAACTTGCCCATGATTAATATTTTTCTCTTCACTAAGTAAGACAAAACTGCTTGCCAAATTATGTCTATGATCTTTTTATACGCGGACATAACAAATATTGATGTTTATATGAAACGAGGTGATAACCTCTGACCTAGATCTTGGAACATTGGAACTCGAAATATTTACCTAATCAAATAATGAAATAAAGAGATGAATTCTGAAATATCCGATCAAGTGCGAGTCGCATTAGCATACGAAGGATTTCGTACTATTGATAGACCTTGCTTCTTACGAAATTTTGAGATTTCGAAGTCAAATACCTTATAGCAGTGGTTCCCAAAGTTAACTAGACCGCGACCCACCCACAAAAATTACCAAATATGGGACTCACCTCTTGTCTGTCATGAAGAAAAAGGGGTATACACATTATGATTGATGGACTTTTCAATAAGAAAAATAAAGTTACAATCGATTAACTTACAAGCACTATGTCGGTACCATTTTATTAATTATAAGAAGTGCTATTTTAAAGAAAAGGATATATTTGTTTCGTATTTTTTGTCATTTTAGCTTTAACATCGGTTTGTTAAGGGTCCACTACGATTTTTTATTCAATGAGGGCGCCACTTGGCCGCAAGTGGCGCCCTCATTGAATAAAAAATCGTAGCATAGCATAGAAAATGAATATTAAAGAATCCAACGTCACGTTTGTTACAAAGAGGATAAAGTATTTTTACGTTGTTAGAGCAGGTCTCAAAATGTTTCGTATCCAAAGTAGTAGGCAAAAGTGTCAGAAACGTCTACGTTGGATTCTTTAATATTTATTTTCTGTGTTATGCTACGATTTTTTATTCAATGAGGGCGCCACTTGGCCGGTAGTATTCAATATTCAATATTCTCTCGTCGTTGCGACGAGACGAGAGAATCGTGGCAACGATTCGTTGCCACGATTCGTTGACCTCAAAGTCAACGAATCGGTGACTCTGAGTCGCGACCAATGGGTCGCGACTCAAAGTTTGGGAAATACTGCCTTATAGGTAGGTATATAGGCTTTGCGAGTGTCGAAATATGCGGTATTGCGAAACCTTTGTGCTCGTGGCTGACTCATACTTTAACAGTTTTTGACATACTTTATAGTGTCAGCACTAAATACACAAAGTTATATGCTTGTATGTATTACCGATTTTAGGATAGAGCTAAAACATTAATAATGCAAAACCTGACCCACCTTTATTTTTAACACGTATTTTGTGAAACAGCCTACGGATACGGATCCCTAAAATAAAATAAAAAACCAGTTTATTAACTTAGGTGAAGAAGTAGTGATACGAGTAATAGATATTTCTGACCACTAACCCACTCAGGGTTGTCGAGCGTCATCATAGGATTCTGGATGCGTGGCCGGACAAATTCGATGGTGTTGGGCCAGTCCGGTTTTTACATTTCCCCAGTCGCGTATAATAAAGGAGACTAATACATTAAATACATTTGCTGTTATTTCAACAGCTGAAGTTAAGAAAATTGTATAGTAAGAAGTCTGCCCACTATTCCGTATTCATACCATGACCGTGTCAGAATACGTCAGGCAAAAAAAATGTTGTATTGAAACGTATGTGAATGCCCACTACACCGTCCTGTCACCAACCAACACGGTAGCGTTATATTTTGTCGGTGCCGATACGCTCCATGCATGGCACACAACGTTGGCAAACAGTAAGCATACGGGTTATATCCAAATGACCATTCTAAGCCCGTAAAATTGCCGTTTACCGGTATAGTCGGCAGACTCCTTTAACCACAAAACCCTTAACAAATTATGATGTCCGTTTTTTACGCAATTTAATATTAACTCCAGCTAAAGTTGCAGGTTTGTTCAACTTTCCGGCTTTAGGACCTGGCAGCCCTATAGTATAGTATACGCAAGCGTTTCTAGGATTTCTTTGTTAGCCATACCCATAGTATTTAGTATGTTTATGTATCACATATTTGTTTAGTTTATTTAAGTAACAGATTTATTTTAAGTTTTTGTTGTGCACTTAAGATGTACCTACCTACTTATGCAATTGTATTTTTCACCCTGAGGTTTGCTGTAAGAAAACCCAAATGCTGGGTTAAGCTCGCCTTTGTAACTAATTGTTAATTTGTGTTTTATTTATATGTTATATGTGTACAATAAAGAATAATTAACTTTCCGGCTTTAGGACCTGGCAGCCCTATAGTATAGTATACGCAAGCGTCTCTTGTAAATGAGGAAAAAAAATGAACTTTATCATTGGTCTCGTGCGATTACCAAGAACTGATTGCGTAGACATACATAGGTAGGCACAACTGTCGTGCAATCAGTGGCGGTCAATATCGGGTCAAATATATCACAGCTCCGCTTTGTGATTGCTATATATACTCGTATAATAAACAATACTGTTGACTACGATGATCACCAAACTATCATTGTTTTCCAAGATACGTCGGTGCGTCTTTTGGAAGGTTCCGCCCAGTAATAGGACTCGCCCATCAAGGAGCGCTGTCCGAAATTAGACGCATTATTAATTAAGTACACATAAAACAACAAGTATTAAACTAAAACACTGAGACTAAATTCATCATCATTCTCCTGCCCTTATCCCAATTTATTTGGGGTCGGCGCAACATGTCTTTTTCTTCCATACTCCTCTATTAGTCGTCATCTCTGTAGATACCCCTGAGACTAAATTATCAATAATAAAATTATCTTTAAAATAGTGAAGGTTTTAAAAATACGCGTTATAGTTTTTGCGTGATTCTCATTTTTTTATCCGCGTTGGACATAACTTTACAAATTAATTACACTATGTTAGAAAAATATAATTTCAAATATTCTCAGATCAAATTACGAGGGAAATTGTGTAGAGTAACATTTTTTTTTTCAAAGTAATAAGACAAGTCGTTTAGACGTGATGTTCAATTAAAAACCACTAAAAGTCGTATATATATTTCGGCTTCGATGAGATTTCTTTGGAGATTTATTACTTTCAGCCGTTGCATAGTCTATATTTTAAATTTCTAGAATGATTTCGGACCTTGGATCCATCCATCCACCAAATGAGGCTGTTCTCGTAATTAGCATAGATCTTCTTTTGGTTAAGTTTGGCACTTCTGATCTTCAAAATATATTTTTCCGTATAGTGTAGAAGCGCACAGTGAACCAAAATAAATTAGTACTCACATACAAGTGACTAAAGAGTTTGTGAGTTTATGAATCATATTCATTTAATCGCTAGCGCTAGCTAGAGCGCTTGTTTAGGAAAAACGATAAAAATGTGCAAAAATACAAAACACTGTCTTTTTGGGGTATATTTTTTTTTTTATTTATTTAATTAATTAAATTACAATAAAGAGGTGATTAATTGTTATGAGTTCATATATTATTTATCACGTAACTCATATAGTACCAAAAAATATATATCTTCAACTACACAAAATAATGGCGAATAGTCGGAAACCGAAACTTTTTCTTTCCAGTGTGTGATGGGTGAAAAATGCCTCTTTTCAACCTTCCTCCTGATGACCGTGCTGTAGTTTGACCTTGAGGCCTATAAAATATGTGATACTCAGGCCCGACAGGGATGAGCCTTATCCAGTGTTTTCAGTAATGGGTAGGTACCCAGAGTGTGACTTTTTTAACGTGCTCGATCGTGTTATAGTAAAAGCCAATTTTTAGATAGGTATTGAAACTGTATTGTAAGCGCCGCCTGGTGACAATAACATAGTTTGTTTTTCTATACGTTTTGACATAAGCGAACGAGTGTGCTAAAAAACTCACCTCTGAATAATAATAAAAGAACATACGTGGGTGCCTAGATTTTATTTTTCGTTGGCTGACAGTTATTTTATTGCCTTAAGTTCCCCTTTAGGCGAAGTACAGAAAAGTCAATTTTCATCGACTCCTATTTGTTTACTTCTCGGCCCCTAATATTTTAGTTAAGACATAGAACATTTGACATTAGGGATATTGATGCACTTTCCTCATATTACTCAACATAATTTTATTAAATTCGATGAGCTCATTAATTATCAAGGTGGTCCGCCCCGATGATAGCGTCATTTGTTAAATAAAGGAAAACATTACAATGATTAAATTATACGGAATTTTTAGTAATTCCCTATTTACCCATTAGTCCTGCAGTTCCTGAAGGTACACACGTACACACATTTAAGTTCTCAGATTTATTACGTCAGCGCTTTGAATAGCTTTTTTCGCCGAAGTCATGGTCTTGAACTTCATCATAATGTCTTCGTTCAGTTTCAGCTATTTCTTCAGCGCATTCTTTGCAAAAAGTAAGTTGAGATGTAAACGAGTTTCTTTGCTGTAAAAATGCAAGACACATAAACCTGTAAAACCTTAGGAAGACCTCGCCCAACAACCATTCATTCAAAGGAGTCTGCCCTGCCAGCTGCATACCGTGATCATAACATGACCGTGCTAAGAACGTATCTGACAATAAATATTCTTTATATTGGAAAGTATGCCTAACTAGACCGTCCCGTCACCGACCAACACCGTCGCGTGCCATGGAGCATACCGCGGCACCGGCAAAATATAGACATGCTTGGTAAACTAAAGTGAGCGGAGTGATGATGACCGTTATGGGCGGCTATGATAGTAGGCGCAGTACGTGAAGAACTGGCGCGCCACACTTATTTTCGTGAATTATTTTGGTCATACTTATAACTGTAAAGTTATACCTATGCAAACCAGGTTAGGTTTGCATAGGTATAACTTTACAGTTAAGATTTGAGAAGAGCAGAAGGGTTCAATTTGAACTGGTTTTTTGCTATCAATTCAGATGTTTATGTTTTTTTTTTTTGTTTTATGTATGTTCGGGCGTAACTCCGTCATATATAAACGGATTCACAATTTTTTATTCGAAAGGGCTTCATTCCGAAAAAGTCCCATTTAAATTTAATCTAAGTTGGAATCTTGTTTATGATATTTTTAAAAGAGGGCAACACTGGCTGGACTATGGTTTTGTTTACTTTATGGTCAAGTGTGACTAAAAGTAAAATTAATTTTAAAAAAGATGAAATTAATACTGTTAACTAAATAAATAAATCTAATTTAAATATATTGAATTGGCAAACTGTACAAAAGGAAACACAAAAAGATAAAACATTTTGTGATATACTTAGGTATAGTAGAGATGGCTGGCCACTAAAAAATGTTATTGGTGAAAATTATGAACCTTATTTTAAAAGAAAGAATGAGATGACTGTTGAGATAGAATGTACAGTGTGGGGTTACGGGGTAATTATACCTAAGAATATACAAGATAAGGTCATGGCAGAGCTTCATGCTAGTCATTTAGGAATAACAAGAATGAAAGAGATAGCACGATCATATTTTTGGTGGCCAAGCATGGATGGAGACATTGAAGGGATAACAAAAAACTGTTTAATTTGTTTGCAAAACCATAAAAACCCAGAAAAAACCAAATTATCAGTGTGGCCACAGCCACCAACTGTTTGGCATAGATTACATGCAGATTTTCTGGGTCCTCTGTATTCGAAAATGTTCTTAGTGGTGATAGATGCATTTTCCACATGGCCCGAGGCAGTTGTCATGAGCAATATAAATAACTGCCAAGAAAACAATTGAAGTATTTAAAAACATTTTTGTACGCTATGGTTATCCTTTACATTTAGTGACCGATAATGCCCAGCATGGACCAGTGAAGAATTTAAACATTTTTGTAAGATAGTGCGAGTCAAACAATCTTTCTCTCCTCCATGCTATTCTGAAACAAATGGGTTAGCAGAACGGTTTGTAGAGACATTTAAAAGTCACATAATTATGGTAAAAATTGTAGAAAGTAGGCAGACGGTAGAATATGCTTGTAACCTGTTTTTCTTTGACTATAGATTTACTATACATAAAACCATCGGACAAAGCCTTGCAAAAATTATGTATGGAAGAGAATTGGGATGTCGTTACTCATTGCTGCGGCCAAACCCAGTACATGATAAAATTGATGATGAACAAATAAAATTAACAAACAACAGTAAAAACTTAAATATGACATTTTCAACTGGAGAACGAGTAAATAAAAAGAATTGGTCTTTAGGTAAAATTATTGAGATCCAGGTGTAACCTAGATGGTAGAGGTAGATGGACTTCAATGGAAAACGACATGCCAACCAACTGCTGGAATGTGGACAGCAGTTAGAATAATAAACTAATTATATTATAAATAATTATAAAAAAATGTTTTGTTTTTCATTACAAATGGAGGGAGAGTGTTAGAAACTTGTTTATGTTATTTTTAATAGAGGGCAACACTGGCTGGTCTATGGTTTTGTTTACTATAAAGTAAACAAAACCATAGACCAGCCAGTGTCCTCTGCACACTTGACCTTATGGTCAAGTGTGCAGAGGACACTGGCTTTTTTTTTTTTTTTTTTTTTTTTGTGGGGTGGGAAATCATCCTATGACTTCTCCCGCTCTGGGCGGAGCGGGAGGGCGTGTCAGACTCTTACTGACTAAAACCCACCCCTGTTCCTTCCTGCCTTTGAGTGCCCAGGGGCGAGGTAACTCTGTTTCGAATTTATCCTCAACCCCCGGGCAGGCATCGGCCCTGACGGGCCCCGTCTCTTGCTGACAACTCTTTGAGGCGCGCGTGGAACACTACGCGCCGTCGACTCTCGGGCCTGGTGCTGATCGGACGGCGAGTTACCCACTACTCGCCGTCCGCAGGCCCGGGTACTCGCCGTCCGCAGGCCCGGGTACACTGGCTGGTGAATAAAAAAAAAAAAAAAATACAATTAATTTATTTGTGTGTCTAATTCATTACCTAAATTTAAGGGATAGACGAGATAAAACAATATACCTACATCTGATGATTAGTTTCGGAGACAGACAACGAAAATATTCAAAAAATGACAGCAAATCCACTGCGATTGCTGCAATCGTATGTCTATGTAGTGTTTACACAATTTAATGGGGAACCAGAACTAGTGAAAAATAAAAACATTTTTCCAAAAAATAGAACCGACTTCCACAAAAAGTGCAAAATGACTTTAGTTTCGGAAGTCGGTGTCAAAAAAAAACGAAGACACAAAACCAGAAACACCGACTTCCCAAACTAAAGTTATTTTGCACTTTTTTTGGAAGACGGTTCTTTTTTTGTAAAAAAGTTTTTATTTGTCTATTAGTGTACCCATCGAATGATTTCAGATTAAAGAGTTTGAACTGATTACATTATTCTTGACGGGTGGCAATTAGTTTGGACACAGGTAGGTAACGATCGCGTAACGACCGAATTTTGTCGCCTAGATAATAATTTTGCAATTAGGCAACTTTATTAAAAAAATCCTTAAATATTTTGACGAGTTCATTTCAATTCATACAAAGTAACAGTTAAAGCTATTATTTCAAATGAATACAAATAATTTCATGAAAAAAAGTGTTTTTGAGGTAAGATTTACACCGCCTCTGTACGTATCTCATGAAAATCAATTATTTTTTGCACAATCATGGAATTTGACTAGTAATTTAGCGATCGGTAGCTAAGGTCAGTTTCGCTATCAATGTCAAGACCAGGAGGACCAGGGCCAACTGAAAGATGCGTAGTAGAACTAATATTAAGGTGTTCGCTTGGTTTTACTTTTAAATAATCCATCTAGTCAGTCCGCTACTAGATAGGGCTCAGCTGATCGGGATTTACTCGCATTGAGTGACGATCGCTGTTTGTTTATGTACATGTGTATATCACAGAACTCTTACTAAAGGACTGGAGCTTTCAATCCGTTTTTATTTGACTGTACTTTATACGTGCGAGCGAGTTGACGACAAAAAAAATAGGCAAAACCGGAAGGTCCCAACTCGCGTGCACGCGAGTTGCCAAACTAGTCAAGTCAAGCCTAAGAACACTGTGGTATCTGCGAGTTTCAACTCTTCACCCTTTATTGATACACTAACTACTTAGTATTCACTTGTGTTACATTAGGTGATGTGACACAAGTGAACACAAGTGTAAGTGAGTGTGTGAGTGTGTGTATGTGTCTGTAAGTGTGTGTGGTGTGTGTCTTGTGTGGTAGGTGATGTGATCATCAAGAACCATCTGCTGACGTTTAAGTTAAAATAAAAGTGAAGTATCATCTGCAAACAACACTATTTCATGTGTATCCTTTTTATGAGCGGTATCGTATTACCCAGTAACTGGGTTGTGGTGGTCACATAGGCAGTCGTTCCATGTAAAATACTGATATTCAGCTGCATCCTGTTAGACTGGAAGCCGACCCTATGATAGTTGAGAAAAGGCTAGGCAGATTGATTTGGATTAAGATTTGATTCATATTTTGTTATTAATTTCACCAATGTAGGTTGACTAGCGTTACGTTACACGGTTTTTTTTTTAATAAATATCAAAGTTTGAGGTATTGTAGGTATTGCATGTCGGGCTGGTGTCAGCAACTCCAAGTCCAAAGCCCGTATGAGTATTTTGCGTAGGTACTAAAAGCTGGAGCTAAGTTTTCTATCGAGATTTATTTAAACGTGTAAACAACCTATTTCTCGAAAATATACAACAAACTCAAGATTAACATAGGTATATTGTTTCCGCAGCCACAAGCTAATTTGATTTGGCTAGATTTTTTTTTTAACAACACCAGTAATTTTTGAGTTTTTGCGAATGACAGCATCTAATATTATTCATAACAAGAGACGAGGCGCGCCTGGGCTGCATTTTAGGCGCTCTGTAAAATTGTAGGTATAGGTGAATCGAACGCTGCCGTCACTAAGTCACGTGTCATCTTATCACACCCAGTATATAATGGGAGCACTTGTTCTGTTGGTAGGACAGTCATCAAGTTTAGGGATGTGGTCGGCTGTGTCGTCGAGTATGGCTGGAAGTTTGTGCGCCGCGTCTCTGACGCTACTGTTGCTACTCCCTATCAGCACGGTAAGTCTCTCAACTTGTCAGAACTGCTTTTAAAAATATTTTTTGTTTCGAACCTAAATTACAAAAAAAAAACCCGCCGTGCCGGTTTCCTCACAATGTTTTCCTTATTATTATAAGGAAAACATTGTGAGGAAACCGGCACGGCAAGAATTCGAAGACATGTGACATTCACAGAAAGTTTTTTATTTTTATAGCACCTGCTTGTTTGAACCCACGACGTACAACTCGTAAGTTGGTGCAGTTACCACTAAGCCTAGTTAAGTTTCGGGTTGAAACAGGTAGGGTCCGAGTGCTCATTGAGTTTTTCTGGATATCAGCAAACGGCTAGTTCATTGTTCACGAGACTAGAGGAGCTTTCTTTGACCAACTAATCCGCTATGCAACGTGGCAATGCTGAGCAGTGGTGGCTTAGTGCTATTGCCCACGACTTACAAGTTGTAGGTCGTGAGTTCAATTTCAATACCAACAATACAATTCAAACCCAGGCAGGCACTTTACTCTGTGTAAATTCTTTCTTCACCACTTCTCTCAATAACGGTGAAGGAAAACATCGTGAGGAAACCTAGAACTAAAACTTCGAAGACATATGACATGTACACTTACTCCATTTATTTAATTTGTATACATACAATTTTAAATTTTTAAGTATTTAGGTACTTAAAAAAACAAAAATAAATACAAAAACATTTAAAAATATAAAAAGTAGTTGCCCACCGGTATCGGGAATAGGGTCCAAGCTACCGGTGGTCAGAGCTCCTGAGAAAGGAATCTCCTAACAATACGCGCCGTGTCCAGGAGTACTGCTTTCTGGATCAAGCCCTTGATCCAACTGCCCAACGAGAGCGTCCTTAGATGTTGGTCGAGGCTCTTGGCTATTAAGCCATTGGCCGTCACAACTATCGGCACAATGACTGCTGTATCTTCTTCCCACATGTCGACAACCTCGCAAGCCAGATCAAGATACTTTGTTTGTTTATCTTTTTCAGCTTTCACGAGATTTTCGTCATGAGGGACATTTATATTAATAATCATTGTGCGACGCTCTAATCGATGTATCACCACTATGTCAGGCTTATTGGCAACAACAGTCCTGTCAGTGATGATAGATCGATCCCAATATAACGTGATATTGCCATTTTCGAGAACTGGGTCGGGCTCATACCTATAGTACGATATTTTGGATTACACAAGATTCTTTTTAAGAGCAAGTTGCTGGTGGATAATCCTGGCTACAAGGTTGTTTCTATGCAAATAGTCTCCGTTAGCTAGACGAGAACAACCAGAATTAATGTGTCGGATTGATTCCCCGGGCCGGTGGCATGCCCGACAGATGTCAACCGTACCGTCCTTCACAATGTATTTCCGGTAGTTATTCGTCATCATTAAAACCTTCGGTTTCCCCGAAAAGGTCACCAAAACGCAGCCAGGATACGGACGCTAAGAGATCTACATCGGGCCCATGTAGGACCCGGTAAAAGCGTCCGTGAAGCTCCTTGCTCGCTTGTCATTAGTATCCAGTACCATAGGTTTGCGCCAGATCTCGTTTGCCAAGGAGAGCGGGGTGAGGCCCTTGTCCACAGCGACCACATCTCTATGCATACCCACGTCGGCTTTGAGGAAGTATTCCCTAATGCTGCATACCTCGCGGTTGTGTAGGGTTTTAGCGTTTAAGAAGCCACGACCTCCTCACTTCCTCGGAATATACAGCATCATCACCGATGATCGTACACTTATTCATTATTATTATTATTAAAAGGATGATGATGATGATATGGCAATTCTGCCTGCATTCTGGGCATTGTTCCCACTGACAACGATGTGGATGATATTTTTTGTTGCCCAATGAGTTGTTTCTCTACGCGATTGTACATATTAATATTATCAGTTTGTATAGATACCCACCCATTTTTTTTTTTTTTTTTTTGGGGGTGGGAAATCATCTTATGACTCTTTCCGCTCTGGGGTGGAGCGGAAGGGCGTGTCAGACTCTTACTGACTAAAACCCACCCCTGTTCCTCCCTGCCCTACGCGCCCGGGGGCGAGGTAACTCTTTCGAATTTATCCTCCACCCCCGGGCAGGCACTGGCCGTGGCAGGCCCCGTCCTTTGCTGACAACTCTTTGAGGCGCGTGTGGAACACTACGCGCCGTCGACTCTCGGGCCTGGTGCTGATCGGACGGCGAGTTACCCACTACTCGCCGTCCGCAGGCCCGGGTCTACGGTGGCAAGTACGGTGACAAGTTTTACTAGATACCCACCCATAGTAAAACTTGTATCCTGTACTGTAGTACTGTTCTGGTATACTGGCGTCATGTCGCATGTGGTGTGTGCCAACCAGGCAGAGGTGTACACCCACATTTCACTAGTTATGTTTGAGTCCCATGTTATAGGGCCTTTGATCGGGCACAATTTCAGACTCTAGGCCACTACCAAGATATTCTAGATGGATACCAACGAGGCAGAATTAGTTCTTTAAAACTAAAAAAAATATATTTTGGGTAGATGGGTTCCGTCACTCATTATTTATTTGATGACTAAATAGGGACCAGGCACGTTTCATTGATCAAATGACTTAGGAACACTAAATATAATTATATTCTTCTATAAGGGATCCATCCAATGTCCAGAGGGTCACTGTCACCCGCACGCCACATGTACCACCATGCAGACTGAGGGATCCTTTAAGTGCCGCTGTGATACAGGATACCAGGGAAACGGGTAAGTCTCAAATTACCTGTAAAGGAGATTGTTCTGCATCCATACATCTTTCGCCCCAGATCCAACAGCGAAGGAAAATTACTTTGCGTGTTCTAAATTACGAGTATATTCTCAAGAAGACAAAGTTTAATGACGGACACCTTGTAGAAAGAATTTATTTAAAAAGAAAACAAAGATTTTGAGGTTATTTTTAGTTAGAACAAATCCCTTCAATACTTAGAAATATGCTAGTAAATACCTGTCACTAAATTTATTTATTATCACAGCTAGGTAACACGTTAATAAAAGCAATCAGTCACGTTAAAAATAGCAAGGTCATCGAATGTACTCCAAAAATAACGCAATTAAAAAACTACACAATGCAGTCACGAAGAAATGCGAGCGAGTGACATGTGACAGTTGAGATGATTGACATTTGACATGACAAGGATTATGCTTGGTATGCATGGATGCCCATACATTAAAGCAGTATCGATATATTTTGAACAAAGTCGATACCGTTCAGTATCCAGCGTGCTCTTCTATTTGAAATATTACAATGCATCTCACCCAAGGCGTACGTGCCGTACCTCGTATTCGGTTCGTATTCGTGAAAATACGATTCAAAATAGCTTTCTTAATAAATGTGTGGTAGTTTGTCCACTGCTTCGTTTATGTGTTTATATTCGTGAATTTCTCATAGCGAGTCAGTTTTTACGGATTGAAGTAGCCGTCATGCTTAATACGAGTATAGGGCGTTTTGTGGACTCATATTCGATTCGATTCGAGTGATAGTTTTTAGTGAATACTCGAATCTCGGATTGGTGCAGGTGAATTCTGATCCGTTTTTATTTATGCTGTTCGTAAAAACCACGAATTGAATCGTTCGTAAAAATATAGACAAAGATACTTATCTTTGTCTATATTTTTACGAACAAATGCTGCCATCTTTGACAATTAGATTTGAGCAGCATTTTTGATTTGTGATGTCGTAAATCGTTTAAGCACTTTTAATTGTTCACTAGAGAACGCAGGCTGTTCGTTTCATACAGATATTTGCAATAAGTATAATAATAAGAATAATAAGTTTTTTATTGCCAAAAGAAAATACATGACGTGTTACATCTAGGAGTTATTCTTTTACATTTTATTTTATTTTATGAATAATGTCCCCTATGCTAGGAAAGTCCTGTATACACACACATCATGTGTTATGGAGACATCTCTTCGTCCGTTGTTACAATTTCCAATAATTCGGTGAACCAAATGTGTAACATTAGCAATAATTTATGTACATGTGAGCACGCGTGCGTGAGTAGTGTATATGTGTGGGAGAAAGTGAGTTGAGTTTTTGGGAGGAAAAGTGTTATACGGTGTGTGTGTGAGTGATGATGTATGTGTGACAGTGTCTGGGCGTGTGTGTAGTTTGTATGGTGATTATATTAGAGTTCTATATGGATGAGGGTTTTACCAGTGTTTCTGTCTCGTCGTAATCTAGGGTAAGTAGAAAAGTTTTAAGTATTTTTTTACATTTAAACTTATTTTGGGAGTGGATATCTAGCTTTTAGTGTATTTTGTTGTAGATGCGTGCACTTAGGTAAGTGAAATGTCGCCTAGCAAATGTGGTGTTTGTATGTGTTGTGAGGCATGGCGGTTTAGATCTTCTTCTGGCTGTTGGGCTATTATTTATAGTATATGGAAGGCTTGCCTGTTTTCTTATGACTGTGCGGAAGATGTAAAGTTGTCGGACCGTCAATGTTTCAAACTCTGTGTTTCGTTGCCGTGTTGGGAATCTAAAAGGTTTTTTTAATGTAACTTTTATTACTGCTCTTTGTGCTCGCTCTGTCTGAATAATGTCGGTCTTGGCAGCACCTTCCCACGCAGTGATGCAATAGTTTAATATTGATTCGCATAGTGCCGAGTAAACGATCTTTAGGATTTTGCTATTTGCGGATACTCTAAGTTTTTTAAATAAGAAAATTAGTTTTCGAACTCGCGCGGACGTTGTATGTAAGTGTGGTTTCCAGGATAAACAAGAGTCTAGTTGGATGCTGCGGTATCGTATTACTGATGCTCTGGTAACAGCGGGGCATGAGCAAAAGGGGGGCAGGTTGGTACATTTGTGGGCTTTTATTGATAAAGAACCGTCTGGCGGAAGGGTGGAGGGTCTTAAGTCGAAGGTAATGAAGTTAGTTTTTTAATTTTTAGGGCAAGATTGTTTTTTCCCAACCATAGTTTCACTTCGCTGAGTCCCCTTTCAGCAATCTCTTTTGCGGAGGTCCAATCGCGGTCATACGATAGAATTACTGTGTCATCTGCATAGGCTATTATTTTTGTTGAGGGAAGGGATAGCTGACAGAGTTCGTTGAAATAGATTTGAAAAAGAAGGGGACTGAGAAGACTTCCCTGTGGCAAGCCGACAACCACATTGCTTGCGTCGCTAATATATTCCCCAATCTTAACGCACTGCAATCTATCGGTGAGAAAATTGCTGAATAGAGTCAGAGCAATGCCTCGAACTCCGATGGTTTCTAGCTTAGAAAGAAGTAGAGGGACAGAGACAGTGTCGAACGCCTTTGAAAGGTCCAGAAAGATTCCTAAACATTTGAATTTATTGTCAACCCTATGAACTACAAAGTCGAGTAGAGATGGCACTGCATCTTCAGTTGACCATCCGCGTCTGAAGCCGAATTGATTTTGGGAAATAATTTTGTGTTTATCGAGAAAATTATTTAGGTGTTTGTACAATATTCTTTCCAGAACCTTAGAGATCGCTGGGAGGACTGATATTGGGCGGTAGTTAGTGACCTTGTCTCTGTCCCCAGACTTGTAGATTGGGAGTACAATTGCCTTTTCCAAGGCATTTGGGAATGTACCTGTAGATATTGTCAGGTTGCATATATGTGTTATAGGTGGGACTAGGATGTGACTAGCGTGTATTAGTAATTTAGGTGGAATGCCGTCCCATCCGGTAGCACTATTGTTTCGGAGATTGCTTATTATCGATATAACCTCTTCTTCATCTGTTTCCAGAACAACTATTGAGTTAGCCGTACCCTGTTGAACATTGTTGGAGGCTTGGGGGAAATTCTGGGGAGATAATAAAATATACTTTTAATTACTATGTATGTCAGAGGTGTGTTGATCCTGGGGCCATTTCCGACAAAGTCATTTGTAAATGATAGTTATGTTTACTTCTTACTGTCATTGATCTTCTAATCTTTATTTTTAGAGTTCTGTACTTAAAAAGGAAAAAAGGAACCATTATAGGATCACTTTATTGTCCATCCGTGCGTTTATCAAGACCCTTTTTCTCAGAAACACTTTAAAATTAAAACCAAATACTTATGCCTGCAGTCCCTTGGTGCTGTGAAAAAATCAAACTTACTAAACTAACTTACTTTAAAGAGATATCAATAGTTATCAACCAATTTCAGTCTTGTCAGTTAACTCTAGAGTTATTGAAAGCCTAATCAACTCATTGTCCTCCTTAGTTACTTAGTACTCGTACGTAGACCGTGGAAAAAAGTATCTGACAGTCTTCTTAGATTTAAAAAAAGCTTTTGACACTGTATCTGTCCCGACTCTTGTGAAAAAGATGGAGTAGGTACATAGGCATAAGCGGTACACCACTAAAACTTTTAACTGATTACCTAAAAGAACGTACTCAAAGCGTAAAAATTGACAGTTTCACTAGTTCTGACTCTAAAATTGAGTACGACGTGCCCCAGGGAAGCGTCTTAGGCTCCTCATTATTTTTGATATACCTTAACGAATTAACTAATCTCAAAATTGAGATAGGGCAAGTTTTCTCATATGCGAATGATACTGGCATTGTATTTAGTGGTAGGTACTTCTTGGAACTCCGTTTTGAAGCTGCTCAGCATGGTCTCCGTAAGATTGCAAACTGGCTCAAGTCTGCCCTTTTCACCCTAAATATCGCTAAAACAAATTATATTAATTGCTTTGCTATACATAAGCGTACACTCCCCCCCCCCCCCCAAATGTCAAGAACTTCTAAAGCGTACTTATATTGCATTGGCACAACCAGTTAGGTGTTATTGTATGTACGTCTGTGGTGGTGCCACTAAAATTTAATTCCTTGAAGCAGAAAGAGCACAGAGATCGATGAAAATGCATGGTTAGTTAAGTGACGTCTTTCTAAAACAAATTTAGTTTTTTTAGGGTTCCGTACCCGAAGGGTCCAAACGGAGCCCTATTGCTGTCACTTACGTGTCCGTCTGTCTGACTGTCTGTCACACAGGTTTTACAGCCAAACGGTTGCAGCTACATTCTTCAAATTTTCATAGTGTAGGTAACTATCTTGTTATTCCGTATGGTGTCGGACGTAAAAGAATAGCACCATCCCATCACTTCCCGTGGGTGTCGTAAGAGGCGACTAAAGGACTCACCAGAGAATGGGCAGCAGTATTCTCCGTGTATTATAAGAGCTACACTGCGATCGCCAACCCGCCTGCCAAGCGTGGCGATTACGGCGAACCCCCCCAATGAAACGTACACCAAAAAGATGGCCCCTAGTGCTCGGCAGCCGTAGGCAGACTGCCGGGTACTAGGGGCCACCTTGGCTCCGGTAGCGGTCAAGGCCATGGCGAGGCAAGGGGTGCGAAGATTCTCCGGAGTGAATCCGGCTACCCCAACAAGCACCGACGACTGGACCTGGCAACATTTAACTCAAGAACGCTTCGGACTGACGAGAAAATCACCAAACTTGAGGAAGAATTAAGCAGGTTGCAATGGAGTATTGTAGGGTTATCTGAAGTTCGAAGAGAGGGGGATGACTCGATAATACTTGAATCCGGTAACCTGCTTTATTTCCGGGAGGGCGACCAGCAGTCCCAGGGTGGTGTTGCGTTTATCGTCCACAGATCCCTCGTGAACAATGTGGTGAAGATCTAGAGTATGTCGACCAGGGTGGCGTACCTTATACTCAGAATATCGTCAAGATATTCGTTGAAGGTCGTACAGGTTTATGCCCCGACCTTGACACACCCCGACCGGTTGAGGCCATGTATGAGGATAAATCCAGAGCCATGCATGGTTACGAAACTCACTTCATCGTGGTCATGGGGGACTTCAACGCGAAACTGGGCAAACGAGATGGTGACGAGCTGCGAGTGGGGCAATTTGGATTTGGACGTCGGAGCCACCGGGGACACATACTGGTCAGTTTTATGGAGAAGAAAGGCCTCTATATGATGAACTCCTTCTTCAGAAAGCGTGAGCACAGGAATTGGACCTGGCAGAGCCCCGACGGTGTAACTAAAAATGAGATTGAGACATTTCGACGAAGAAGCAGATATTCAATGATGTCTCTGTGATCAACGCGGTGAAAACTGAAAGTGATCACCGCATGGTAAGAGGCACATCGAATCGAAATATCAAGCTGGAAAGGTCTCGACTGATGAAGTCTACGCTCTGTCCAACACAGATCCAAATTCAAAACCTCGAAAGCTTTCAGCTCGAACTTCAAAATCGTTTCGACTGCCTAGTGAGCTCCGTGCACGAATACAATGATGGGTTCGTGGAAACTATCCATACAGTCGGGTCTAAGTTCTTCAAGACTCGTCGTACCGATAAGAACAGGAAGCTCTCTGATCCTACTCTCAAGCTCATGAAGGAGAGGTGGGAATTGTTTCTGCAGTCTTCAGACGATGCGTGTAAATACCGGCAGCTCAATAGACGGATCTCTAAATCCTTGAAAAGCGACCTCCACCGCTTTAATACCGCAAGGATTAAAGACGCGATAGAGCGGAATAAAGGCTCCAAGGTCTTTGCAAGAGATCTGTCTATTGAACAAAGCCAGCTCACGAAACTGAAGACCGACGATAGCAGAACCATATCCGCTAAATCGGAGCTTCTGAGAGAGATCGAGACATTCTTTGGACAGTTATACACGTCAACGACTAAACCCGCTGCGAATCTAGCTAACAGCCCAAGAGCTGGATTGACCCGACACTACACCGAAGACATCCTGGACGTCAGCCTGTATGAGATTAGGATAGCTCTGAAGCAGCTTAAGAATAACAGGGCGTCGGGTGATGACGGAATCACGGCCGAACTTCTGAAGCCGGGTGGAAAACCGGTCCTTAAGGCAGTTCAGAAACGTTTCGATTCCGTCATACTCGAGGGGAAAACGCCACAGGCTTGGGGCAGAGGTGTGGTTGTACATTTCTTTAAGAAAGGCGACAATGCCCTGCTTAAGAATTACAGGCCCATCTCACTTCTGAGCCATGTCTACAAGCTGTTCTCCAGAGTCATCACGAACCGTCTCGCGCGCAGGTTTGACGACTTCCAGCCTCCCGAGCAAGCCGGATTCCGAAAAGGCTTCAGCACCGTAGACCACATACATACGCTGCGGCAGGTTATACAGAAGACCGAAGAGTATAATCAACCCCTCTGCTTAGCGTTTGTGGACTACGAAAAAGCCTTCGATTCGATCGAGACTTGGGCTGTGCTGCAGTCTCTCCAAAGGGGCCAGATCGACTATCGGTACATCGAGGTGTTGAAGTGTTTGTACGAAAACGCCACCATGTCAGTCCGACTGCAGGACCAGATCTCGAATCCTATCCTCCTACAGCGGGGTGCGAGGCAGGGAGACGTCATTTCTCCGAAACTGTTCACGGCCGCAATGGAGGATGTCTTCAAGGTTCTGGACTGGAGAGGGCTAGGCATTAAAATCAATGGCGAGTACATCACTCATCTTCGATTTTCCGATGATATAGTCGTCATGGCTGAGACTATGGAGGACCTCATTACAATGCTCGATGACCTCAGTAGAGCTTCCAAAGGAGTGGGTCTTAAAATGAACATGGACAAAACCAAGGTCATGGTAAATACCCATGTAGCACCCACTCCTATCAAGATCGGAGGCTCTACACTCGAAGTTGTAGACGAGTACGTCTACCTGGGACAAACGGTCCAGTTAGGTAGGGCTAACTTCGAAAAGAGGTCAACCGTCGAATCCGACTCGGTTGGGCACCGTTCGGACAGTTGCGTGGTATTGTAGGGACCTGGAGCAGCTTCTCTTAGTGCTGGTCCCTGGAGATTCCTTTTACGTTCCTGGGGGTTTGTCTTACTCGCTCGCGGTGCGAGAGTGTGGTGAATAAGAGTGACTGCTTATGTGCGATGTGTTATAAAAGAAAGAGAACTGGAACACTAATACGTTATATTGAATAATCAGATTAATACATGTGCCCTCTTCGAGCGGGCTAGGTGAAGTCTCCCTAAAAACTAAAATCTTCTTTTAATCTAAATTCTCAATTGGCGTTCCAATAGTTTCTAGAAAGTTCCAAACTTCTAACGTGCCAGTCTTCACCATAAGGTTGCCAACATAAGGTCGTCACATGAGCTACGCCCCTACGAATAGAAGCGCAGACGCTAGTAAGTCTTCTATTCAATTAAATATTTGAAAAGCCGATTGAGACCTACCTAACCCTATCCAGTTTTTCCCTGCCTAAGTGAGGGGCTATGGAGATGCAGAAGTCCATCTATGGATAACCATACTGCACCCCGAGTGATGTGGTCAACTTTCTTTTTATTAATTTGAGCCATTCGGCACACCACATATCCCGGCAATGCACATGGCTTCAGTGAGGTAAAACCTCACTAAAAGCCACACTGCTCTGCTAAATTTTCTGACCTAAGATGCTCTAGTTAGCATCTACCCAGAAGGGGTTTACAAAAATAAAATTCAAAACTATGATAATTTTAACTCCATTGGACGTTTATGAAGACCAGGAGAAAAACGACCACTATTCTGAACACCTACTCACTGTTCCCGAACTTCCCCCAGAGTGCTCCATAAATATAACTTGAAGTATACTCTCTAAATGAATAATACATAAAAATTGTCATGGGCTCGGTCACACCATACAGAATCAACTCGATCCTACTTTGCGAAGGCATTATACCCCATAAACAAAGTTGGTATAAACCGACAAAAAACCCGGACACATTTTTCCCTAGGAGAGAGGACCGCAATTCCCTCTACCTCCTAACCGTAGTAACATCTTTATTAAAATCGCACTCTGGAGAAACTCATATCTATTTCCCACTAATAATCGCCTAACAAATATATTTCCTTGTTCATGATAGGTGGTCACATCTCCCATCAGTCTTCATTCACGTCCGTGCAGCTCATCATATCGATTACATGAAACACACAAAAACACAACGATTAATATCACATAAAAAACAAAACAAATGAGAACCTCCTACTTTTGAAGTCGGTTAAAATTTAAACTTTTACTATATTGTCAACCGTACTAATTTTGACGTACCAGATATCTGACAATTATTTGTCATGTCAAATGACATCTGACACCAGTGTCTATTCTCTAAAATTATTTTTAAAAATAAAATAATTTTCAACAAACAATTTATAAATTTTTTCTTAAATTTCCAACACTTATATTTACTTACAGAATATTGCTTTAATAAATAGTTTACAAGCAATTCTTGACCTCTTTCGCATATTTTTATTTTTATCGAAGAATTTGGGTCATCGTAATTATTACGTCCATACCTTATATTTATGGTCGAAAACTTGTTTGTCACGTTGCTATGACAATGCATGTCAGCTAGAATAAATAAAATTGATACAAAAATAATTTTATGTTTAGCAAAGAAATGGAAATTATCCTTCTTCGTACAATATGGGAGGGCCCATATCTCCTCCTCCAGCCTATTCTGTGAAAAATGCTGTTCCGCTTGTTGTGAAATGTTGTGATGTTGTGAAGTGATATTTATGATGCAGTTTTCATCCCGATAGATATCCGCTGGACCATCACCTATTGGAACAATAATAGCAGGATTTTGCATGACTTCCACCAGCACGCACAGCTCTTTGGACTCCACCGCCATTTCGAAGCTCTCCTGCTCACAAACATCAGCAGAAACATACTCAACTTGAACAAAATCATCGTCACAAGAACCATGTGTCTCTGACGGAACTTCCACCTCACAGCTTTCCATGTCGACGACATCAGCCGAAACAACTCCCAAACAAATAAAATTTTCATTCGACTCGTGCTCGCCAAATGTTTCTTTTACTACAATTATCTCTTGTTTCTCTGAAATATTATTACTAGGAATAATTGTAAATAACCGACCCGATTCTGTATCTTCATTTTCACAGCTTCAGTCATCATCGCCTAGACCGCAGTCTTCATATTCCTGGACATCATTGACTAGGCCTGCATCAGCGCAGCTCTGGTCATCATCGTCCTCCTCCTTTGTTTTAATTGTTGAGCTAGAAAATAATATTACTTGATTATCTTCGCTCACATTATCTTCGGACTGTTCATCCGCCTCGGACACAACGTCCGGCCTCTCAAGATTATAAAAACACTGATTGATTCTGTGCTTGCAAGACACACACTTGCATGGGAATTCTCTCCTAAGCTCCGCGCACAGCGTGTCAAATTCCATCTCATACTGGAACGTATATTTAAAAAAATAATGCGCAGCTCCTTTTAACCAGACACCAAGAATTAACGAATAATCGCTTTTTCGCCACCCCTTGGCAATGGCCATCGACACAAACTCGTCGATAAATTCTTCGAGGCACACTTCATATGTGTGTCCCGAAAAGTATCGCATTTTCCTCTTTTAATATTATTTAACACTTAAATAAAAATGGAACCACTCAGCTTGGAGTATACTCCTCTTATCCTGATGCTGTCACTGCATCAGTCCTCAGTTTGTCCACCGCACACCGTTATCGTTGCCGTCACTCTTACATACGGCGTTCGTTCCCGGCGCTCGCCGCCACTTGTAGGGACCTGGAGCAGCTTCTCTTAGTGCTGGTCCCTGGAGATTCCTTTTACGTTCCTGGGGGTTTGTCTTACTCGCTCGCGGTGCGAGAGTGTGGTGAATAAGAGTGACTGCTTATGTGTGATGTGTTATAAAAGAAAGAGAACTGGAACACTAATACGTTATATTGAATAATCAGATTAATACATGTGCCCTCTTCGAGCGGGCTAGGTGAAGTCTCCCTAAAAACTAAAATCTTCTTTTAATCTAAATTCTCAATTGGCGTTCCAATAGTTTCTAGAAAGTTCCAAACTTCTAACGTGCCAGTCTTCACCATAAGGTTGCCAACATAAGGTCGTCACAGTATCTTCTCGTCTCACATACCACAGTGTCTCAAGACGAAAGTCAGTGCGTGTTGCCAGTGATGACTTATGGAACCGAAACATGGTCGCTCACAATGGGCCGCATCAGAAGGCTTACAGTCACCCAAAGGGCAATGGAGACGGCAATGCTCGGAGTTTCCTTGCGTGATAGAATCAGAAATGATGACATCTGCAAGAGAATTAAGGTTACCGACATAGCTCGAAGAATCACCAAACTGAAGTGGCAGTGGGCAGGGCACAGTGCTCGCAGAACAGATGGTCGATGGGGCCGAAAAGTTCTGGAGTGGCGACCGCGTACCGGAAGACGCAGCGTTGGAAGGCCTCCCACAAGGTGGGCCGATGACCTGGTGAAGGTCGCGGGTAGGCGATGGATGCGAGACGCACAGGACCGATCATTGTGGTGACACTTGGGGGAGGCCTATGCCCAGCAGTGGACGTCTTTCGGCTGAAATGATGAAAATGAACTATCTTGTTGACCCAAAGCCATAAAGTCAAATATACATTTGGTACGGAACCCTAAATGTGCGAAGTCCGAAACGCACTTGGCCGCTTTTTTTAAACTATAGAAAATTATCACCTGTGTTACTGGACAACGTAACGTACGTCGTTAAAATTTACATGAATCGAATCTTAATGCAAACCTTCGTTATTTTAGATTTTTAATAGCTCAACTCAGTCTTGAGTAGGTAAATCGATAAAATGCTTCATATTTTTCAATAATTTGCAAGCATTGTGTCGTCGCGCATCTCTTTCTTTTCAATGCAGTATGCAGTGAGAGTGATAGATAGCGCTTTAGATAATGTCACGCCCTTAAGCCTTTTCCCAAATTTCTTGTGTGTTCGACTCCCGTTTTGATCTATAGGTTTTTTAGAAAAATGTCCTGTGCTAAATCTGCTCCATCATAATCAACTACTGAAAATCTTACCTGTGCAGACACTCTTGCTGGGACATCGACGAGTGCGCGAACGATTCAACTCTGTGTGAGAACGGCGCCTGTGTGAACAAGGATGGCGGTTACGAGTGCGACTGTGACGAAGGCTTAACTCAGTCAAGTGATGGAAGGTCCTGTCTTAGTAAGTAGTAAAGAAATATTTACAACATTACATGACCCATTTATAGATTTCTGTAACCCTAACAAGGACAGAAAACCCTTATAGTGCGTCATGTTGCAGGGAATGGAATGTTGCCACTTAAATATAAATATTTATCACGCTGTATAATATTTATTTTACTCATTGTTTGCTGCACTGGTCGTCGTCATTATGTCAGCGCCAGCTGTCGCTAAAAACCAGCGCAGGGCTCTGTCTCGCATAGGGTCACAGCACTAAGCTGAGCGATGGCCATTTTGCGTTGATGTGTGTGTTTTTGTGACGTGTCCCATAAGTGTCGCCACAATGAACAGTCCTGTGCATATCGCATCCAACGGTTACCCGCGACTCTCACTAGCTCATCAGTTCACGTTAGCACAGTATAAATATGGACAGAAGGGAAACTAAGCCTATTTATTGAGATAATTACCTACGCTCCGTTAGAGAGTTAGGGTTGTCACTCTTCATGTTTGGAAAAAAAAATATTTTACAAAAGGAAAACAATCATTCTTCATAAACCCCAGACCATAGCTAGCTTCAGGGTGGATCGGTTCTAGCTAACTTCAACCTGTGAATTTTGTGTGACAGTGATGCGCGCGCATCTAAAAATTTCACTCTCATCATTTTCTCATAACGCGCCTAAAGAAGTATAACTTCAAAAATTGAAAATTTTCGCAGCCGCCATCTTGGATTTACATTTTGACATCACTCATTCTCAAAAACTATGAAAACAATACCAATGACGAGAATTTGAAAATTTTTGCAGCCGCCATCTTGGACTTACAAACACATTTACGAAATTCCTATGATCACACGGACCGTCATTCGATATCCATTTTATATAGATCTTCACAGGATTGTTTCTTTATTCTTAGTTTAACACACCTAGACGTAAAGATGGGTTAGTACCGATATTTGTCAGTATTAGCTAATATGAATGTATTAGTCTAGTAATATTATAATATCTTAACTAATATTTGAGATCAGTGATATCTAACTAATACCTAATATTACGTATCACTGCCGTATTCAATTAATGTTCAATAAACTGTATCATCTCGGTATTTATTATTGCTAGGTGGAATACGAATGTTTATTGTTTTAACTAATATTTGAGATCACCTAGTAATACGTATCTCTGCCGTATTAAGTTAATGTTTTACTACTAGATGGATTATGATGAATGTTGTTTATACCGTTACTGTTTCGTGGTGTGGGATCGCATTAAATAAAAAAAGTCTCAAAAAAAATACTTTTTATTTGTGTAAAAACATTTTAAATCGTAATAAAATAATAAGTACCTACATACGCGTATGTGTTGCTGTTTGAAATGAAATTTAAAAATCGCCGTCATCACATCATCTGTTTTTCTCACCCGGAGATCACTCACTCGAAAGAACAGTCAAGGATTAATAGTGTTGTGAGAGAACACCGAAAACAGCAAAGTGAATCCGATCCGTGCCAAGTAAAATGAATCGCAGATTAAGTGAATATTAAATATTAGCATATGTGAGTTCGTCGGATTACTAATACGTGAATCCTTAGAATATTACTAATCTCTTAACTAATACTAATATATTATTCACACCTTTACCTAGACGTAATTTATAAAATACTAACAATAAAATTATTCTTATTTTTCAAGATCAGCAGGGAGTTTAAAAAACGAAAGCCCCGAATTTTAAGAAGCCGAGTTTATACAACGGTACCCTGTGCAATACGCTCGTGGCATTTTTAAACGGTCCGTGGCTCAAGAAATAAACGTAACACGACCACTCGCCTCGACACGGCAGCCGCAACTGCGAGCACCACGACTATCGCTTAAGGCTCAATTACACGTTCCGATTTCAAGGGACCCAATTTAGGAACGATCTAACTAGGAAGTAGGAAGCGAGCAATTCTAACTGCTATTACACCTTCCTGTTTCCTAAATTGGGTCCCTTGAAATCGGAAGGTGTAATTGAGCCTTTAGGGCTAGCGTAGATGCGCGTCTGTGTGAGTGTGCCGTTTCGACCATTTCTTCGTAGTTTCCCTACTGTCCATATTTATATTGTGACGCTAGCCTCCCAAAACCAAAGCCCAATATCTTTGTTTTTTTCCTTATATTGAAATAGTTTCACACCAACCGGGGGTTATCGCGTCTATGGGGCCTCTACGAGTTGGCTTCAGTCCCTCGAACGTCTTTTAAAGTTTCCGGACTTCAAGGTCCCGAGAAATTAATAAAAAAACTTAATATTATAGTTAATAGCAACATAAATTACTTTATTTGTTATTTTCGAAAGCAGCAGTATACCCAGTGGGTGAAGTGAAGCAGGTGGTAAAAACTGACCATATAGAGCTGAGGTGGCCGCAGCCGAGCGGACTCGTAGCGTGGTACTCGTTGAGCTGGTGGCCGCTGGAGGGACACAACAGTTCGGAGGACGCACAGAACTTCCCGGATCGAAACTACCGCTCCCAGATTTCCTATATTTCCCCACTGCACCCAGGCCGCGGCTACAAGCTCAGCGTCGCTGCGCGATTCGTCAACCTAACTAAGGATCTATTCACCATAGAAATACGCACACGTACGTACACTACCTCTCATATATAGCTTAGCGGTCCTGTTTCAGTAGGTACAGCACGCGACCTGACGCTGATGATGATCTGTGCTTATTTCAGGTCCTCTCATTCAATCGGAGATGACGATTACAGAAGAACGCTGTACCGATTACGACGAGTGTGACAACAGTCTTGTAAGTAGCAACCGATATAATAACGAAACAGATGAGCTAAACATTCCGCTGAAGAGTCACTTTACCAAACAGTGAACTCTCTACTATACAGGCTGTAAGGAACAAGATAAAAAAATTGATAGTCAATAATCACGGTAATGATCGGTAACAGAAATTTACATTTTCAAGCACGCAATGCATTCTGAACAATGCGATCTCAACGCTGCGCAATGAATGTAGGCGCGCGTGAGCGCGTAGTACATAGTTACCTACCACGTCTTATACAACAACACGGGTGGCCGTGCGGCCGTGCATTGCTAAATACAATTTCTACTTTGTGATAAAAATACATTTGTACGTCGATGTTTCCGTCCAATATGATCAATAACTAGATCAGATACCTACTTAATACACATAAGCGCATAATGCGTAAAACGTTTAAAACGACAAATGCTGCAAATGCTATAATCGAAACGTATAATGTTCCGTGGCGCCTTTAAATGTTTATTCTTATGACGACAACATTGATATCACATAAATTTTAATCCCTCAAGAATACTGAAGATAAGGTTAGATAACGATTAGGATAGATAATAATAAAGAAGCTTGTAAGTACATACATTGCGCTCCAGGAATGTAGGTATAAAGCGCCTGCTACACGGTCGCCAATCTCGTCCCTACAGAGGTAACCTTGGTGGTTAACAACCCTGTAGATGATGGTTTATGACCAAATTTCGTAGGTACAGCTGTGCCAGTCGCCAACCCAGGTCACCTCTGTCGGGGACGCGGTTGGCAACCGTGTAGGTACTTAACTAATGAACTAACTCACCTTAAATTTCGTTCATTTCTTACGAGGGAGGCGCTTACGTGCTTCATGCATGAGCATTTTCTTGGGCGCTGAGGTGTTGTTTCAAAACCATTCAACAAGCAAAACAAAAAACACATACACTAACTAACACAGAAAATAACTTTTGTTTTTGATAACTTTACGATAGCAACCTAAATTCGCGACCAACTGCACATCCGTTTGCGATTAACATAAACACGGAACTGACAAAAAATCGTCATCGGCGAAATGCTAAAGAAATAAAATTTTATTTAATAGCGTAGGCACGCTTTTGAATGTGCCGACATGATCATAGACCGCTTAAATCAATAAAAATTATATACTGTATAATCGCATTAAGTTACCTACTACTCACTCAGTAATTATTTTGATGTAGGTATACGAAATGTAGGAATGTGGTTTTAACGAAATGAGTAAGTAACGTTGTTGTATTGTATTACTTAACTTAACCTTGTTGATAACTAAAATGTATCTAAGAACTAGCTGACCCGACGAACTTCGTACCGCCTAACATTCAATGAATGTAGTAATATACCTTTTAGCTAAACTTAATTTATCATTTTAATTATTTTAATTACCGTAATAAAATTAATACAAAAAAGAATATTAAGTTCATTAGGATAATATGTAGAAAGAAAACAAAAATTCAATAAAAGTACAAAAATCAAGTATTTCAATGGCGTGTCGGCAAGACATTTGCTATGATGAAGCTATGTTTTGTGCTGCATTGGTTGATTCTTTTCAGTGAAGCACCTTGTGATAGACGACATTTTTCGTTTTTTTATCAGGCGCCAGAACAAATAATGTGGATGGTTTGCCGACACGTAAACATGCCACGTACAATTGCTCATGAGAAAAACATACATTTTCTGAATTCAGACCACATACACTCAAAGATTGGCCTTGTGATTTGTTAATCGTCATGGTGAATGCAAGACGAATTGGAAATTGAATTCTTTTAAACTCAAAGGGCATATCGACCTTTGAATTTTCCTTTGAGTATATTCGCTTAAATCACAACGATGGAATAGGTTTGGTGATAAGAAAACTGATGTTCGAAAGGTCGATAGACCTTTGAATTTTCCTTTGAGTATATTCGCTTAAATCACAACGATGGAATAGGTTTGGTGATAAGAAAACTGATGTTCTTATCACCAAACCTATTCCATTGCATAGTTTTGGTTGGTTCAGACTTCGAAGCATGATGACTACCGATCTAACCTTAAGTTGTAAATTGTGCGGTGGTAAGCTAGGCACATCCAAGGAGTTTAGAAATTCAGTTGGATAGTTGGAAGCTTCATGTTCGGTTGTTACATAGTCAATAGATTTGAATGAATGCAGAGTACCAACGATTTGATTCTGAATTACAAAGTTTAAGTCATTCATATCTTTATTCTTAGCCGCTAAAATTGCTCGCTCACTCAACTACTCGTTATTTTTGTGGTTAGCAATAATGCTCGGAAAAACTTTGTTGATGAGCGCGTCTTTTGATAAGACAAAATTGCAAAAATTCGGAGGAAATGATCAATCCACTCGATTCGTCGACAGGAACGTATCAATTATTATAATTTGAGGTATTTTAATAAGTATTAGGAAAAATGGTGAAAACGAGTAAAACTAGCAGGTAGGCTACTTCTATATTATATCTATGGTAGGATGTGTAAGCGTCGACGGATACTGCAACGGGGTCCTGTTTCCATGAGATGAACTTGGTACACTTAGTATTATTTTGAAACGCAAATAGATCTAGGCATTTCAGGTTGACCAATACATTTTATTATGCTATGGAATGCTGCATCGGTAAAGCCCAGCTGCTACAGAACCACTCAGTATCCGAATCTATCTAGGCGCAGAATTTGCAAGGTTTTCTTTGTATTAACGTATGACGGTTAAATCCCAACAGTCGCGCTGCTCACTATTTCCAGAGAGAACTGGCCAAGTCGTTAAAGTATTGTATTGGGGTATTGTATACCCGGGAGCATACGATTCCCGTAATGACCTGCAGTGGTATTGTCCATGCGAAGTAATATTATACACTTTGTTACATCTTTCGCAAATTACTTCAGGCCCAAGAAGGCTGCCATCAGCACTAAGTATATTTAATTATTTTTCTCATGTTATCCATCTATCATGTGTTTGAGCGTTCCTACAAACAGAAGCCTAACCTGATCTCGACGCATCGATAAAGATTTTGATTAGAAAATTTGACTGTCGCTTAATTTTGCTTGTTGTGTCAGTATAAAAACCATCAAAACCAAGCTTGTGCATAATATCAGGTAGGTATTATGTTAAAATAAGCAAGAAACTTCTGTCTCTCTAAGATCTTCATGTATACCACAGCATACTTTAAGGTTGGGCAATCGGCGACTAATATACTAATAAGTCGAGCTAATTCGCGAATAGAACATGACTGTAATTTTGTAAAGTTAATGACAAACTCGGTCATATTACGTCGCTTATCGGCTGGTAAATCTAGACCAAGGGTTTTTTTTTTGGTATCATAACGAGATTGCAGGGTTGTCGCAGTTTATAATTAATACAGTTTTGTCATAATTAACAACAAAACCTAGAAACTCGAGGAGTTTGGAAGTAAGATATGTATAATGTAAATAAGACGCTGATTGTAAATTGCGATATCTGAGATACGCCATAACTTCCTTTATAACCTTAGTAAATATCCGTGAGGCTATGGATAAACCGAAAGGCTTAAAATTAAAGCTGATGTGAGCTTTGGGCGAATTATTGGGTAGAAAATTAAATGTTAACTGTATTTGCGGTCAGATAGCCCAATGGCTTTTTTTTTTTTTTTGGGGGGTGGGAAATCATCCTATGACTTCTCCCGCTCTGGGTGGAGCGAGAGGGCGTGTCAGACTCGTACTGACTAAAACCCACCCCTGTTCCTTCCTGCCTCGAGTGCCCAGGGGCGAGGTAACTCTGTTTCGAATTTATCCTCAACCCCCGGGCAGGCATCGGCCATGACTGGCCCCGTCTCTTGCTGACAACTCTTTGGGGCGCGCGTGGAACACTACGCGCCGTCGACTCTCGGGCCTGTTGCTGATCGGACGGCGAGCTACCCATTACTCGCCGTCCGCAGGCCCGGATAGCCCAATGGCTAAGAGGAGATAATTTTACATATTTTAGGTCGATGGTGGCAAAAATATCCATCGCGTGGTATCAATTTGCATGTTGTTTTATAACCCTCCATTTTAAAATGGTAAATTAATAAATTTAAGGGTTTCAAATTCAATAAATGCGTTTATCGCTGTTAGACTTCAGCGTGTTATAAGCCGTAATAACTTTAGATAATTAATGGCTTTCATCGTATCTGATTTTTCAGTATGCATTTCATAACTTATTTTTAGGTGTTATTGATGGACTCACACGCGTGTGTAATGGTATTGCTTAGTTATTATTTTTTAACCAATCAAGAATTACACTGTTTTTGGTGTTTTTTAATCACCAGTCGTAGGGCGTCACAGGGCGATAGAGGCCATGCTGATGATGTGTACGGTTGTCGACTCCTTGCCGTAGGTGTCGTGGAGCCTCATGTATGCACCCTGCCCCCCCCCCCCAGTTTTTCTGATAGGAAGGACGGGTGCTAGGCTGTTAAGTTCAATGGCCTTGGCGGCTTTTGTTTTCAGGATAGGGACGGATCAAACAGATTCGTCTCGTTTGGATTCATTAGTACCTACCTAATATTTGAAAAACAGCCCTATCAAAACTAGGAGTTAGGAGTAGTGTAACGATACATCTGTTTTAGATTATTCGTAATTTGTGCGTGTTTGTCACCGTTGAAGACTTGCAGTCAACCCCGATGCAATATAGAAGTAGGCATAACTTTTATACCTTCTTTTTAAAAAAATGTCAATATTATTTTAAATAGTTGCACGGTAACGTTACATCTGTTTCAGAATGTACGTAATTTGTGCGTGTTTGTCATCGTTGAAAACTTGCTGTCAACCCCGATGCAATGTAGAAATAGGTAAAGTCAAAGTTATTGACTCGCAGTCAATCCCAGAGCATTTACAAAACTGTTAATATTTCACTTTTCACTTTTAGGTCACTTATTGATGGACATTTTGAACATAGGGCTCAATTTGTGATTGTACGCACCTTTTTAGCATGTTGTCTGCAGGGCGCGTGCGATAGCTACCGCGCACGAAAAATGAATGAGCTAAACGTGAGTTAGGGATGGTACGTATATACTGGTACAGTATAAAACTCCAGTATGAGTTTACCAGTACGCAAACCGGGTATGTACAGCAGAGACCCGGTCCGTAACCGATACGCATAATGTCGAGCTACGCGCCCACAGAATACATAATTATACTCCTAACGGAGACTTAGCGCATCGGGTATGACGTCATACCCAGTGCGGCGGTTGCAGCGGCGCACTAGTTCATAGAGCCCGTCCAACAAAAAAAGTCACGCGGAAATACATGGAACTAACAAGATTTGTTAGAGGATAACGTACAGTCGCATAGAAACTAGCGCCGCGTCAGCGGAAATTCTTTCGTTGGACGGACTCTAACGCTCGCGCTCATCCGCCCGCCATAGAAAATACGAAGTTACCCGAATGTTATTTTGATACTGGGTTTTAATACTGGGTATATGGCCATACCCATACCTTTGAGGCCGGGTATAGAATGTTGCAGGTATATCTCATCCCTACGTCAGTGTGGCGTTACCAGGCAGACATACAGCCAGTACGTCACTACCGTTTTAAAATTTTAAAATCTTTAAAATACGTGCGAAATTACCGAGTAGGTAAGGGTACTGTTGTACCGTTGTTATAATCATACCTGAAAAATGAAGCAACGAAATATAATTACTATGTTATTAATAGTGAGTAGGTATCATTCGCCAAGTTTCACTTTATATAGGAAAAATACACTCAAAAGGACGAATATATGTATGTATGTATGTATGTCAGGCTGGTTTCCGCAACTCCACGCCCAAGGCGCGTATTTTGCGTACAGGTGGGACTGCATTGTCATTCGATCCACCCCAGCTCCTCGAGGAAGGCCAGCAGCACCCAGGTGTTACTGACCATCCCGCTTAGGTTACCTGGATGTCCGAAGTATTTTGCCCTGTATGCAGCAACTACTGGGTAGCTTAGCAGCAGATGGGCCGCTGTCTCGTCCTCCTCCATGCAGGCTCTGCAGAGTGGACTGTCTGTGACTCCTATGACAGAGAGATGCTTATTAAAAGACCCATGGCCAGTTACAACGGCCGTGACTTTCCGCAACTGAAGTTTGGTCAGTTGTAGGGCTTGCTCCATTAATGACCGCTTCACAAAAGCGGTCATTAATGGAGGGGAGCGCTTCCTTGGCCTGCCTACACTCGCTATGTTCAGCCCATAGCTTGTTGTGTTAATCTCTGGTGCGTTTCCTTACCAGATTGCGTAGGTATCCAAAGGGGAGAGGCACAATGGGTTCAGGTCCTATCGCTGCCATACTCGACCTCCTTCTGGCGAGTTCGTCCGCTGCATCGTTGCCACGGGAATCGCTGTGAAGGACGAATATAATGTTGATGATTAATTAATATTCCGACAGCAGTGTTGTGACCGCTACAAACCGTTTTTTGATCGAATTTATTTATTTACTAGCTGTTGCTCGCAACTTCGTCCGCGTCAAACTTGTAAACCTGCACAAATAAAACTAAAAATTCTGTACATGCGATTCATTCCGAAAGGATCTTATTCATCTGTAGCATGATGACCTTCGGAGTTTCTGTCCACCCCATTAGAAATTTTGTGACTGTATGTTTGTAGTTTATTGCACGTTGTATGATTTTGAAACGATTTGTTCGTCAAAACAAAGACATTTCACAGAAAATTTCTAGCAAAAGCTTAGTGGGTAACCCACTAAGCTTTTATTTATTGTTGCTAGCAATAACATTTTTTATAAAACTTTTCTGTTCGCTTTTCTGTAGATATGTTGTCTTGCTTATAGCAACCAAAATGACTTGGAGCTAAACCTGAGTTCGACATCATAGTCTTTCAGTGTCTGCCTTTTTTTTTTGCGGTGGGAAATCATCCAATGACATCTCCTGCTCTGGGTGGAGTGGGAAGGCGTGTTAGACTCTTACTGACTAAAACCCACCCGTTCCTTCCTTCCCTGAGTTCTAAGGGTAGCGGTAACTCTGTTACGAATTTATCCGCTACCCCTTGACATGCTGGAGAGGGGCCAGTTTCCACGTCGGTGGAAGACGGGGAAGCTGGTCCTGATCAAGAAGGTGGGGCGCCCTGCGGACTCTCCGGCCCATTGTGCTGCTCGACGAGGTGGGCAAGCTCTTTGAAAGAGTAATTGCAGACCGCCTCGTCGGGCAGATGGTGCGGGTGGGGCCGGATCTGGCGGAGAGCCAGTACGGCTTCCGCAGGGGGCGCTCCACGGTGGACGCCATCATGCGCGTACGTGCCCTCACGACGGGGGATGCACTGGCCCGGGGCAGGGTCGTCTTGGCGGTGTCTCTGGACATCTCTAATGCCTTCAACACCCTGCCCTGGAGTTGCATAGTGGAGGCACTCCGGTATCACCGGGTGCCGCCCTACCTCCGTCGCGTAGTCGAGGCGTATTTGACGGACAGAGCCGTCATCTACCCCGGTCATCAGGGAGAATGGAACCGGCGAGAGATGTCGTGCGGTGTTCCACAGGGATTGGTCCTGGGGCCGCCTTTGTGGAACATCGGATACGACTGGGTGCTGCGCTACGACCTCCCCATTGGCGTCAGCGTAGCACACTACGCTGACGCCAATGGGGAGGTTACACGCTAGTCTTAGCGCAGGGGTGGTCGCACGAGGCGGCGGCCGACCGTATGACACGCGGGGTTGCGACAGTCATAGAGAGGATCCGGCAACTGGGACTCGAGGTGGCATTGCACAAGTCCGAGGCCATGTGCTTTCATGGTTATCGGAACGAGCCACCGTCGGGTTCCCAGATCACGGTAGGAGGGGTTCGCATCGGCGTCGAGGGTACGATGAAGTACCTGGGACTCGTCCTCGACAGCCGGTGGAACTTCGTCGAGCATTTTCGACGTTTGGCTCCCAGCTGGACAGGGCCGGGGCCGCCTTGAAGCGGCTCCTACCCAATCTGAAGGGGCCAAACGCCTCCTACCGGAGGCTCTACGCGGGGATCGTCCGGTCCATGGCCCTCTACGGGGCACCGGTGTGGGCGCGTTCATTGAGGCAGCGGTCAACGTGCCAGATGAACGCGTTCCAGAGGGTCATGGCGATCCGCATCATCCGGGGATACCGCACGGTCTCCCGTGAGGCAGCGAGCCTCCTTGCCGGTCTGTCACCGTGGGATCTGGAGGAAAAAATCCTCGCGCACCTGTATGAGTGGCGCGAGGAGGCTAAACGCCGGGGCGAAACTCCGCTGCCGCGACAACTCGCGGCTCGGCGGACAGAGCTCCGGCAGGATCTAATGGTGACATGGAGAGAGCGACTGTCGCAACCCAGCGCTGGGCACACCACCATCGAGGCGGTAGTGCCCCTCTTTGAGCAGTGGCTGGAGAGGCGCCATGGCGCCCTCACCTTCCGCCTGACGCAGGTCCTCACCGGACATGGCTGTTTCGGGAGGTACCTGTGTCGGATCAAGGCGGAGGTGACCCCTGCGTGTTTCCACTGCGAGGATCGCCCAGAGGACACGGTGGAGCATACGGTGGAGGTTTGCCCCGCCTGGGCAGAACACCGCCGTGTCCTCATGGATGCGATAGGCGGCAGCGACCTCTCGCGCCGTGCCCTGGTTCAGGGCATGGTACGGAGCGAGAGGGAATGGGGGGCCGTCTCCTCCTTCTGCGAAGCAGTAATGCTCGCGAAGAGGGAGGCGGCACACGTTAGGGAGACTCAACAGAGGCAGAGTCGCCCTAGCGCCCTCAGCAGCAGCCGCCGCAGGAGACGCCAGGGGCTGCGAGACGATCTCCGGCCACCGTAGACCCGGGCCTGCGGACGGAGAGTAGTGGGTAACTCGCCGTCCGATCAGCACCAGGCCCGAGAGTCGACGGCGCGTAGTGTTCCACGCGCGCCTCAAAGAGTTGTCAGCAAAGGACGGGGCCTGCCACGGCCAGTGCCTGCCCGGGGGTGGAGGATAAATTCGAGTTACGCCCCCGGGCGCGTAGGGCAGGGAGGAACAGGGGTGGAAAAAAAAAAAAAAAAAAACCCCTTGACATGCAGGTACCGGCCACGGTGGGCCCCGTCAGTGGTGCCTGACACTAATCTCTTTGAGGCGCGCGTGGAACACTACGCGCCGTCGACTCACGGGCCTTGTGCTGATCGGACGGCGAGCTACCCGCTGCTCGCCGTCCGCAGGCCCGGGTCTACGGTGGCCGGAGATCGTCTCGCGACGTCCTATGCCCAGTACGCCCAGTACCTCTCCTGCGGTGGTAGCGGCCGGGGCCGTGAGGGGCACTCCGTTGAGCTTCCCTCACGCGTCCCGCCTCCGCCTTCGCGAGCATTACTGCTTCGCAGAAGGCGGAGACTGCTTCCCATTCCCTCTAGCTCCGTACCATGGCCTGAACCAGGGCCGGGCGCGAGAGGTCGCCCCCACCTATCGCATTCACGAGGACACGGCGGTGCTCAGCCCAAGCGGGGCAGACCTCTACACGGCGGTGCTCCGCCCTAGCGGGGCAGACCTCCACTGTATTTTAGATTTGAGTAAAACTACTTTGATAGTATAAATAACAATTTTCAATTCATACTGTTGAACTGGTTACCGCAATTGTTGTCATGTTCTGTTATGTGTAGAAAGTGGAGTTCACGCCAACCCCGAAGTCGGCATCGCAGTTCGACAAGTACCGCTTCCGGCTGGAAGGCAAGGACACGGAAACTCGCACGCTGTCATTGCCGGCCGACACACTCACCAAGAGCGTAGTTTTCCGCTGGCTGGTGCCGGGACGGCTCTACAACATCACCATGTGGACCGTGTCGCGCAACGTCATCTCAGACCCCGTGCGGGGCCAGGAGCAACTAAGTAACTATACATAACTATACCAACACACCACACACTGCTACCCCACGTACAGCAACACACACCCACACACCCACGCCCACACACACACACATATATAGAGCAATATTTCGAAATTAGCCTTTTCCTAGCTGTGTTGGGGTCCGCTTCTTATCTAGCTGGATGTAGCAAAATACCAGCCTAAACCATGGAGCGACTGTCTATCTAACCTCCACGACCCTGGGTAACACAATACCCCTTGGTAAGACTGGTGTCAGATTTTCTGACTTCTGAATACCCGCAACGTCCGTCAATGGTCCACAAATGAAAGGCGGGACCAATAGCTCTAAGGTGCCTCGGAAAGCGTTCCGAGGCACCTTAGAGCCTTTGTATGTAGTGTATACATTCACCCGCACACCGACTTTTCTTAACAGTTATATTAAATATTAATGTTCACAGGTCCGCGGCCGATAACGCAGGTGAATTTTACTGATATCGGCACTCACGAAGTGACCCTCACGTGGGACAAACCCGCGGGTGACTACACGTCCTTTCATGTGGAGTACTTAATTTACCAGCCAGAAAGTGATATATCTCTCTCTTCAAACGATCCCGATGATTGGATTCGATACAGAAATTACCTCGCCATATATGATAATAGTTCTACAGTGCAGCAGCGGGAGACATCAGAGCTTGGGATCACAGTGAGTCAAAAAAAAAATACAAAAATATTTATTTCTGCTAAAAACATTGTAAGCACACATGAATATTGAGGCAGCCCCAGTAGTTCCAATAGTACTTGAACGGCTTGATGAACATCACATTTAATTATCAAATAACCAAAATCGACTCAGGCAGGCTGAGTCGTTTGTAAGGAATAGATGTAATGACTAATACAAATACTTTAAATTGAACTGAAATGACTTAAAACATTTGAGGTATTTAAGTGTAATAAGTATTAGTATTTAATCAATTTTTATTTTAGTTGGAAGGACTCAAACTACCTGTCTCCTTTCTGTGAATCATGCCAAGTATTGTAAGGACTTTCAAAATTATTTATTTGAAATAAAGTTATTACGTTTTGCGTTATTTATAAAAGGCATGGACGTAATAAAAATAGGAGTTATTATTAACTTCCAGAATTTTTTAATAGTGGCACATTTCGTTCCAAGGCACTAAACAAAATTCGATCAATTCGTCGCATCTTCTTGTTTTATTTCACTTAAAAAAAAGGTACACGAAATAAAACAAAATACGCATTCCACCAGTCAGTGTGCGAGAAAATGGCATCAGAGTTGCCAATTTTTGAGTGAATTAAAACATCTCTGTTTCTTTTGGACAAATCCAGCTTTTGAATATCTGCACTCTCTGATGTCATGGTAATTAAGTATTGATCTTCTTATTTATATAAAATCTGTTTAGTTTTTAGCCAGTTTACTTTATCTTTATGTGTAGGGGTTTTCCTTTTTAGAGATTTTCATGATGTTTATGTATTCTTCTACGGTGTAAATTCGCTCGCGATGCTTTTAAGCTCATCATCTAGCTGAAATCAGTGTCATTTGGCAAAAAGGAATGGCCGCTCTCTAAATATTTAAAAGTAATCGTTTTAAGATTTGAGTGACTGTAAATTATAGTGTTTAAGGCTTATTTAAATATTATAGATTGTCCCCCGCAGCAGTCGCTCCAAAGGAATAAATTCTCTACGCCATCCCTCAAATTGTTTTTAATAAAATTAATGAGGCATGAGCAAACTCCTTGGGCTCCTCTGCCGGCTTCCCCTTCAACACAGACATTGCATCGTCCTTGATCGTTAGAGTCAAATTGGATCCCTGCGTTATAAACACATAACTGATGTTTATAAAATACTATGTTAGTAGGTATACGGAGCAAAGGTAGTTTTTTTGAGATCGTAGGTAACATATTCAAATTTGGGAACTGTTTTATTCTTTTGACATTTGATTGCGAAGATCTTCCGCTCGCATTTGATGAATATTTCTTTTTCTTCTACATAACACTTCTTAATTCTTCTTTTAAAACTAGGTACGATTTTTCAAAAAAATTGAGTTTGAAAAGTGTTATGTACCAGAAGAAAAAGAACTATTGATCCAGCAAAGAGATATTCATTAAATGAGAGCGGATGATCTTCGTAATCAAATGTCTCAAGAACAACAGTTCCCAAATTTGAATATGTTACATTTGATCTCGAAAAAACTACCTTAGCCCCGTATACATACTAACATATTATTTTATAAACATCAGTTATGGGTTTATAACACAGGGATCCACATTGGCTCTAACGTGGATCCCTGCTAGTGCACCTGCCTGTGTAGTAGTTGGCTATAACGATGAAGGACGATGCAATGTCTGGGTTGACGGGGAAGCCGGAAGAAGAAGTTGCAACTTCTTGAACTCCTCTTCCAGCTTCCTCTTCATGGCTCGTGCCTCATTAATTTAATTAAAAACAATTTGAGAGTGATAGCGTAGAGAATTTAATCCTTTGAAGCTACTGCTGTGGGGGGACAAAAAAATATTTAAATAATCCTTATGTTAAAAACTATCCTTAACAGCCACCCAAATCTAAAAACGATAACTTTTGAATATTTAGAAGACTCGCCTTTTTGCCAAATGACACTGATTACAGCAAGATTGAATGTGAGCTTTAGCATCACAAGTGAATTTACACGGCAGACGAATACATAAATATCATGAACCATACTATACAGAAAAAACCCCTTCACGTTACTAGAATGAAAACACAAGATTTTTTAAGCACCTACGAAGAAAATTTAAAAAAAAAGTTAGCCGCAAAATATGTACAAACAAAGATAAAGTAAACTGGCTAAAACAAAACAGATTTTATCGAAAAAAGAAGATCAATATGTACTTCATTACTATGACGTCAGAGAGTGGAGATATTCAAAAGCAGGATTTGTCGAAAAGAAATAAAGGTGTTTTAATCCAATTTTCAGAAGAAGGTTTTGAAGTTCTTTGGCCCGAGGAAAACCCCATTCCTCAAGCAAAGCACGAAGATCTCAGATCTATGTTTAGTTTAAATACCTGAAGACTGTCATGCATTTTAAAATTACTTTAAAGGAAACTGCAATATCAACGAGGATATCGATGGATACAGGCCAACTCTTGACTTTGACTTGAAGAATGACAGAAATTGATATGCGCGCTAATTTTTGCGCTGTTTTTCTGTTTTTTGTTATTTTAATAATGGCTTTTTTAGTTATTTTGATAGTTTTATGTTCAAGGTCATTATAAGGTAAGGTAAGGTAAGGTAAGGTTGGTAAGGTATATAACTTTTTAATAATTTTACTTATTTTGTTTTTTTTATTTATTTTCTAGTCTATGGGTAGTTTTGAGTCCATTCTGAGAAATTAAAAAAAAATATCTGTCTTTACAAACTTAGATTTAATTGTAAGGACTCAACCCACATTTCATTTAATATCTCGAAATCTATTGCAACATATTTCACTATATTTGATGGACAATAAAATGTAAACTATCCTTTTAGTTATGGCCCAAAAATTGAAAAAAAAAGTTACTTTGTTTTTGAGAAATTACAACTGAAACTTTAGACGCCCATAATTAAAAAGTGACTATGTGTGGATTGAGTCCTTTCTGCTTAACTACGTCCAATTATATATATAAATCACTTTTTATATAATATGGGACCCTTGTTTGATATGTAGCACGATAGTTCGAAAATAGTTATTTTCAACACATTTGCTCAAAAAATGCACTTACGATGCCTGTATACATTGTTCGAAAGTTCAAAATTACGCACCATACAATGGAACGTGCGGTAAAATAGATACTCTCACCTAAGTATCTATTTTACCGCACACTCCCTTGTATAGCGCCGTGCGTACCCTTTACGGTTTTTTTTTTAATTTCCATAAAAAGTATGTAAGAAATCCACCAAGGAGTTTCACATTATGAGGATAAATAAGCTCAATAATCGAACCTCCTTGGAAACGCTTTTATTCAATAGGTACGTTTGTCTCACTAATACAATAATAGATTAAATACAATACTATATAAAATGAAACGAAAGATGTAGTTCTAATTTTAACCACACGCACGTGGCACCGGTTGCAAATTCGCGCCAATTTCTTATTAGAAACGTTATGGAGTTTTTGGCGGGACTTCTTGTAGTGAAGTTCAGTGGCTGTTTTTATTATTTACAAATTGATTCTTGGTAGATATTCTGATGTAAAATTGGTGTAGTTTTGTGTCTCAAGTGTCTACGCAACTGGGCAACATGTGGAATCATTGAAACAGGTGCGATCTCGGTAAAATGAAGCTGAGAATTTTATTGTAGTTTTGACTACCTCAGTGAAACTTGCCGGGTTGGCCGACTTGATACATTTACTGCCAAATACTGCAAAAATATTATAATGTGTTACATCTGCATTATAATGGGGAAAAATATGAATTAACTGATGACTAGGCAGCATGGTCTCTGACCTTAGCCTGTTCCACAAGGAACAAAAGGAAAATAAAAATTTGTAACGAAACGAAAGATTGTTGCGACTTTCCGAGTTTTCCGACTGATATCTAAAAACAATTTAATACTATGAGTTCAAGCGAGGAATCCGATATTAATATGGACTCTACTCCCCCTGAAATCTTGAACGAGGCGCAAATTGCAGAAAATGGTCTCTTGCCGCCAAAATCGCGAGAGCGGTATTTAATGATTTACAATAATTTTATGTCATGGAAGACTCGAAGAAATACTCAATCATTCTCTGAAAATGTTTTGATGGCTTATTTCAATGAATTACGTGTGAAGTATAAGCCTTCCTCAATGTGGTCAATATATTCAATGTTAAAAAGCACTCTAAAAACCAATAGTGACATTGATATAACGAAATACACAAAATTACATGTATTTTTGAAACGACTGTCGGATGGCTATAAAAGCAAGAAATCAAAAGTGTTCACTGCAGCCAACGTAGAAAATTTCCTTAATGAGGCGCCAGATAATAAATATTTATTAACTAAGGTACGTTTTTAAAACATTTCTTTACTATAAACCTTTTTGTAGCTACCGACATACCTACTTATTTGCTAAAATAGTTTATTAAGCCTAGGCAATGCTTAATTTAGTAGGTAGGTATTTAAATTTGATAGTTAATTTGGTAATTTACCTGTGGGTATACACCACATAAAGCATACGTAAATTATTTGTATTTTATTACAGGCTGTATTAATTTTTGGTATATCTGGGGCGTGCAGACGACACGAATTAGCCAACATTAATGTGAGCGATATCGAAAACCATGGGGACTTATTGCTTGTCAAGATACCTGACACAAAAACCAAAATCCCTCGTACATTCACCATACATGGTGAGTTTTACGCAATTGTCAAGAAGTATCAAGCTCTAAGAATTACAAACGCAAAGAGTAATAGATTCTTTCAGAAGTACCAAAACGGTAAATGCATCCGGCAAGTCGTTGGCGTTAACAAAATCGGTAGTGTACCAAAAGAAATAGCCACGTTCTTGAAGTTGGATAATCCGGCTAGTTATACCGGTCACAGCTTTAGAAGAACCTCTGCAACATTGCTAGCGAATTCCGGAGCCGATATCATTACACTGAAACGCCACGGAGGATGGCGCTCTAATAATGTTGCAGAGGGTTATATTGAAGACTCGGTGCACAATAAAATTGAAATAGGCCACAAGATAACAAAATCTATAAATATAAATAATGCTGTGGAACCGCGCCCTTCTACCTCACGCGGAAACGTCCAGCCACCGCCGCCGCCACAGCCATCACCGCCGTCGTCGCCGACGTTTACGCCACATTCTCTCTTTCAACATACGTGTGAACTTAATAATGTCAGCCAGTCAGTTCAGCTTCCAAAACAGCACATTTCACTAAATTTCAATAATTGTTCAAATTTTACTATTAATTTCCGAGAGTAACCAATCTGTATACTTAATTTCTTATTTGATATTAAAAATAGTATATTGAAAAAGTCGGTTTCATTACTCATTATTCCAGGTACTGTTTTCTCGCAAATGTGTTGAAAAACGTTGTATGACACACGTGCGGATTGGTATTTACAAACTCGTGACTATGGTAAGCCCTCGACTTCGTCTCGGGCTTACATTCGTCTACTCGTTTGTAAAAACCAACTTACCGCACTAGTATCATAAATAACTATTATGATACTAGTGCGGTAAGTTGGTTATTACAAACGAGTAGACGAATGTAAGCCCGAGACGAAGTCGAGGGCTTACCATAGTCACGAGTTTGTAAATACCAAACCGCACGTGTGACATACAACGTTTTTCAACACATTTGCGAAAAAACAGTACCTACAATAAATAGGTGATGAAAAAACTTTTGCTCTTGATGTGAAACATCTATTGGCGCGGCTTGGCAGTAAAACCGACTCGAATTTCGTAACGACATGACGCCGTCGTGCCACGAAGCCCACTACGCTACCGCTCTCGACTTAAAAAAAAACCACAACCAACAACAACCAACAACAACAACAACAACCACAACAACAACCACAACAACAACCACCGACAACAACAACAACCACCACCAACAACAACATTAACAACAACCAACAACAAACAACATCAACAACCAACAACAACAAACAAAAACAAACAACAACCACAACCAACAACAACAACAACCACAACTAACAATAACAACAACCAACAACAACAACAACCACCACAACTAACAACAACAACCACAACAACAATAACACTACCAACAAAAACAACCAACAACACTACCAACAACAAACACAACTAACAACAACAACAATAAGAACAACAACCAACAACCACCACAACCAACAACAACACCAACAACTAACAACACAATAAAACACACAACACATAAAATAGATGTTTCACATCTGCTGGCCGTCCCGTGACGGCTAATATTTTCTTTTCGTAATTTGAAACTCCTTGGTGGAATTCTTATTATGTTTTTTTATGGAAATTAAAAAAAAAAACTGTAAAGGATATGCACGGTATTACCGCACGCTATATACAACGGAGCGTGTGGTAAAATAGGTACTTTGGTGGGAGTACCTATTTTACCGCACGTTCCATTATAGGGTGCGTAATTTTTAACTTTCGAACAATGTATACAGGCTTCGTAATAGTTATTTATGATACTAGTGCGGTAAGTTGGTTTTTACAAACGAGTAGACGAATGTAAGCCCGAGACGAAGTCGAGGGCTTACCATAGTCACGAGTTTGTAAATACCAATCCGCACGTGTGTCATACAACGTTTTTCAACACATTTGCGAGAAAACAGTACCTGGAATAATGAGTAATGAAATCGACTTTTTCAATATACTATTTTTAATATCAAATAAGAAATTAAGTATACAGATTGGTTACTCTCGGAAATTAATAGTAAAATTTGAACAATTATTGAAATTTAGTGAAATGTGCTGTTTTGGAAGCTGAACTGACTGGCTGACATTATTAAGTTCACACGTATGTTGAAAGAGAGAATGTGGCGTAAACGTCGGCGACGACGGCGGTGATGGCTGTGGCGACGGCGGTGGCTGGACGTTTCCGCGTGAGGTAGAAGGGCGCGGTTCCACAGCATTATTTATATTTATAGATTTTGTTATCTTGTGGCCTATTTCAATTTTATTGTGCACCGAGTCTTCAATATAACCCTCTGCAACATTATTAGAGCGCCATCCTCCGTGGCGTTTCAGTGTAATGATATCGGCTCCGGAATTCGCTAGCAATGTTGCAGAGGTTCTTCTAAAGCTGTGACCGGTATAACTAGCCGGATTATCCAACTTCAAGAACGTGGCTATTTCTTTTGGTACACTACCGATTTTGTTAACGCCAACGACTTGCCGGATGCATTTACCGTTTTGGTACTTCTGAAAGAATCTATTACTCTTTGCGTTTGTAATTCTTAGAGCTTGATACTTCTTGACAATTGCGTAAAACTCACCATGTATGGTGAATGTACGAGGGATTTTGGTTTTTGTGTCAGGTATCTTGATAAGCAATAAGTCCCCATGGTTTTCGATATCGCTCACATTAATGTTGGCTAATTCGTGTCGTCTGCACGCCCCAGATATACCAAAAATTAATACAGCCTGTAATAAAATACAAATAATTTACGTATGCTTTATGTGGTGTATACCCACAGGTAAATTACCAAATTAACTATCAAATTTAAATACCTACCTACTAAATTAAGCATTGCCTAGGCTTAATAAACTATTTTAGCAAATAAGTAGGTATGTCGGTAGCTACAAAAAGGTTTATAGTAAAGAAATGTTTTAAAAACGTACCTTAGTTAATAAATATTTATTATCTGGCGCCTCATTAAGGAAATTTTCTACGTTGGCTGCAGTGAACACTTTTGATTTCTTGCTTTTATAGCCATCCGACAGTCGTTTCAAAAATACATGTAATTTTGTGTATTTCGTTATATCAATGTCACTATTGGTTTTTAGAGTGCTTTTTAACATTGAATATATTGACCACATTGAGGAAGGCTTATACTTCACACGTAATTCATTGAAATAAGCCATCAAAACATTTTCAGAGAATGATTGAGTATTTCTTCGAGTCTTCCATGACATAAAATTATTGTAAATCATTAAATACCGCTCTCGCGATTTTGGCGGCAAGAGACCATTTTCTGCAATTTGCGCCTCGTTCAAGATTTCAGGGGGAGTAGAGTCCATATTAATATCGGATTCCTCGCTTGAACTCATAGTATTAAATTGTTTTTAGATATCAGTCGGAAAACTCGGAAAGTCGCAACAATCTTTCGTTTCGTTACAAATTTTTATTTTCCTTTTGTTCCTTGTGGAACAGGCTAAGGTCAGAGACCATGCTGCCTAGTCATCAGTTAATTCATATTTTTCCCCATTATAATGCAGATGTAACACATTATAATATTTTTGCAGTATTTGGCAGTAAATGTATCAAGTCGGCCAACCCGGCAAGTTTCACTGAGGTAGTCAAAACTACAATAAAATTCTCAGCTTCATTTTACCGAGATCGCACCTGTTTCAATGATTCCACATGTTGCCCAGTTGCGTAGACACTTGAGACACAAAACTACACCAATTTTACATCAGAATATCTACCAAGAATCAATTTGTAAATAATAAAAACAGCCACTGAACTTCACTACAAGAAGTCCCGCCAAAAACTCCATAACGTTTCTAATAAGAAATTGGCGCGAATTTGCAACCGGTGCCACGTGCGTGTGGTTAAAATTAGAACTACATCTTTCGTTTCATTTTATATAGTATTGTATTTAATCTATTATTGTATTAGTGAGACAAACGTACCTATTGAATAAAAGCGTTTCCAAGGAGGTTCGATTATTGAGCTTATTTATCCTCATAATGTGAAACTCCTTGGTGGATTTCTTACATACTTTTTATGGAAATTAAAAAAAAAACCGTAAAGGGTACGCACGGCGCTATACAAGGGAGTGTGCGGTAAAATAGATACTTAGGTGAGAGTATCTATTTTACCGCACGTTCCATTGTATGGTGCGTAATTTTGAACTTTCGAACAATGTATACAGGCATCGTAAGTGCATTTTTTGAGCAAATGTGTTGAAAATGTATTTTTTGAGCAACTGTGTTGAAAACTTTTTTTTTTATTTTCTGCTTTGCACCCCAAGTGACGCATAATAAATCATATGCAAAATTCATTTATTTAGGTTACACGTCCGTGTTTGGGACACAGATATTCATGTGTATACCAAATTTCAACTTGATTGGTCTAGTAGATTCGGAGCAAATTGGCTGTGACAGACGCACAGGCAGACACATGAGTGATCCTTTACGGGTTCCATTTTTCGTTCGGAGTTTCGAAACCCTAAAAACATCCGTTATTTAGGTCTCACTTCTTTTATAAGCGAAGCTGTTATAGAGAACTTGGTATGATTTCACATTTATTGATTTTTGTTTGTGGTGGGATATTGTATAAATAACGTAACGAGTAAATTAATCTTTTGTTTATTATTTTATCCAAAAATTTAGAAATTGAAGATAACAGGTATAGGTCGATAACATAATTTGCTGACATTGTTTTCCCTGCCTTTACCTATATGCACGGGAGTAATAACGGAACCCTTTAATTAGATCTTTTGAAAAATCGGTTAGTCCCTATATGATTCCCACTATGCTAGACTCGAAAAATACCTACTAACAAGTTTCAATATGCACGTAATTCTTCGATTCTACGTTAACAATGGAAGGTACAGTTGGAAAGAAAAGTGTTTGAAATCAAGTTAAAAAAATTATAGCGCTCTACCGGAGTCTGTGTTTCCTGTAAGCTACAACCTGGGAGTCTTTAAGTCAAGAGTGAATAGGTTACTTCTAGGCAAGCGTGCTCCATCTTCGACCACATCATCGCTTACCATCAGGTGAGATAGTGGTCAAACGCGAGCCTATCAAACACAAAAAAAAGCATCTGTTAGATAAAATTTGCTTTGTCTCGTTCTGACTATCAAAAAAGTCAAAATGACAGATAAGGACAAGCGAATTTCAGAGCAATTTTAAGTTCAGAAATGTGTATGAATAGTAATGAAGTCAGCAGACTTCGTTACAAATCCTACCTTACTAAAATTACATATAAATGCAAAAGTTACGATGTTTGAATGTTTGGTACGCACTCATGCTTCAACGGCTGGACGGATCGGGATGAAATTTGTTAGATACATAAATATTCCAATCCTGAATTAACATAAAGATGAAATCGCGGGCAGAAAATAGTAAAATATAAAAGAGCGTAAGTAAATAAAAATATCGTTCTCAAAATCAAATCACCCGTATTCATATTATGCCTAGGGGTAGCGGATAAATTCTGAACATGAGTTACCGCACCCCTGGGCTCTCAGGCAGGGAAGGAACAGGGGAGGGTTTTAGTCAGTAAGAGTCTGACATGCCCTCCCGCTCCACCCAGAGCGGGAGAAGTCATTGGATGATTTCCTATCAAATAATGAAACAGTTAAAAAAATATTAAATAAAAAACAAATAAAAAATAATTATACATTTGGTGTGTATGCTGACGTGTCGTGTTTGTACAGGTGGGCTCGCTGCATCCGCACACGCATTACGATTTCCTGGTGTCAGTGTTTTCCGACAAAGGCTTCGATGGGCGAATCGGTACTTCAAAGTCGCTCCACGTTTACGTGACCACTCTGGAGACGCTGCCGCCGGCTCCTCACGAGTTCGACGTGCTGGCGGCGGAGCCCCGCGCCCTGAACTTCAGCTGGCGGCTGGACTCCGCTGACGTTAACGGCGTGTTGCATAGCTTCCTGCTGAAGTATGCGCCGACGAATGACCCTGAGGCGAAAACTACTCTCGTGTTCCCTTTCGACGGTAAGGCTTAAATAACACGCCCATCAGTAGCATATTTACCCTTAGGCCGAGAGGGCCACGTTCTGTAGCAGTAGACTACGAAGCGTAGAAGAAGCCGCACTTACCAAGCTAGCCTACACCTAGTTTTAGCCAAATGCAATCAGTTGCACCTAGTTTTAGCCGTGAATTAATAGGCTATACCTACCGGCCACACCTAGTTGTAGCCACCTAAAACTAGGTGTTGCCGCACTTCGGGTTTTAGTCATAACATACAACCCTATTTTTAATTTCTACTAAACCTCTCTAGGGGTAACTGTACCTATCATTACGAACAACTTTTACTATGGGACCAAACCCGAAAACGCGAAAATAAAATATGCTGTTCAGAACATTTATGTGCGAATAACTCGACAAAATGTAGATACTGAACCGCTCATTTATTTTTACTCAGTATGCTACAGATATGTTAGTCAGTTCTATCGCTCTGAAAGCACCGCTGATCCCAAAAATTAAAGCACCAAGTAAAACAAAAAACACATATAATGTGTTATACTTCTATCTGTATTTTGGTTGGTACCTAGACCTACCAATTTAATTTGATAAAAATAATAGAAAAACGTTCACAAAAGTAAGTAGGTAACCTTTGTTGCCAAGTATTTTTCATTTGGTACCTTATTTGCGAAATTCCCGATATCTTTTCTCTTGAAAACTTTGGATTTCTTGGCCTTGTAGCCGGTGGATAATTTCTTGAGAATAGCCATCAAAACCTTTGCCAGAACATATCTCTGTATATTAGTATTGACATTAGGTATGTCTTGTCTGTATAGTTGTTTCTCCTATTAAGGTCCCTATTCTCACTAGAGATGACATTTTCACTGTTGTATAATAAATTGCGGTCAGAATTTTTCCGTGCGAAAGCTTCAGAATTTTTCTCTAAGTAAATACAAATTATTCAATTTGTAGTTAGAGAAAAAAATTAAAGATTTCGCGCCAATGCCTTTTTTAAATATATTAATTCTGTAGCCACAACGCAATGCACGCATCAAAGAGTATAATAATAATACGGGCACGCATTCTGCCGAAGAGATCGCTGCAATTTCGAAAACAGAAATATTAATAAGTCGAGTCTTTATTCATGAATATTCTACATATGAATAAAGATTTATTCGTTTTTGTAGGCTTGTTAGTAACAAACAAAAATAAAAACTTTTTCCTCTAGACTAAAGTATGATTCACGTTACACCGTGTCGCAACCGGGCCGGACCCCGGCCGGGACACGGTCAAACATCTATAGTATACTTTATTTATGAAGTGATTCATGCTTGACCGTGACCCGGCCGTGCCACGGCCGTGCGCCGCCGCCGCCGCAGAGCCCCGGCCGGGACACGGCATTTCGGTGGGTATTGTTTACCGGCTTCGGCTCGGCCCGGCCCCGACACGTTATAACATGAACGTGTGCGCCAGGCCCGGCCGTGTCGGCCGTTTTAGGTTAGGTCTGGTTTTACTTTTTCAAGTAAAAAAGTAAAGCATTCTTTAGACATTCTAAAATACCATAAAACTTGGCTCTCGTCATCTATTACTTCTTTGTAGAGTAAAGCGAATTCTTCTTCTGCTTCTCACTTTCTCCAGATTGGATGTACACCCCATCTTCTTTTAGTAGTTTCGCTTCGTGCTTCCAATACTTCGTCATCTATGGCAATTGCAATAGCTGCCAATTCAAGTTGTGAAAATTGCATAGTTACTCAAGCGTCGCGTCTACCGACTGATGAAATCACTAGTTGACACAAAACACCTCACAGACACGGCCGTGCAAAGAATACACGCAGACAGCCCGGTGTAGCATGAATGACTGGCCCAGCCGGCGCACGGTGGACGTGCCCCGGCTCGAGCCCGGCCCGGTCATGACACGGTGTAAACACCCCGGTGTAGCATGAATGACTGGCCCGGCCGGCGCACGGTGGATGTGCTCCGGGTCAAGCCCGGCCCGGTCGCGACACGGTGTAGTGTGAATCATCCTTAATGCTATTTTATCCTCACTCTGGTACGCTACAATGACGGACTTTTTGAGAAAGAATAGAGAAAAAAAAAATTCAATCGAATTCGAATTAAGACCGAAAGCACTTTTTCTCCCAGCCCCGATTGGGCTATGAAAACATCCGCATTATTTATCAATAAGTATAGTATGCGGTGCACTGTGCAGCGCGTGGCGGCGCGGTGGCGGACCTGGTGCCGGGTGACTACTGGTTCAGTGTGCACGCGGAGACGGGCGCGGGCGCGGGGCCGGCGGCGCGGCTGCTACGGCGCGTTGACTTGGAGGCACCGCTTGAGCTGAGCCGCACCTCTACCACCGTGACAGTGAGCTACTACTGTGGCTACTCCTCGCCCATCGCCGGTAGTTTAGCAGCTTACACGCTGGTGCTGGCCGAACAACCGCGCAACGACACGCCATCTAGCCTGCCGTCGTGGCACGACGTGCACGCGCTGGAAGCCTGGCCGCCCTACCAGGTCACAAAACCCCAGTTAAAGTCATCATCCGTCGAGAAGTTCACCATCGGCTTAGAGCTCTGTGACGTGGGCAGCAGCGCCTACTGCAACGGACCGCTCAAGCCCGACACCAAGTACTACGTCAAGCTACGCGTCTTCACGGGGCCTGAAAACTTCACTGATAGTGCCTACACTGTCATCCGTACAGGTACCCACCACAACACATCACCACTTGCCAACTGTATCGTACATGACTATCATCTAAGTAAGTAATCACTAAACAGAAACTAAAAGACAAATTATGTTATTTCAGATTCAGAAAACCATACTACCGTTATAATTTCAACAGTATCTCTCTTGGCATTCCTAATTCTGCTAGCTATTATTGCAATAACGATACTCTGCAGGATCAAATACAAACAACCAAGCACACCCCGATTACCAACATGCGAAGTAAGTTCATACTGTAATCATAATAAAATATTAAGAGACGAGAAAGATTGTCATGACCTATAAACAAGCACTATCATTGATAGCTACCAAATTCGATGAAGTCAATTACTGTTACATACGCGAGTAACTTCATTGATAAACTTAATAATTGATACACTTCATTGGTAGAAAGAGTTTTAGAGACTTTCTAGCGACTTTTGATATTCTGTCTAAGGGCTTGAATTTGTAAGAGTTGGCAACACCGCCGATTTAGGATTCCAATTTAGGAGTCCAATTTTTGGATAGTGTAATCGCTAGCTTCCTACTTCCTAGTTAGCTTATTCCTAAATTGGGTCTCTTGAAATCGGAAGGTGTAATTGAGCCTTTAACGATGTGGTTTCTTACTCCATCGTTTAGTCAGATTTGCTTAATGTGATTGTGACCTCTCAGTGGTTTGAATAAAACGTTGTCTTCATTCTGACTGGAAATTTGCTACACCGACTAATTTCTTTGGGAGCTCTTCTGCTTGATTGTAAACTAACCTAAAAAGAGACTTCAAACAAGTAACATTCTATCAAAGAATGCGTCGTGGTAGCGATTGACAAAATGTCAAAAATGTATGGGATTGACAAGTCTTTCGAAATTTTATGTGATAACCCCTTACATTTTGGCATTTCGACAATCGCCTTCGCTTGTTGAATGGCACTTTGTCTAGGGCCTCTGGTTGGTTTACATCTATGACCAAACGAGTTCACGAAAACATAAAGTGCGCGGGCGCGAACACGTACCTACTGCACCTTCTTAAGGCCCTACTACCGGTCAAGTGGCGCCCTCATTGAATAAAAAATCGTAGCATAGCATAGACAATAAATGTTAAAGAATCCAACGTCACGTTTGTTACAAAGAGGATAAAGTATTTTTTACGTTATTAAAATAGGACTCAAAATGTTTCGTATCCAAAGTAGTAGGCAAAAGTGTCAAAAACGACCGTTTTTGGTACTTTTGCCTACTACTTTCCTCTATCCTCTTTCTATTTTACTTTATCCTCTTTGTAATTGGATTGACGTTGGATTCTTTAATATTTACTTTTTATGCTTTGCTACAATTTTTTATTCAATGAGGGCGCCATTTGGCCGGTAGTACACCCTTAAGGTGCTATTAGCTGCCAATAACCTTGAGCAGTTAGCTTGTGTGTTCTGCGCTGAGCTCATGTAACGCGTCGTATGTCCACCCAGTAATAGGACTCGCCCATCAAGGAGCGCTGTCCGAAATTAAACGCATTATTAATTTATTACACATAAAACAACAGGTATTAATCTAAAACACTGAGACTAAATTATAAATAATTAAATGATCTTTAAAATGATGAAAGTTTCATAAAAATACGCTTTATAGTTTTTGCGTGATTCTCAATTTTTTATCCGCGTTAGACATAACGTGACAAATTAATTACACTATGTTATAAAAATATAATTTCAAATATTCTGAGATCAAATTACGACGGAAATTGTCTAAAGTAACATATATTTTTTCAAAGAAATAAGACTAGTCGCTTAGACGTGATGTTCAATTAAAAACCATTAAAAGTCGTATAATTGCGCCCTAAATGAATGGTGGGGTCTTCATAAGGTTTACCACGTCTATGTATATATCTTGTATTGTTTCAGAAAAAGAACCCGTTTTATCTCAACTTACTCTTTCGCGCTCAATGCGCTGAAGAAATAGCTAAAGCTGAACGGCCTTATGATGAAGTTGAGGAGCATGACTATTATGAAATAGACTAAGGAGAAAGCCAGCTTAAAAATAAATCCAAGAACTTAAGTGTACGTACGTGAGTGTGGGGAGGGAGTAAGCCATCATCAGACAGCGTTGACAATTTATGAACACATCCTATTTAATTTCTTTACTTTTTATGTGATAGTAACCTAGTATCTGTGGTGATAGTAATCAATGTACTTACCTATCTAATTTAGCAAACCAGCTACTTTTATTGTCTATGTTAACCATACAGGGTGTAACGGAAAGGTGTGGTCATATTTTAAGAACTGCATCTGCCCATCGATATGAACAACTCTATTAAAGAAAACATGAGGAAATTCCCAAAAAAAAATTTTACTCCCCATACCAATATTGATCAGCTGATGATAGCTTTGTATAAAAAGTCCAACTTTTTTTTTTGAGAATTTTCTATTTTTTCTTAGAGAATCGGAACCGGTTCTTAAAATATGACCACACCTTTCCGTTACACCCTGTATACCATAAAAGTAGCTGAGACCGAGATGCGACGCGAAGTTTCGCGCATTTTTTAAGGTAGCGATACACTATATGTATAACTTTATTTACTTTTTTATTTTAACTTATATAGGTACTTGAATTAATAATTCGAGATAATTTCAATCCATCGCCACCAACTCAAGTATCAACTTTAGCTTTATCTATTTTAAGTTACCATTTTGAAGTTCCAAGGGATGCTTTAGTTTTTTTTTTATTTTTAGTATAAGTTAAAATAATGCGAGCAATAGCACATTGTAAGGGGGCGTCCATTAATTACGTGAGGCGTTTTGGGGAGGGAAAGCTTCGAGTCGAATCTCACCTGATCTTACCCAGATTTGGTGGTCTCAGCAAGTATTACGTATTTTTGAAGTTATACTTCTTTAGGCGCGTTATGAAAAAATGGTGAGAGTGAAGTTTTAAGATGCGCGCGCATCACTGTCACACAAAATTCACAGGTTGAAGTTAGCTAGAACCGACGCCCTGAAGTTAGCTATGGTCTGTGGTTCATGAAGAATGGTTGTTTTCCTTTTGTAAACTTTGTGACAGTTTGGTTTTTTTTATCTTGTTACGCCAAAGAAGTATAACTTCTTACGTGCGTACCTAAGTACACACACACTTTTTGTATATATGTACGTAGTTAGGTAAGGTTTTCTTTGGTTTTAGTGATAGATATAGTTAGTTAAGTATGTTATAGATATGTTAATCTTGTTTCCAAATAAATAGGTATAAGTTCGTATTTGAATATACATCTGATCAGATTTTAATATTATAGTACCTAATCAAAAAAAGAAGCTTTGTCGACCACAAAGATTCTTTTTTTGATTAGGTTAATTAAAACATAATCGTCGGGGGTTTTTGAAAACTTTTCAACCACTTTATTATGAAAATTTTGTAAGTTTCCATGAATAAATTTTCTGTGCACACTCATCGTGGTCAGACCATTGAGGCGATTTTCACCCATAGTGCTTCTTGGCCAGGTTTTTAGTCTCCTGAGGCAGCTAAACGATCGAACTACCGTACACGTTGTGCACGGAAGAGCGATCAAAATTTTCAACTCTTTTTCCGTGTCGGGAAAGAAGGTTTTTGCCTCTTTTAGGATATCAACAACGGTTCAATCTGTTGGGTTTGGTCTATTTTGCCAGAATTGCTACCAAAGCTCGACTTAAATTTTTATGTTAATCACATATCTATACTAACATAGTTTTTAAGCCAATTTAGAAACTAATAATTATGAACTTTGTCTGAGTAAATAAATAAATTGTTATTATTATTCACGTCTTTGATATTTCTCAAGACCCTGGGATCCCGGACCTTTGAAAGGTTTTCGAGGGGTCAAAGCCAACTCGCAGAGGCCCTGTTAGATGTTTTAATTCAATGAGCAAATACACCCAAGGATAATCCCCGTTTGGTGCAGGACTATTGCAGTAGGATATAGATATAAGGAAATAAAGATATTGGAGTATGTGTTTGAGTGGCTTAAGTGGACTGGTTACCTAAGACTAGGAAGGACCCTGTTTGACGACTGCTACAATACATGGCTATGAAAAGGTCCGGGTTGTCGTGCACATTCAATAAATGGACTCTAAAAAAAATTTTTTACAAAAAAATAGAACCAACTGCCAAAAAAAGTGCAAAATAACTTTAATTTCGGAAGTCGGTGTTCCTGTTTTGTGTCTTCGTTTTTTGACACCGACTTCCGAAATTAAAGTTATTTTGCACTTTTTTTGGAAGTTGGTTCTATTTTTTTGTAAAAAAGTTTTTAGCAATCTGAAGTACCTGAGAAGCCGGCTTGTATCTGTACACGCGAAATAAGCTCACATAGACAAAATGAGAAGCCGATACGTCATCGTTACGTTTGTCAAGGTCACTCACACACTTTAATGATCCTGCTGCCGTCTATAACCTTTAATAGTCTAAGGTTAGGTTAGGTTAGTTGAAGGTACAAAAAGCATGGCAAAAAAGGGTCGCGGGATTGTTCCAAAGCTTTACCGCGGTCCTGGAACGGAACAAAAAGCATGGCAAAAGAAGGAACTCGGGCGAGTTTTAGTAAGAGTGGAGAAGTCGTCTGATGATTTCCCACCTTCGAAAAAGAAGCTATATAGGTTTAACAACAAATAATAAAAAGAAGCTTTTTTTTTTTTTACCAATTTTTGACAATTTTTATGGCTTTGGGTTAAGGCGGCTCCTCGAAAATAATTGATGTTCGATCTGCACCGAAATCCCCACGTGAAACTAATTCAAACCGCCAATTGATTCAGTGTTGGCCGCACGCAAAATTCACTTATTTTTTGTGTCAGATTATTGACTTACATCGGTACTCTTATAAACAACCTTTTTAAATAAAGAGTAAAATAAATATTCAAAGTAGACAAATAATTATTCGTTTAAATATTACGAGTATCCTTGATAGTTGTCGGTAAATTACTTATTATTATAAATTACTGTCTTACCAAGGGGTATCGTATTACCCAGTAAGTGGGTTGTGGAGGTCAGATAGGCAGTCGCTCCATGTAAAATACTGGTATTCAGCTGCATCCGGTTAGACTGGAAGCCGACCCCAAGATAGTTGGGAAAAGGCTAGGCAGATGATGAGTTGTCGGTAAATTATATCGTATTTTGTGTGTCCTCAAATTACTATGAATACTACTAATTAAGTAGATTAATTATGAACATTGCCAAAATGTGCGATAGAGATAGCACTAGAAAATTTTTAGCACTCGGAAATGTATGGAGTAAATAAAACATTAATATTTTTTTAACTTTTAATATGTATTGAAGTACAATATAAAAATTAGAAACAGTTTATTAGTTTTTCCCGCTGCATTGTTTACAGAAAACTTGAATTTTTCGTGACTAAATAACTTATGAAACTCAGTTTTGTATTTGTACAAAAATATTAAAAGGTTATATGTTCGATCATACGAATTTCTCTCTGACGCAAGACAATGCTGCTTGAAAAAAGCAAATTAATACTGTATTTTTACTAAAATTAGTCAGTGGCATACTGCAAAAACATAACATAAAAACTTTTTTACAAAAAAAACAACCGACTTCAAAAAAAAAATACACTAAAAATTTCTAAATAACTTTAATTTCGGAAGTCGGTGTTTGTATTTTTACTTCTTCGTTATTTGACACCGACTTCCGAAATTAAAGTTATTTAGAAATTTTTAGTGTATTTTTTTTTTGAAGACGGTTGTTTTTTTTGTAAAAAAGTTTTTTATTTTTCACTTTTTAGTTGTTATACCCCAGAACTAAAAACCCCAATATAATGGAACGTGGAATTTAAACATTTGGAGAACACCAAAACGTCATCGAGGTACACGTATTTTCCGTTTTTGTTCAGTTTCTCAAAAAGCGCCGAAGCAATTTCGATAAAATTTATATGGGACCACCTCGGGAGTATATTCTTTCAGATGAAAAAAGAATTTTGAAAATTGGTTCACAACTGACGGAGAAATCGGGTAACATACATACAAAAAAGAAAAAAAAAAAAAAAAAAAAACATACAGACGAATTGAGAACCTCCTCTTTTTGGAAGTCGGTTAAAAATTAGCACTTCGCTCTCGACTTTGTCCACGCGGATTAAGTACTTTCGAAATTTAGCTGCTCTCCCCCTCTTTAAAAGGCAGTTGTAGAAACTTAATCATTCCCTTTTAAATTATTAACCAAAATAACTATTTGTATGTTTTGAGTGTGTGGATAGCTATAATAGTAGAGGAAAACTAAAGAAAAAATGGATAGATTGTGTAAAGGATGATGAATTTCTAGAGAGGGCGAGCGACTACTGAGATGATGACTAACAGAGAGGTGTGACAGAAGAAGAGGTGGCGCACATTTAACTTATTGTTAGAAACATAGAAGGTACAAGGACACGGTTGAGGGCGATGACGGCCATTTCTGCTGCTAAGACAAAAGTACAAGCGCAAATGCTCCGCGGAGCGTCCTGGGTCCGATCCTCAGGTCAAATAAAGTGTGGAGTTTTCCGTTATGATTTTATATTGCAGCTTGAGCGCCATTTGATTTTAAAATTTGGGGCCCGGACTTTTAGAAGGGGTGCGAGGCGCCGAAGCTAACTTGCAGAGGGATGTGAGACAATCGAAATGTTTAGATAATAGACATCAAACTATATTATCAATATCTACTAGAATCATTAAGTAGTATTTTATGGCTGATGTGATTTCGTAAATGATACTAATTTTGTAAATTGGTTTTATATAACACTTTTAAACGTCAATATTTCTTGTCAGTTTATGCTAGATGAGGCAAAGATTCACAAACAACCAAGAGACGAAAATTTTCGAGGCTAACAACTATTACAACGTACAATTTATTTACTTTAAAAATATTAGTGGGATTACACATTTTTCATATCTATTATATCTTTTTCTGAAATTCGCAGAGAACGAAGTCGCGAGCAGAAGCTTTATTATAATCATACCTAGTAAACTATTTATTTTTACAATTCAAAGGCGAATTCATTCCTTCCTTAGGCTTACTGCATACCCGGGCCTGTGAACGGCGAGTAGTGGGTAACTCGCCGTCCGATCAGCACCAGGCCCGAGAGTCGACGGCGCGTAAGTTCCACGCGCGCCTCAAAGAGTTGTCAGCAAACAGGACGGGGCCCGTCATGGTGGATGCCCGCCCGGGGGTTGAGGATAAATTCGAAAGAGTTACCTCGCCCCTGGGCATTTAGGGAAGGGAGGAACAGGGGTGGGTTTTAGTCAGTAAGAGTCTGACACGCCCTTCCGCTCCACCCTAGAGCGGGAGAAGTCATTGGATGATTTCCCACACCCAAAAAAAAAAAGGCTTACTGCATTCAATGACAGATTAATACTTGACATATTGATGTTTAATGTAGGTATTTATAACATAAAATAAAATCATTCGTTTTAGCCTATTTTTTAGATAAAATATGAAAAAAAACGGTTTAAAAACACACTCTGGAGTGTAGAAAATAAAATCCTTACCTAAAAATCACTTGCGAGGAGAATAAAAGTGTGTTGTACTATCCAACATTATTGAAGTGAAGTTCGAGGTACTTGAAATCGATTTATAATTATCAGCTGTTGCTATTAATTGCCTGTAAAATAAGAACATTGACTCCCTGAGGTAAATACTCCAAATACTGCACTTTATTCAGTTTTGGTCTTTTATTTCATACCATTTTGTATACAATTTTTTTTTATTTTTTTTTTCTTTTATTAAATTGTATATACTATAACAACAATACATATTATACTAAACTAATAAATAACTTAATAAATAAAATATGTACAAGAGGCATAAAAAATCCGGTAGGAGTAAAGCTCATTGGGCATCAAAAAATTCGTCCACCTCGCTGTCAATGGGAAAAGTGCCCAGAACGCTGGCAGCATTGCCACGTTGAATGGCAATGCTGATTCGTTGGCCGAAAAAAAGGCCAGCCCTCTGGTCACGTGAAGAGTCGACTGAAAGTTTGCCGATGTCACGGAAAACTCGATGAGCACTCGGACCCCATGGCCCTAGTGTTTCAACCCCAAACGGCTCAAACATATAACTCCCAATAAGGTTGTTATATTTGCGCCGTTTGAGGTTTTCTGCACCTGTAGCAGCCGCCCCAGCACAGCCCGCCGTGCTAAGAAGATGAGATGGCGCAAGGGTGTCGACACATGTTGCATCCCACACCAAAGGCCTACCCATCTTCCAAGGCATTATAGTCATCCCGTCGGGCCTCTTTCCATCGTCACGTGCCAGGCCATGAGGTTCTAAAACGGCTGACACACCGGCGGTGACAAGAGCCCGACGGATGATGTCGTTAATGCTGGCGTGCCGTGCCATACGACCCGCGCTCCTACTGCAGGATAGGCCATGGTGTCCGAGATGGTCGACTGCTTCACCACATTGGCAGCGATGTGGAGCTCCGTAAGGAGCACCCAGACGCAGACATGCAGCGATCCGGAAGGTGGTGTCACTCAGCATAGTACCTATGTTGGGTGACGGTAGTGCCTGTAGCCAGAGGCCCGACTCCCATTCACCCACAGCCAGCAGGCGGGCACGCTCAGCAGTATTGGTTGACGTATTTATGAGATTATTCCGTACCAAACTACAGAGCGGCTCGTCCCACTGCCTCTGGGAGAACGGGTTCTCGGCCAACGCCGTGTCCGGGCAAGCCATTTTCCAAGCGTTCATTGCGTCGGTCAAGCACGGCACTTCACAGTTAACCAGTGATGAAGTCAAAATTCTTTTGGTTAACTTTTCAGTGCTGTGGACCGAGGACAGGAACGCCGGTAGGCTTATACTAGAAATTTTGCGGATGCCGAGCCCACCAAAACGAATAGGTAGTGTGGTTTGCAGCCACGCTCGGTCATCCAAGGCCACATTTAAAATGGTTGTAAGAGTGCATCGAACAATTTCATCAATTTTGTCCAGGAGATGTGAATGCTTCCATAAAGGGTAAGAGCGGAGAAAATATATAAAATTTGGTCCAAAACAGCAATATCTAATTAGGGTGAATGCCGAATGTAAATTTATTTTTGTGAGTCTGTCCGAAATATCATTAAAATGATTATTTTTCCGTCAAGGAATGGAGAAAAACTTTCTTCCAAAATAGGGGAACCTAGGAGGTGCAGTGAACGTTTTTCTAAAATTTTGATTTTTGGTGCAATTGTATTGAATTTATGAAGAGTCGATTGTCTTTCGGTATTGTCACAAAGAAAAATTTCACACTTCGAGTGGTTAAGGTCAAGTCCGATGGATTGAAAATGAGTCTACAGGAATTGAAAGTCTTTTAATACGGTATCGACGTCACCTCCTAATGTTCAATCATCCAAATACCATACGTTAATGTCAACCTTGAGAATGACCTCACCCTTTTCAGAATTTAAAAAGGAAGATAGTGCATGTACGGCAGCCTCACAGCCCCCTCTGGAGCCAAAGCTAAGCTGTAGGGGCTGGAATTTTTTTGTAAGTCTGTCACTGTACAGTTTACAACAAATTTTGGCTGCCATACGCCTGTAGGTGTACCCGACGGCAATGGGACGAATGCCGCCGTCCTTCTTGCGCAGGGCACATAGGTTGGCCCCGTACAAGACATCGACGACGGCATCGTTCACGCCGCCGGAGAGCATTAGGTTGACTAGTGCCGCAAGCTCCTTCAAAAGCGACTCATCAGCATCCCCGGCGCCTGAACTAAATAGGTCCTGTAAATGTATATAATTTGAATGTGTAGTTTCGAATAAAAAACAATACGTTATATATTGATCCAGGTCACAAGAACACGCAGTGTAAAGACTTGTAAAATACTAATTGTAATAAATAATATTTTTTGCTGCTGAATTACGAACGTTTACTGTAAGACAATAATTTAATCCATCTGAATTTCTGACAGACGAGCGTGATGTAAATACTTTTAATAAGAAGAGATGGCGATAATATGAGTGCCACTCGGAATAAATAACGTAAGCGCCAAAATAAATCTACGTATTTTATAACATAAAAGTATAATTAAATCAAAATCTGTTAAATCAAACGTTTCATAAGTTTATTTTCTATGTTTTAAAGGAAATTTCATAAAATACCGCGGGGTGGGCGCTAATAACTGCGACACAGTTACTAAACTAACGCAGTATTAACGTACACAAAATAAATTGTTACCTATATGTTTTTGTTCCAATAAAATATTTGTATTTGTATTTTGTATTTGTATACTATACCACTGAAGCGTTACGCCTTGTTAAAAATTGTAAAATATGTATCGAACTTTGCATTTTTTTTTCTATTGAGAAAATTTCTTAGTATCGTGTATTCCTTCAATCAAATTGAAGATCTTGAAGTCAAAAAGCATATAACAAAATGTTATATCCCTATTCCAAGTACTTGGCAAGATACACTAAAAAGCCAAACAGCCTTTTTATCAATGGAAAATAAACTGTGAAAATTTGAAGACTAGCTCCAACCGTTTGGCTGTAAAAGTAAAACCTGTGTGACAGACGACAGACAGACGGACACGTGAGTTACAGCAATAGAGCTCCGTTTGGACCCTTTGGGTACGGAACTCTAAAAACCTGTCAATTACGAATCGAAGAAATATGTTGCAATATAGAATAGGTAATTTGAAACTAGATTTGCTGCTGACATACGTCAGCAGCAAATCTAGTTTCTGGAAATTACCTCATTTATTAATCGTCTATATCGTTATATTAATTAGACTTAAATGTTCTTATTAGAATACCTTAATATCATGTCAGAGTGATTTTTTTTATTACTTTTACTTTCTTTTTTTTGTAGAAATTAGCTAGATACTTATAGTTTTTAGGGTTCCGTACCCAAGAATAAAACGGGACCCTATTACTAAGACTCCGCTGTCCGTCCGTCTGTATGTCTGTCCGTCTCTCACCAGGCTGTATCTCATGAACCGTGACGTTAGACAGTTGAAATTTTCACAAGTGATGTATTTCTGTTGCCGCTCTAACAACAAATACTAAAAAACTTTTTTACAAAAAAAGACAACAGACTTCCAAAAAAGAAAATACACTAAAAATTAAAAAAATACTTTATTTCGGAAGTCGGTGTTTGCATTTTATTTCTTCGTTTTTTGACTTCCGAAATTAAAGTTATTTTTTAAGTTTTAGTGTCGGATTTTCTTTTTTGGAAGTCTGTTGTTTTTTTTTTGTAAAAAAGTTTTTTGTTTTTATTTTTTATTTATTTTTCGAATAAATTTATAAGGGACCACCTCGGGCGTATATTCTTCCGGATACAAAAAAATTGAATATACACAACCGCAACTGACGGAGAAATCGGTGGACATACATAAAAAAAAAATTAAAAAAGAATACACACAGTTGAACATAGAACCTCTTCCTTTTTCGAAGTCGGTTAAAAAAACAGAATAAAATAAATATTTAAGGGGGCTCCCATACAACAAACGTGATTTTTTTGCCGTTTTTATAGATAATGGTACGGAACCCTTCGTACGCGAGTCCGACTCGCACTTGGCCGGTTTTTTTTTTATCTTCATAATTATTATGGTCTTGCTAAAGTGGCCAGTTCCCAATGTATTCTTAGATACTTTGAACAAGGATATGCCAATTGTTAGACTATATAATTATCACGTTTACTCGAATGATGCATAGGTGACAAGTTGTTCTAAAATGGATGTTTACACGTACCATTGTCGTCTCGTCAGTGACTGCGTTTACATTCAACAGCGTCAGCAAAGATGATATAATTGTCAATGCTGACTGGGTGTTTACATTCAGTTTGTTAGGAGTTCCTCAGTTAATATCCTGATTGGTATATAAAGAGACTCGGTGTCACAAATAGCACAGTGTTGCCGGAACCAAGGAACTTGTAGTACCGAATGTAAGTTATTTTGTTTAATTTTGAAATTGTCGCGTGATTTTATGATATTGAAGTCCATTTAATTTCACATGCATTATCTTTTAGACTAAACTTTTTGTTTTAATGATTTGGAAGTTTTATTAGTAAATAACTAGGATCTTTTTTTTCTTGAATGTTTTATTGCTAACTTAGTGTTATTACAATAAAATACAGAAACATTTATAAATCTTCATGAGTAACCTACCTAGTTAGTAAGTCAGCATATTATATGTTACCCATCTCTGTATATTTATTAATAATATAAATTCAATACATTTTTAAATATTTCTTAAAAAAACAACACATTTAAAAATATAAAAAATAGTGGCTGGTCAATCTGCCAAAATCAATCAGGGTTCCGTACCTCAAAAGGAAAAAAGGAACCCTTATAGGATCACTTTGTTGTCCGTCTGTCAAGACCCTTTTTCTCAGGAACGCGTGAAGGTATCAAGTAAAATTTGTATCAAATAGCCAGGTCTGCAATTCGTTGGAGCTGTGAAAAAAAATCAAAATTCTAAGTCAGCGCAATCAAAAGATACAGCCGTTTGTGCTCCGTTAATGCCACATATTTTTACACTCTTAAGGGAATCAAAACCATAGCGTACTTCCCGTTGACCTAGAATCATGAAATTTGGCAAGAAGCATTGGCACAAGTAAAGGAAAAAATCCGAAAACTAATTGCAGTTAAAAAAAAAATTGTTTGTGATTAGAAACTTAATTGCAGTCAGAATTGCAGTTCGTAAACATATCGCGACAAGTTTTTACGGAACACTCGGGGCGCGCGAGTACGATTCGGACTTGGCCGGTTTTTTATTGTGATATAACTTACAGGTGTTTTATAAATGTGCGCTTTTTTAAGTCCGAATCGAAACCCTAAAAATTTAAAACAATTGAACCGTGTCTTAATTAAAGTGATTTCTGAAGCACAACAACTTGTTGCGGAATTATTTTCTACACAAGGAGTAGAGTCGTCTCAAAAACCTTATTTATTACTTTATGTATATATATATTGGTTTATTATATTAAATATATATGTATGTTTATTATTAATATATATATTTTCGTTCACGTTTTTTTTTTAATATTTCTACTTGGTGTTGCTTTGTTTGTTTTTTTTTTATGCACCTGCCATATTATCTCTCCACCACCCTTGGTTGACTGGTAGAGAATGCCTAAGGCATTAAGTCCGCCTTTGTACTTTAGTTGCATGAAGTGTAAATAAATAAATAAATAAACTTGTAGATAAAAAACTTTTTAACAAAAAAATTAACCGACGAAAAAGAACTAAAAAGCAAAAAATAAATAAACCTTTTAAGTCTTGAGTAATGAGCTTATTTACCTACATAAAATATCAAATTTTATATAAACTAATTTTAAGTCGGCGCCAAACAACAATCTGATTATTAAATATCTAAATTTTATAAGTACTTACAAATGAAGAGGGCTGTAAGTAGGTTAATCATTTTATTAATTGGCGCCGACTCAAAATTAGTTTATATAAAATTTGATATTTTATGTAGGTAAATAAGCTCATTACTCAAGACTTAAAAGGTTTATTTATTTTTTGCTTTTTAGTTCTTTTTCGTCGGTTAATTTTTTTGTTAAAAAGTTTTTTATTTCATGATTTTTTGTGGCTCGCATCATCTTTAAACACTCTGAGGCTAATTTCTAATTCTTCATCATTCCTCTTGCCACTGAGCTGATGATATAACAATCCTTCCATGAAGTTCCCAGGATATTGACCAGTTGAGGTTACCTCCAATATTGTAAAGACGTCTTTTCGTCAAAGCATATTAAGTGGTATTTGTCACTAAAACCAGTTTTTATATCTGACTTCTATTGTTTAGGAAAGGTATGGTTTCCATCATCAGCTCAGTTTCATGATGTGATGGTTCCTAAATGCAAATACCTGATTCAGTTATGAAAAGTAAACAGAAACAATATTCGTGCCCAATTTTCGAGGTTCTCTCTCAATTTTTTCAAGATCCCATGAGCAAATCCTGATATCCATGACATGGGACAATCCTTGAGGTATACCCTATCTAAGAAAAAAAGAATCATCAAAATCGGTTCATAAATAACGGAGTGATGGCCGAACATACATACAGAAACGCTAAACGTGCCCACAATTTTCGAGGTTTTCTCTCAATTTTGTCAGGATTCCACTGTCAGATCCTGATTTCCTTGACATGGGACCACCCTTGAGGTATACCCTATCTAACAAAAAAAGAATAATCAAAATCGGTTCATAAATGACGGAGTGAGGGCTGAACACACATACAGAAACGCTAAACGTGCCCACAATTTTCGAGGTTTTCTCTCAATTTTGTCAAGATTCCATTGTCAGATCCTGATTTCCTTGACATGGGACCACCCTTGAGGTGTACCCTATCTAACAAAAAAAGAATAATCAAAATCGGTTCATAAATGACGGAGTGAGGGCTGAACATACACAAAAAAAAAAAAAAAAAAACATATATACGGTCGAATTGAGAACCTCCTCCTTTTTAACCGACTTCAAAAAAAGGAGGAGGTTCTCAATTCGACTGTATTTTTTTTTTTTTTTTTTTTTTTTTTTTTTATGTGTGTTACCTCATAACTTCTTACTACGTGAACCGATTTCGAAGATTTTTTTTTTATTTGAAAGCTGTTGCTTCACATTTGGTCCCGTTTTAATTTGGTGAAGATCTGATGAAGAACTTCAGAGATACACAATGGAACCCTTCAATAAATGATAGCAGACCTTCCAGAATTGCTGCAATCGCATGTCTGTAGATTGTTTTCACCACTTCACGACATTACATCACGCTGATGCACTCTGAAGGGGTATACAGATTTGTACAGTTCACCCTGATACACTCTAATTTCACCAACTACGTTCAAATTCCCTATTTTTGGGGCTATCAATTCGGGCATAACTTTACTATTAATTTAGTTTTAGAATGGGGAAAAACAACTAAAAAGTGAAAAATAAAAAACTTTTTACAAAAAAAATACAACCGACTTCCATAAATAATACTAAAAAATGCAAAATAACTTTAATTTCGGAAGTCGGTGTCAAATAACGAAGAAACCCAACTAGAAACACCGACTTCCGAAATTAAAGTTATTTTGCATTTTTTAGTATTATTTATGGAAGTCGGTTGTATTTTTTTTGTAAAAAGTTTTTTTTTCGTCGGTTAATAACACTAGTATGAGCTTGGCGCTGCAAAAGGCGGGACGCAGTTGGCGACCGCGTATATATAGGGCTTTACATCAGCCACCAACCAACCATCCCATCCATATTGAAGCGTACTGCTTTGTGTAGAAATCTATATATATTAATACCTACATTTACAGAAAAGTTTGTACCTCTTGTAAGCATATTGTGCGCACGTAAGAGTGTGGGATTTGGTATAGTTAAAGTTTTTATGGAGAAGGGGTGTACCACTAGGATCTAACTGTATTAATTAACCTTCTCATTTCAGAGAACCATGAAGACCATTCTCGTAGTATGCGTGTTGATCGCGGCGGTATGCGCCAGACCCGAAGCGACGTATGACACCCGTTACGACAACTTTGATGTGGAGTCACTGGTGGAGAACGCTCGTCTACTGAAGTCTTATGGACACTGCTTCCTCAGCACCGGGCCTTGCACGCCTGAGGGAACTGCCTTCAAAAGTGAGTACTTATGTGTTTTCTTAGACATGTCATTCTTAACATAAATAAAATTTCTCCCATAAACTGGGATGTATTGTCCAGATGAAAATACTATTTGGGGTTTAATTAACTGCAATGGACATGGACCGACATTAAAAATCGAGAACAATACATTTCGTCCAACCAATCATACGAATATGATTTTTTATCGTTGTTAAAGCGGAAATAGAAATATACACTTTGCAAATAACTGTCTACTTATTACGGTTCATAAGATACACGCTGACAAATAGACGGACTGATAGTGGAGGCTCCTTAAGAGGGTTAGTCAGACTCGCCCGCCGAGGGTTTCCATGTACCTTAGTAGGAAAAACATTTTTCCACTTTCAAAGTAAAACCCTATAAAGGATAAGCCATAACCAGCAACATTTATTTTAACTTGCCCCACACTAGGAATTACTCCTGTATCGAGGGTGCGTTCACAAACATTCAAACTCACATACACAAAACACCCAGACCCGGTACAACTATCATTTCTGTAGGCCATACAAATATTTGTTCCGTGCAGGAATCGAACCCGCGACACACAGCGCAGCAGCCGATCGCTCAACCACTGCGCCAACCGTCAAACTATGTTACCTATAAATAACGCAATCAAATGGGACACAAATCATTTCTGCATATAAAAAAAATCTGCTTTTTCTGCGTCGTAAACACCTTCCTAACATTTTACAATAATTTACAGAAACCATTCCCGATGCTCTTCAAACCGGCTGCGGTAAATGTTCGCCGAGGCAGCGCCATTTGATCCGCGTCGTAGTCAAGGGATTCCAGAACAAAACTCCCGACATCTGGCAGCAGCTGGTCAAGAAAGAGGACCCCACTGGAGAGTACAAGGAGACTTTCACAAGGTTCCTTAACGGCTCCGACTAAACAGGCTTACCAAAGAGTTCCAGGACCAAGGAGGTTCGAAAAGGATGAGTAATGGACACGTTTAGCAAACCTACATTTATTTGAATTCAGAATTCGAGTTATGTATTAATTCTGGAACAAAAACTTCTTGACTTTCAAAATCCATTGCACTCCATACTTTTTAGAGCCGTTTTAATACGAAATGTCACTTAGAAATTAGCTAAAAAAAACTACCAGATAAGAACAGAAAATATCTCAAATTATAAATTCAATTATCAATTCAGTGTACTCTGCGGTTGGTTTTAACATAATCTACCTATGTGCAACTTATTTGCCCATGAAGTGTCAAACGAAGTCATATTGTTTTCGTATACTAGTTATCCTTGGCTTGTCAACCTCTGAACAAATTGCTAGTTCTAAGATTTGTTTATAGGACTATTGTTTTATGTTGAATCATCACATTAGTTGTTAACTATTTACCTACTTAGTTTTTACATCTATTTTGTATTGTATTTATTAAAAAATAAAGGAATTCATTCTATGTTGTGTAATATTTTTGGAAACAAACATTAACAAAAAAACATTGTTTTGGTTTCAATCAACATTAACTTGCCAGAATAAAAATTTAGAATCACACTAATATTATAAAGGCGAAAGTTTGTGAGTGTTTGTTACTTCTTCACGCTCAAATGGCTGGACTGATGAATTTTGGTATGTAGATAGCTTATACCCTGGATTAACACATAGGCAACTTTTTATCCCGGTCTACGCGGGTGAAGACGCGTGGCGCAGCTAGTAATAATATAAGACTCGTTAACGAAAATGCAGCGAAATTAGGTTTCCATTACACGGTAAGTCATAACGTCAGTTTAACCACAGTCAAGGTTGTGTCTAGGAGTGAGGCGTATTTATCGTAACAGATACAAATCACAAGTATTCGTAGATACTAGATAACAGTTGTTCCTGTCATATCATATATTTGTAAAAAAAATATCATTCATAATTCACAATACCTACTCAATCACAATCATTAGATACACTCTTCAGTCTCAGTTGTTACTTGTTATTGAGTACCTACTCAATAACAAGTAACAACTATTCGTGTTATCTGTTATTTCTTCTTCGTATATCTGTCTCGCTCACACCCTGTTGATTGAATCTTGCTAAAAAGAGAAGCAGTCCTAGTATTATTATCCGAAAATTCAAATTGTAGTCTTACAAGAAGATAATCATCCTTGAAAAGTGACAACTATTTCTAGTCGTATTATCTTATCTGTTCCTAACTTTCAGTTTGGAAACACTGCAAGAAAAATGCTAACATTACTACTTATACTGTTTTTTTTTTTTTTTGGGGGGGTGGGAAATCATCTCATGACTTCTTCCGCTCTAGGGTGGAGCGGAAGGGCGTGTCAGACTCTTAGGTACTGACTAAAACCCACCCCTGTTAACTCCTGTGTAACTCTTTCGAATTTATCCTCCACCCCCGGGCAACTACTTGTACTGTACGTGATTTATTTACCGACAGACCGTGCTTAGAAAAATAAAAGGCTGTTATTAAATAACAGATAATGACATCTGTTGTTATTGCATAACAGTAACCGGAATAACAGATATCTTGTGTTATAATAGGTCAACCTATTATAACTCAAGTCTAGTTGTGACTGGCGGATAACATCGTTGATCGATGATGATGTCTGCGCGCGGTCGAAATCGGAACTAAAAGTTTTAATTTTGGACTGTCTTCAATTTATTACACTGCTTAACCTAATAATACTTGAAACAATACGATACAACCAAGTGCACAATATCATGCGATAGACACAACATGCAATATTTGTAATATGTTAATGAAAATAACTTAGTACATTAATTATACCCAGTTAATTCTTTCAATAACAATCTAATATTAATTTTCAATATATAAAAAGGGAGACGCAAAAGATATAGGCAACTATAGACCTATAAGTCTACTACCAACCCCGTACAAAAAAAAAAAAAAATAATAATAATGTATACATTTATTTTTCTCATCACAAATGTTGATGTGGGCAGTAAGTGGCTTAATCTACAAAATAGGCTTAACATTTGTGAGAGACTGGTGCCCGAAAAAGGCATAAAATACCTGTGTTACAGGTCACCAGGCCCCCCAATACTTACATATGTACAAATTATTCAAATTAATGTACAAAAAACAAAGTGTGTGATGAAATTTACTTACATTCTAGGTACAGTTACAAAAATAATAAAATATACAGAAAAAAAAATCAAATAAAAATAAAAAATAATATAGACTGGACATATTATGTGATCTAAGTGTGTGTGAGTGTGTGATGTTATGTTGTGTGTGTGAGTAGTGTGAGAGTGTATGTGTGTGTGAGATATTGTACACATGTGGAGGAGAGAAATCTAGCGGATAGGAATTATAAGACTCTCAGTGGACTGATAATCGTGAGTTTTAAGCCATTTACATACGGATAGTTTACAAGCTGATCTACGCATTGGGTATATTGAGAGTATTGTATTGATTTTATTATACAGATATCCTCCAAGAAAACAGTAAAACCTTTGCGAGAGAATGGTGCGAAAGAAATTAGTAGGACAGACGTGACCCTTCCTTCTTTTATCTTTGTTGAGATTAGAGTCATATTTCATTTCTGTATGTTTTTTATGTATCACAGCGAATATAGAGACGTATCGTGAGCAACAGAGACCACTACATTTCGGATTCATTGATTAACAAACGGCCTTCGACACGGTAACTCACGACAGCGTTTGGCAAAACTTGAAAAACCAGGGAGTAAGTGAAGTGTATATAAAAGTCATCAGAAACATATATAATAACAGCATAGGTAGAATAAATCTAGATACACTGGGCTCAAGATATATAATGAGAGGTTGGAGACAGGGCAACCCTTTGTCGCTACTAATATTTATAGCTATACTCGAAGTCGTCATCAACAAACTAAATTGGAGCAAACATGGAATTTACATACGGGATGCCTTTCTGAGTCATTTACGTTTCGCCAATGACTTAATAATTTTATCCGAGTCAAGCTCACAACTACAGCTTATGATTGGAGATCTACAAACAGCTAGTATCAATGTAGGACTTGAAATAAATCTCACTAAGTCCATGACGATGACTAACAGTTAAAAAAAAAACAAGTAAAAGCCAATGGAAATCCACTGGTATACACAGACAAATACATTTACTTAGGAAAAACAATCAGCTTTGAAAAAGAAAATAACGAATTAGAGATTGAAAGAAGAGTACAGTGTACAGTCAACGTCCAGAAGTTCACTTACACCGCAATGACCATTATCGCCTGCGCTATACGGGCTGCGGCGCCTATACACACATACGCATATTTATCCGTGTGAGTGATGTTCCAACGCTAACAAATTAACATGTCGTGTAGCATCGCTACGAGTAGTTATAGATGTGGTCAATGCTAGACAAGGATGACATTATCAGTAACTTGTCTTGCAAAATTTCGACAAGTAAACATAAGTTAACATTAGCTAATCTGATCGGGATAAGATGTGTCGAATCCGAGTTTGACCAGTTTTTTTTAATGTTTTATATAATTATTATTATTTGTATGTTTTAGTAATTTATTTTACTAAAATTACTTTGAACAAATAGATATTACAATAAAGGTAATTTATTATTATAATATGACAATAAATGAAACAAATTTTATTATGGTAACATTATAATATTTGTATATAAAAGAAATCCTTTTAAAATAAATCCTTTAATACGACGCTAAGATCTAGGTTATAAGTACAACTAAAATTGCTATGCCATAGTTTTGTGAGATTGCTAGTCGACTTCTGACTGTTGTGTGTTTCTGACTGTACATGGAACAAATACTGGAATTTGATAAATAATAAACGAATGATAAATGATTTTATTTAGATAAGTTGAAAGCAACACGCAGATTTGAGTAGATCTGTCCAGACAGTGCAAGCATTTTTCAATATTCGAATAGCTCAACTTAGAACTACTAAGGAGCTCAATGACTTGACGAACAATACCAAAGAAAGGACATTTGGGTAGGCCGCAAAAGTATTCAAACTGTCAGACAACGTTAAAGTTTACTGTAAAAAGGAGGAGAAAAATAATAATAACCCACATAGTTCTCACATTTACAATAATTAAGAAAAAAAAAAAAAACTTGAGAGGTGTCAAGGGACACCCGGATGGTACGAAGTTCCTTTCGATTAATTAGTGAAGGAATTGTAATAATTATTTTTTTTCACTATTCAATGCGAAATAGAAAGACGAAACGAAAATAACTGGCTTGCTTTCTATAAGAGAGAGAGAGAGACAGACAGAGAAACACGCGCACGCCGCACGGCTTACAACTATAGCAAAAAGTGTCGTTACAACTTTTGGTCTTAATTTTTCCCGTCTAGCCCCCTTTCGCAACGCGCGATAAGGAACTTCGTTCCAAAAAACTTTACAAAGTAAATATTCATGTCAAACAAAATAATAATAATAAAATGTCTATCAAAATAAAAAAAATGTATGTAAAATACTTTACAAAGTATTCATGTCAAAAGAAAAACAAAAAAATATAAAAATGGTCATCTGTGTATACTAAGCACTACAAAGTACATACGAAAACAATGGCTCATGTATATCATTGAAGTAACTCAATCCCACGCCTTTTTATCCTCAAGGTAGGGGGTATTCATGTGTAAAAAGCATTCTGGCATAGCTTACGTTTAATAAATGGTTTAAATTTATTTATGCTTAGTTCTTGAATTTGGCTAGGAAGTTTATTATAGAAACGTATACATTGGCATCTAAAAAAGAAAGATACCAATATCCTCTTTCTGTGTGAAAGAGGATATGGGTAAAAAGGAGGTGACTACAGAGATGACGACTAATAGAGGAGTATGGAAGAAAAAGACATGTTGCGCCGACCCCAAATAAATTGGGATAAGGGTAGGAGAATGATGATACATTAGCATCTAAACGAACCACCTACTTTCTTCTTGAGTTGGTTTTAGGTACAAAAAAAATGTGTTTGTTCCTAATATTTACGCTATGGATATCACTGTATCTTTTAAACAGATTAATATTTTATGTGCATACATGAGATTCTCATAAATATACTGAGAGGGAACAGTTCTCTGTATAGGAGAAGTATCAACTCCCATAGAAAATTACCCCACGTCTGACAGCAAAGTATCTCAAAAAATCGCTAAAATTAATAAAAAAGAAATACATACTTCCGGTCTCAATCCTTAATGGCTAACATAGGAAAAAAAGGCTCTGAATATTCGTTCATGGGTAATATAATAATTTAGTAAAATCTGCAGATTTTATTTATTTATTTATGCACACACAAAAACACTTAAAAGAGAAAAACAAATACAGATAAATGAGTACAAAGGTGCTTCTTATTTCAAAAAAAAAATTGTTTCCAGCAGACCTGCGACTGGAAAGTTGGATGAGAAATGTAGACACAGTGTGTATAAATAGATAGGGAAACATAAAATAGACTAGAATACATAAGTAATTCATACATAAAATATACCTAACTTTACAATAAACAAAAGTTCATAATTAAGTTTAAAATAAATATAATTACGGGATGGTGGAGAGGTAATGCTCTTTGACTTGTTTCTTGAATTGGTAGACATTTTTAGAATCACGGTTATTAGGTGCAAGTGAGTTCCACAATCGTACCGCATGAACAGGGAAGGAGTGGGAATAGAAATGGGTTTTATGGGATGAAAAATTGAGATGATGCTTAAGGCGGGATCTACACGGGGCGTCGCAAGGGCGAGTGAACGAAAAGCAATCACGCAGGTAGCCAGGATATTTAGGATTACAAAGGATGTTTTACAAGAGATATAATAGCCGAGTGTTCCTGCGAAGACGGATAGGGAGCCACTTGAGATACTTGCGAAACTGAGAAAGAAACATGGTCGTATTTCCTTTGACCAAAAAAAAAACGAATGCACAGGTTTTGCAAGCGCTCAAGCTTATTTAAGAGCTCCTCAGTGGCATCCAGATAACAGGCATCAGCGTAATCGATGATCGGCTGAATTAAGGTTTGAGCTAAAGTAATTTTAGTTTTAAAGGGCAAGAAACTTAGCAGGGATTTTAAAGAGTGAAAGCTAAAGTGCACTTGACGACTAACCTCGTTCACTTGCGCTCGCCAAGAAAGATTGCTGTCAATTAAGACACCAATATTCTTAGCTAAGTCGGTGTATGCAATGGTTGAGCTGTTAAGTGATAATGGCGTCAATATGGAAACCTCAAACGCAGTGCGGTAATACCGACTGCCTATGATCATAGCCTGGGACTTGGAAGGATTAATCTGTAGGCCGTAAGACTTAGCCCATTGATTAATACGCTCCAAATCATGATTCATGGCATTAACCACTGAGTCCGCGTCAGCAAGCAAGAAGTGACGATAAAGCTTTACATCGTCTGCGTAAAGATGAAAATTAGATGTGATAACTTTAGTGACAATATTAATGAAAATAGAGAAAAGAAGAGGAGAGAGAACGCCACCCTTAGGAACACCAGCAGTGAGATCACTCCAATCAGAAAAAATCGCGTCAAGGCAAACACACTGAGAGCGATCCCGAAGATCAAAGTCAAACCAGGATAAGGTAGAGGAAGAGAAGTTAATACAACGAAGGACTCCAAGCAGTATGTCGAAATCCACTGAGTTAAACGCACAACTTAAATCAAGTAGAACTAATAAAGTAAGAGATTTATTGTGTATAGCCCAATGGATGTCGTCAGTGGCTTTCAGAAGTGAAGTTACAATGCTGTGACCAGTACGGAAGCCAGATTGCAAAGGGAAAATAAGAGCATTTGAGGGGAAATAAGAACATTTTAGAACAACAGGTGTCTTACTGACATTTTTAGAAGTAAAACAGGCTTGTTTTATATGAATGTCGTATTGACACAATGAGGAGAGTCCATACGGTTATAACTATTTCATTTATTTTCTGCAAATATTCCTAGAGTTGGTAGTACACACGGACAGCACCTGTTTTCTTTTTCAGCGGTTCTGTTTTATATAATTATGTGATTTTTTATCTTTTTTTGCATCAAAGCTTTCTCCTATCGGACTTAATACTGGCCTAGTGATTCTGTTTTGTTTTTATTGGATATTTTTACGACCTTGTGTTTGTGCTTGTATTATTTCGGATCTGATTAAACCTTGTGATTTGGGTGTCATTATGGAGAACAACTATTGTGTTGTGTGTGAGTAATCGCTTGGAGGACGTCGAAGACACGTTCATAATGAACTTTTTCTACAATCAAGAACGAACTTCCGAGAACATATAACTCAAGTTGTTAGTACGACATCACGTACTAATCTCTTGAGGTATATGTACCACGTACGTATAATGTCAGTAAGACACCTGCTGTTCTAAAACTAAAATCTGCAGATTTTACTAAATAAAATATATACTACCCTTGAATTAATTTTCATAGCGTTTTTTTCGTGTGTTATCCAGGAAGGATTAAAAGCGGAAATATTTTTTTATTTCTTTTTTATTCATTTTTAGCGATTTTAAGAGATACTTCTCTTTGCTGTCAGACGTGGGGCATTTTTGAGCCTTCTTCTTTGTCTCTGAGCGAGTTTCCGGGACTTAATTTATAAATTGCACGAATTTACAGAAAAGGTTCTGTAAAATAAAAATTGTCTGAATATCAGTGGCCCCCACAACAGAATGCCGTACGACATTACACTATGAAATGCTACAGAGCTATGTTTTTTGGACAGTTTATTTATATGGGGGATCCAGTGAAGCTTCGCATCCAAAGTTAAACCTAAGAACACTGTGGAATCCTCGGGTTTCAACTCTTCACTCTTTTTTGACACACTAATGTTCACTTGTGTTACATTGGGCATTTTGTTTTTATTTTCCCGTTAAGAAGATTATTGACATTAAACCATTTAACTACAGTTGAAAGAGCATTATTTACATCATCAACAACCACCTGCTGACGTTTGAGTTTAAATTTAAGTGAAGTGTCGTCTGCAAGCAACATTATATCATGTTTATCCTTTATAAGGTACGACAAGTCGTTGATATTTCCTATTTTAAGCCATTTATTTGAAGCTATTGTATCTATGTGGGACTGTTCTAGATCATGGGATGCCGTCCGTGCAGCACTTTCTTTTTCCAGTCTTCTACCTTTTGTTTTTGAGGGTTATTATTAATATTCTGAGTTGTATTATCTTCGTTTAAATTTAAAGGGGTGTACCTAGTATCGTTTGTGACTATGGCTTTATGTATGTTACTTGTCTGAGATTTTGTGTAAAAGAATGTTTTAATCTACTAATTTGTTTCTGCTAAAGGTGATGAATGGCTATTAGGCCTCTCCCTCCGTGCTGCCGTTTGATTGTCAGTCTTTCTATTGCAGATTTAGGGTGTAGGTTATTGTGTTTAGTAAGTGTGGTGCGTGTTGTTCTCTCTATTTGCTGGATATCAATTTTTGACCATTTCATCACTCCGAATGAATATGTAAGTATTGGTATTGTGTAAGTGTTCAGTGCCTTTATTAAATGCTTGCCTGAGAGTTGAGTTTTACATACTGCGATCACTCTCCTCTTGTATTCAGTGGTCAATGTTTGTTTAATCGCGGTGTGATCGAGTCTTTGAGTTGTCTATATCCTAAATATTTATATAAATCTGTTGATTCCAATGCTCCAATTGTGTCAGTATTGGTAATTGCAAAGTAACCAGGTTTAACTTTGCCTTTAACTACGTGTACTGTTTTGCATTTGTCTAGTCCAAATTGCATGTTAACGTCTTTACTAAATTCTCATGTCTTTTTCAGTTTTTGCGTATAATTTAATGTCGTCCATATACAGGGTGTAACGGAAAGGTGTGGTCATATTTGAGGAGCCGGTTCTGCCCATGGAAATGAACAACTTTCTCTAAGAAAAAATAAAAAATTCTCAAAAAAAAAAATTGAACTTTCCATACAAACTTATCATCAGCTGATCAATATTTGTACGGGAGGTAAAATTTTTTTTTAGAATTTCCTCGGATTTTCTTGAAGAAAGTAGTTCATATCTATGGGCAGATGCAGTTCTTAAAATATGACCACACCTTTCCGTTACACCCTGTAAATAAGATGAGAGATAGTGGTTACTTCTGTTGTGTGTTTAAGGCAATATCCAGCCTGGGAGCACTGCAGTAGATGAGACAAGGGGTTCAGAGCGAGACAAAACCATAGAGGGCTCAGAGAATCTCCCTGATAAATGCCCTTTTTTATGGCAATTTGTCGTGTTGTTATAACTTGGTCACGGCAATTTAACTGCAGTGTAGTTTTCCATCGGGGCATAATATTTTGTAAGAAGGCTTTAGTTTTTGGATTTATTTTATAAATCTGTAATATTTGAATCAACCAGGAATGTGGAATGCTATCAAAGGCTTTTTATAATCTATGTCAGTACAATGTAAATTTCTATTTTTTGTGGCGGCATGCTTGTGTATTATTGAATCTATAACTAGCTGTTCCTTACACCCCATGTGACCCCGTCTGCACCCCTTTTGTTCTTCTGCCATTATGTTGTGATGTTCTATGTGTTTATTTATTTTTATTGTAATGGCTGACGTTAGGATCTTGTATATTGTGGGTAGGCATGTAATTGGTCTGTATTGGGAAGGCTGTGGTGAGTATTTAGTTTTCGGCAACATTTAAGTTATTCCTGTAGCAATGAACTCAGGTATATTTTGTTTTCCTAAAATAATGTCTGTTAAATTTTTTGCTAAAATTTTGTGTAACGATTCTAATTTTTTAAACCAGTAATTTTGAATTTTGTCAATACCGGGCGATTTCCAGTTGTGTAGTCTTGCTGTAATACGAGTTATGTCAGACTCAGTAAACTCGACGAACTCCATTTCTTCCAATAAACTTCGCCTAGTCACTTCGTCTGTTATCCAATCAGATTTTTCATAATGCTCTATTTGCTCTTCCCATATACCAGACCAAAATGTTTCAAGTTGTTCTACTGTTGATAATTCTATGTTGTTTTCAAGTATTGTGTCAGTTTGTGGTTTAGTCTGTAAATTTCTATAAAAGTTTTTTCGTTCATAGCGAATAAGGAGTTGTCATTTTTGCGTTCCTGAGCTTTCTTATACCGTCTGTGGACTTTAAGTGCTAATTTCTGTTTCAAAGTATCTAAAAATTCTTCCGGTTTCCGATTGACACCTTCGTGTCTTGTGTGAATAGTCATGTTCTTAAATATTTCATCTACTCTCTTAACTATTTTGTTTGATCTATTGTTATTAAAATATTGGGTTAGTCTACCACAATCTGCTCTAAGTTTTTCTATATCTCTTTCAAGCCTCTGCTGCCAAGCTGGTTTGTTATTATTTCTTTGCCTTGTATTTCCTGTATGTTCTGTTATCTTATAGTTAAGTTCTTCGGAAATGACTAATGCTGTACAGTATACTAGAGTATGAACGTCTATTAGTTGAGTTTCCTCGCTAATATATTGGTTAAGAATACTTTGATTAAATATATAAACAAGCTGGTTTAGTTTTGGTGTGTACCTAAGCTTGGGCAGCTTTGGTCGAGCTACTGGATCTATCCCGGAATATTGGGTGAGAGCTGTTTTAAATTTATCATGTATTTCTTGGGTATGCGAATCTGTGGGTTTATTTTGATCGATATCTGCTAGGATCTCAACATCATTTTCTAACATTATAGTGATACTCTCGGTTTGCGTAGATGTATGCATGGTTTGTGAATATACTAGTGATTGATAGTATGTTTGAGATTGTGTGTTAGTACCTAAGTGAGCGTTCGACTGTAGATCATGTTGAGTATTATCCGTTGAGTTTTGTGTTAATGTGATATCAATATCGCTTTCATTACTTTGTGTTTCTTCGTCTAACTGTGTACGAACTTCTTCTTTTAACTGATATATTATGTCTTGCGACAATAGTCTATTCCTAAGTATAATTCTTTTTTGATCTGAAATCCTTTGTTCTGTGACAGTAACCTCTGGGAATTGGCGTGTAAAAAGTTCATGCAGCTTTTGTCTGTAGGTGGTCATATCGGTCTCTAATTTAGTGATGTATAGGTAAGTTCGCATGATAAATAAGTTAACTTCTTTGCTCCATCTCATGCGAACTCTTACTTTTCCTGCCTTGGTGGACGCGGGCAAAAAGTAACTAACCTCCCGCGCAACAATCAAGGTAGGAGCGGGTGGGGCTGTAGTTAAACTTGTAATGGGAGGTGATGAAGGTGATAGCATGGTTGACGATGGTATGGATGGTGATGATGCCCTAGAGGGTGTGTATGAGACTGTGCTTGGACTATACGGTTCTACAGGGGTGTTTGTCCTGTCCGTAAGTCTGTCACCATCGTCAATGATTTCGGCTGTAGTATTTTTGTCGGGGACAGCCGATGGGTCGTATGCTGTGACACCCAGCATCGGCCCCAAGTGCGCCCCGGCGATCGCCCCCGGGCAGCGGTCCTATACGTTTATTTTTTGAACGTGTCTCCATTTTGAATGGGTTTCCAGAGCCACGTTAGCCACGCCAGTAATTATCATTCGTGTGTCCGCCCCCCACGTGATTAGATGTTCAATCAGGACGTGTGGTTGTTTAATTATTATTATTATTATTACCTACCTGGTGGACATTACACCCATTCATTGTGCGTATAACTAAGAAGTGGAATTCCCTGCTAGAGTCTTTGTTTCCTGATAGCTAAAACCTTGGAGTCTTTAAGTCAAGAGCGATGAAGAGTCTAGTCGACTTTTAGGTAAGCGAGCTCCGTATTTGACCACATCATCACTTACCATCTGGTGAGACAGTGGTTAAATGCGAACCTATCCATGATAAAAAAATTTAAAGCTTTAACCTCAATTTTTATTTTATAATTATTGATAGGCATGCGTTTGACCACTATCTCACCTGATGGCAAGCGATGATGTGGTCGAAGATGGAGCACGCTTGCCTAGAAGTAACAAGTAACATAATCACTCTTGACTTAAAGACTCCCAGGTTGTATCTATCAGGAAACACAGACTCCGGCAGGCAATTTTCTACCAAGAAAATTCAATTCCATCCATTATAATAATAATAATAATAAAAAACATATTAAATGTATTTAATATGTTTAAAAATTAATAAACGAAATAATAATAATAATAATATTCCACAACTATCACACAACGCCATCTAGTCCCAAGTTAAGCAGAGCTTGTGTTATGGGTACTAGACAACTGATAAACATACTTATATATTTCTAAATACATACATTCTGAGTCCGGAGTCCGGAGTCTGTGTTTCCTGTAAGATACAACCTGGGAGTCTTTAAGTCAAGAGTGAATAGGTTACTTCTAGGCAAGCGTGCTCCATCTTCGACCACATCATCGCTTAACATCAGGTGAGATAGTGGTCAAACGCGAGCCTATCAAACATAAAAAAAAAAAAAAAAAACATATTATAGATAAATTACACCCAGACACAGAACAAATGATCGTGCTCATCACACAAACATTTGTCCTGGGTGGGAATCGTACCCACGACCTCCGGCATAGCAGTCAGGGTCACTAACCACTAGACCAACAGGCCAGTCAATTAAAAAATTATAGCTGGTTACCGAGGTATAAACCTAATTTGACTGGAGTTTATGTAGATTCCCTAATTTAAAACTTTTACAAATTAGGTACAATTTAATATTGTTAAAAACAACGCAATTATTAATAATTTGATTATGATTTATTTAGCTTTTGAGTCACTTAGATGAGAATATGCCAACTTTTCCTCATACCTATAATGATACCTACACCTACCCTACCCTACAACAAAAGACTCAGGGAAAAAACAGCTATCTTTCCAAACCTGAGGGAAACCTGACCGAGACCAACTTGGTGTAAGCAGTCTCAAAAACGTATAGCTACATTTTAAACAGCTGCTGGGAAATAATCTGAGTAGGTATTTTATTTTTATAAGTGTTTTCTTGAGAGGCCTACGCGGAACACGGAACACCGTCGTCACATACGTCGTCTCGGGCTTTAAATTACTGACTAGGGTCAGCGCTGTCTCAGACATCGTTTATTCTCCGTAGTTATAACATCTTTCGCGAGAACAATTTCGTTTATAATAAAATATGTTTTTATGTAATAAAGTATGTTTATAATAATAAACCATTCCTTTTCTTGTTAGTCGAGTGAAAATAGATTTTTGATATTGAAAACATCTCTACGAGGTAAAAATATTGAGGTTATGGTTATGTCACTAATGTCAAAGAATTAAAAAATCAAAACCGGTGTTTATTTACAAATAATTTCTCATTATAAAATACGAAAATGTGGTTTTGGAAATCAAGCAGATGTGTTTTAGTTAGGACGATGTAAGTATAAAAACCGTGGATGCAGTTGTATTGAATTGGTGGTATAAAAATGTGTACTGATTGATTTTCATTGAAAACTTGCGGTTATTACAGAAATGCTACATCAAAATTGCCTCAATCAAGGGGTTTTCTGATGTCCTCGCGATCTTTAAAGAGTAATGAAGTGGATATACAGACTCACTCAAGTAGAGTGGTTTCTACAGAGACCCCCTCAACGATTGATTTCGCCGATGTGGAGTTCTTTTCAAAACAAATGAAGGACTGGTGGGAACCTGAAGGAAAAATGTATCTACTACACAGTATGAATATGATAAGGTAAGACGTTAATAAATCTAAAATCTGTCCAAAAAATCATGGGTTGGTGTCTTAAGGCGAAAGCGCCAGGGTAGCCAAATGTCATGATTTCAATTAAATACATTTGACATCAATTCTAACTGAAAGAGTTGTATTGATGATTTTATTGATTATAATTCTATAAAGACATACTTGCTACGGCTGCGAATCATATTTTGACTAAGATACAACATGACACTGACCTGCAAATTGCAAAAAACTTAAAAAATTTGAATTTCACTGGCTACCCTGGCGCTTCCACTTTAAATATAATTCAGTAGTTCAGAATAAATTACATCAAGAAATAATCATCATTAAACAGTTTAGGAAATAAACCAAAGTTTTACTATTTACTGGTATATTCTATTTTACGAAGGCAGGTTGGTCTCGGAAGTGTTATGTAATTTCACGTACACTGTTTTCTGTGTGCATACTTTGGAGCAATTGGTTTGATAGAAAATAGCTTCTGCACACAGAAACAATGTGCATGTGAACCTACCCACACATTCAAGACTAACCCGCCTTTGTAAAATAGAACATATATTATATTAGTAGCATCTGCATTTTCAAAGAAAAAAATCAGTTCTAGTATCTAGCCAACAATATCATTAAAATGTCAGCAAGTGACAATATCCCGCTCTGGCCTCCCACTGGTGCAATTTATATACACACACAAACACAAGTCTTCCCTGTTTATCGCTCTTTCGATTTGTGTAAACTGTATCAAGATCCATTGTTTGGTTTAGAAGAAGTAGGCGAAGAAGCAGACAGTGGTAGAGAGCGAATTTGTTAAATGCTATTTAGTGAAACCTCAAGTTGATTAGGCTTCGGGTATATCTGATGGATCAATCAATTTAAACCCTTATATTTTTGTATTTACAGAGTCCCTTTCGTTAGAGACGGGCTCATATCTACTGCTCAAAAAGAGTTGTACCCACTCAAGGGTAAAAAGATTTTGGATGTTGGCTGCGGTGGAGGAATACTATCAGAGGTAAAAACCACAAATAATATCAATATTCTTTTGCAGATAGTGTAACGTATTTCCTTTGTAAACGTCACATGTACAATATTTATTTCGTTTTATTGCCATTTTTTGGACATATTTGTTGGAGTTGAAGTCGGAATTCGCTTCTGGCAACATCAAAATTCCTAAATTGCGTCTTAGTACGTTATTTTGGTTGCAACACTGTGATTTTTTATCGGTGGTGACGGGAAACGTCAAAGTTTGACAGGTCACTTTTTCGACTGGCAGGTTGTGAAGTCAGATCGCTTCTTTGCAAAATTTTCTAAATCCATGAATATGATGGACTGTTGGTGCCCAGTTCGCATAATCCTGGCGGCTGGAGCCCTAATTTAACCTGGACATTACGTTCCAGAAATGATTTCGGTGGAATCATGAATATAAAATGATTATATAGGCCATGTGTCTAACATCATTTTTTTCCTTTGTTAAAAAGCGCTGTAATTCCGGCGCTTTTTTTATATTTTTGGTTAATTTAAATTTAAATTTGGAGTTTGGAAGCGCCCCTAAATTGGAAAGTGGACAATTCCAGACGGATGTTTCTTACAGGAAGATTTGGTTTATCTTTTTCCTATTATAATTTAGCATACAATAACAGGGTATGTAATTAAAACCTTTTACTTTTCACCTCACAACACGTGCTACGGTGCATTATTGAACAAAATTATTGAACTAAAATTATTGACCTAACCAATAGACCAAACTTATAAGTAAGTAACCTAAATAATTGTTGAATATACAGGAGAAATAATCTAAAATGTTGTAGTTTGAATTCTCTCTGTTGTCACCTTCCCTAAGATTAAAAGCCATTTTTGCCGCTGACTTCTATCCAGGTAATTACTGTGTTAATTTGTTGATTGACGCCTGGCGCCCGAGGTTTTTTTTATATTCTTATTTTGGCGTTCAATAACCTAATTTTGTTTAACACAGATGAAATTTAAATTTTGTTACACACATTAGTGGTAAATACATACCCACATGGCAATAGATAGAATAATTTCTGCATAGAATGATCTATATGCTAAAAAGTCCCAACTAACTGCTTTCAGCATTTTAAGTAATTGCTACAAGTTAATATTCTTTAAATTTTAGTTCTGGTCTGATTTTGATTAAATGTTTTTCTGAATATTTACCTGAGGCACTATGTGAAAGAATCGCTTTCAATGCAACCCAGTAATAATCTTATATTAAAATGTGAAGCAAATACTTTGTACCTCTTGTTGCAAAAAATATGTGAACGAAGGAGTATCAAATTTGGCACAGTTAAAGTAGAAGGAGTGCAGAAAGCTAATATTTTTATATTGTATGCATTAGATATAAATTAAATTAATAAAATAACATTACACTTAATAACATGCGTTTGACACACACATAAATATATATCATTCAAACTTTTGACGGCACGGTTGGCGTAGTAGTTGAGCGTTCGGCTGCTGCGCTGCGTGTCGCGGGTTTGATGGGGCCACACGGAAAAAATATTTGTATGGCCTACAGATAGTTGTTCCGGGTCTGGGTGTCTTGTGTGTGTGAGTTTAAATGTTTGTGAACGCACCCACGATACAGGAGTAATTCCTAGTGAGTGGCGACGTTTAAAAAAAAAAACTTAAAATTTAAATGAACTGTGGTCAAATTTCGACCTCTGGGTGACCACTGGTATTTATAAATGTCTCATTGAAGTTTGTGAGGTTTATGTATAGTATTTAACTGATACATACCATTATAAATGAATGCAGAGTAACCTTAACAGGTTTAACCCTAGCTTCATTAACTGCATCCAGTTTGTCCCAGCAACTTTTTAACTTTGTAATGCTGTGAACAACTTAAACCTCGAAAAACTTGAAGGTTGCAATGTCTATTTCTGTAAACAATAATGAGAAACGCCAAAACAATTGCTATTTATATTGTGAGATTTAAAATATTAATTGCATAAAAGATTTAATCTTACCATGACAAAAGATAACAATGAACAATAGCTTTATTAAAATGTTATTTCTGAAAATAGAAACAGCACATATTCAAACATTTAAATAAAAATATTACAAAAAAAATTCAAACAACGAAAATCTAACAATTCAGTATAATTCTTTATTATCTTTTTTTTTCTTTCATTTACTGTTGTGGGTCAGCAATGCGATGTACAAAGTCAGCCAAATGTTTCCCTATCTGAAGTTTTTCAGTAGCAGGCTAATAGCATGTGTGCCCGATACACTTTCCTCCTATTACATGAGACTTTAACATACTAGCGACCTTCCCCGGCTATGTATAGGTGCAAATTATATACGTTTAGCGCTCTTTGTATTAGTGAAAACCGCATTAAAATCCATTGGGTGGTTGAGGAGGAGTTGACGTAAAAACAGGAAAACGCGAAAACCGACTTTAATTTATACAATGATGAAAATAAAAAAAAACATCTAAACTAAAAAAAAATATGTATATATAGCAAGCTACTCTTTGATCAGCATATTAATAGTATTGTCAATAAGGCTTCAAGGGCACTTGGTTTTATAATAAGAACCTCAGTATGTTTCCGATCACTAAAACCAATCAAGCTATTATATTGTTCGTTCGTACGCAGCCACCCTGAGTATGCATCACAAGTCTGGAACCCTCAATACAGGATCTACAAGTCTCGTATTGAGGGCATCCAGAGAAAATTACAGGGCAAAGCAAGTATCTGTAGATTATACTCACAGATGCAGATGGTACCATTTTCTACCACTTGACCGTAGACGTCATATTAATGATATGATATGTTTCTTGTATAATATCACAAATGGTTCAATCGACTGCCCTGAAGTTGTATCAAAATGTACGATACGTACTAATCAGATGGGACTGCGACAGCGACCACTTCTACATGTACCTTATGCAAACACTAATTATAGGCGTAATGCATTCTTTCTGAGAGCCAGTCGCAGTTTTAACAAAATCTCTTACGAACCCGACATAGACCTATTCTGCACCAATGCAAGCACAGTTAGGAAACGCTTAGCAAAGACATTTTTTGAGGCCTGCACCTGCACTTGAGCTGTTGATTTTCCAAGTTTGTTATTATTTATTAATATTGTTTATTTTATATATAGACTACCTATATATTTTACTGTGCTACATTTGGGATTTATGGTTTAGGATGTAACTTATTGCTATATGAGGTTATTTTTGGAACGAAGTTCCTTATCGCGCGTTGTGAAAGGGGGCTAGACGGAAAAAATTCTTACGAAAAGTTGTCACGACACTTTTTGCTATAGTAAAAAAAAAAAAATTTAGCTGATCTGAGCTGCGATGAGATGAGATGAGATGATGAAGTATAACTTCTTACGTGCGTGCGTGTGTGCGTAGTTAATAATAAAAAAAATATTATAAATTAAAAAAAAAAAATTATATTACAATTCCTTCACTAATTAATCGAAAGGAACTTCGTTCCATCTGGGTGTCCCTTGACACCTCTCAAGTTTTTTTTTTTGTATTTATCTGTGGAGGCTTGTAATTAGCAATTTAGATATATGTTATTGTTATTATAATGTTATTAGTCTGTAAGCTTTCCTAAAATGTAAAAAATAAAATAAATAATATACGGTCGAATTGAGAACCTCCTCCTTTTTTTTCGTCGGTTAATAAATAGAGAAGTGGTGAAATGTGGATATACCAAAGACTACTATGGGTGTACTATAGCACTATAGGCACACAATTGCTAACTTTTTTTTTTTGCTGAGTGGAAAATCCTCATGGATGTCCTTCGCCTGGGGCGGGCGAAGGAGTGTCAGAATCTTACTGACTAAAAACCACCCCGGTGTTCCTTCCCACACTTGGACCGGGGATCGTGAGAGCTAATACGACTTCCATGAACCCCGGCTAGTGCCGGCCCAACTATGCTGGCCACCTGAAGCCCGCGGGGAGAGTGAGGTATCCTCCCCCCGCGACGTCCATTAGGGGCGCGCGTGGAACACTACGCGCCACCGCCTTGGGTCCTGCTGGATGGGGGACAGCGGCGAACACCATTTTTTTTTTTGTGACAATCACTTCTCCCGCTCTGGGTGGAGCGGGAGACCAGTGTGCCAGACTCTTACTGACTAAAACCCACCCCTGTTCCCCTACCTGAGTGCCCAGGGATGCGGTAACTTATTTTCAGAATGTATAAGCGGATAACCCCTAGTCCGCCGTCCCTTACCTTACCTTTACCTTGGTAGTACAAGTGTGATGTTTTGTGTAAAAATAAAATAAACATTTCAGGGATTAGCAAGGCTTGGAGCAACCGTCACGGGTATAGATGCAAGCAAAGAACTCATTGCTGTGGCCGAAAAGCACAAAAATGTGGTCCCGAAATTAGCAAACAATAGACCGGAATACATTAATTGTACTATTGAGGTAATTATATATATTGAATATTACAAAAAAAAATAATCCGAACAAGTCTGTAGATCGCCGAACGCGTGCCAATCAACAATTAAAAAAAGATTAAAACTGCTAGCAACTCCGATATAAAATTAGCAAAATATAGCACTAAGAATATAAGGTTATTCTTGTAAGTATTATTATAGAAAGTAGCGACCCCAGCTTCGCACGAGTACAATTTATATATCTAAACCTTCCTCATGAATCACTCTCTCTGTTTTTGAGTTTATCGCGAACATGCAGACAGACAGACGCGACGGAGGACTTTGTTTTGTAATATATAGATATCACTCTACATATATTGTCGCCTCAAGATACCAACAGTAAGGGAAAACTATGTCGAAAATGCAAACCGTAAGTTTAATTTGGCTTGGTTTAATTTTTGCAATTTATACTATTTCGACTTCGCCTCAAGCAGGTCACAGTCGTTGCCATTTTTTAAATGTGCAGTGTTGCAAAAAAAGACACTAAAGCAATAATTTGGAGTATGATATCTTCCACGACATGAATACTTTCATGTAGAAGTAAAATATATTTTTAATAATAAGCCAAAAATATGTAGGTACAAAAGCAAAGCCGTTCACTTTTCAACTTGCATATCAAAATTATACATTTATACGATTGCTTTTTAAATCACATAAAATCATGACGCATAAACTTGCTTGCAATCCTATATCCAGTGCTCTTAAATAGAAAATTGTAAAGTACAATGCCAGATATGGAGAATATTCATACTACATAATAATATACTAGGAAACAGTTCACCATCTAATAGCTTTACCCACTTTTTCCTTACTTATTAAGTCACTGGTCCGAATTTAGTTCAATTTTTTACTTATTTTGATGGCTTTTCAAATTAGTGACAGCAAATCGAGCCTTAAACCCCGATCATACAATTTGAGAAGTCTGCTAGTCAAAGTAAAAGGAGAAAGTACTTGTATCAAAAAATTCGTCCGTATCACCGTCAATGGGGAAAATGGCCAAAAGGCTAGCAGCATTGCAACGTCGAATGGCAATTTCCCTCAATATTATATTACTCTTTGATGGCAATGCTCATTTTTTGAGCCATTTGAAAGATTTTTTGAAGCTCGAGAACTAATGTAGTAATCTATACTACTATAAGAGGTAAAGTTTGTGAGGCTGTTTTTGGGGGGGTGGAAAATCATCCTATGACTTCTCCCGCTCTGTGTGGAGCGGGAGGGTGTGTCACACTCTTACTGACTAAAACCCACCCCTGTTCCTTCCTGCCTCGAGTGCCCAGGGGCGAGGTAACTCTGTTTCGAATTTATCCTCAACCCCCGGGCAGGCATCGGCCATGACGGGCCCCGTCTCTTGCTGACAACTCTTTGAGGCGCGCGTGGAACACTACGCGGCGTCGACTCTCGGGCCTGTTGCTGATCGGACGGCGAGCTACCCATTACTCGCCGTCCGCAGGCCCGGGAGGTTGTAGGGGGGTGAATCTTCAGGCGTTAGGCTGATAGTAATGACAGGCTGTTGCCGACAATGACGAATCGTGGGAAATTCAACTTTAATACACAACTTTTAAAGTACACTAGTAGTATTTATTGCCTAGTAGTGCTAGTGTATTAAAGTTGTCCCACGATTCGTCATTGTTGGCAACAGTCTGTCATTATTATCAGCCTAACACCTGGAGATTCACCCAGGGGGTAATCTATGGATCTACTGAACCGATTTTGAAAAATCTTTTACCAATAGAAAGCCACGTTATTTGTGAGTGTCATAGGCTATAAATTTTTAAAATCTTCGCGGACGAAGTGCTAGTTATTTATATTCTTTTTCTATTTCAGGAGCACGCGAAAAAGGTTGAAAACTACTACGATGGTGTAGTGGCTTCTGAAGTCATAGAACATGTAAACAACCAGGAATTATTTGTCAAATCTTGCATAAGGGCAGTCAAGCCAAGCGGCAAGTTGTTCTTCACGACACCTAACAGAACAAGGCTGTCTCAGTTTGTAGTCATATTCCTTGGTGAAAATGTTATGAGAGCCATACCTCAAGGTGCCCATCAGTTCGAGAAATTTATTACGCCTAATGAACTTACATTTTTATTAGAAAGGAGTAAGTATTTACAGTCTTGTGTTTTCATAAACAAGTAAAAAATGGTAGGCCTTAACTTCTTGTCTTCAAAGCAATATATAAGCATGTATATGGTCCTGGCCGTACGGCTAAGATATTACCATGATATTATCATTATTATTTCAGTCAGTTATGTAGAGAGTTATCTGTTTTTAACCGACTTCGAAAAAGGAGGAGGTTATCAATTCGGATGTTTTTTTTATGTTCGGGCATAACTCCGTCATATATTGACCGATTTGCAAAATTCTTTTTTTGATCGAAAGGGGTTTATTCCGAAATGGTCCCATTTAAATTTCAAAAAGATCTAATGATGGGTTTCGGAGACAGACAACGGAACTCTTCAAAAATTGACAGCAAATCAACCGCGATTGCTGCTATCGTATGTCTATGAATTATTAACACAGTTTAATGGGGAGCCACAACTAAAAAGTGAAAAATAAAAAACTTTTTTACAAAAAAATAGAACCGACTTCCAAAAAAAGTGCAAAATAACTTTAATTTCGGATGTCGGTGTCAAAAAACGAAGACACAAAATTGGAACACCGACTTCCGAAATTAAAGTTATTTTGCACTTTTTTTGGAAGTCGGTTCTATTTTTTTGTAAAAAAGTTTTTTTTTAATAAAGGAACAATAATAACTAACATGTCATAATACAGGCCATGTTACAAAATAATCACCTAATGAGGGGATGTGGGCCATTTATACCATTATCCACCATGCGGGCCCAGCGCAGTTTTATAGATGTCGCTAAAACCGAATTTATGGCCGGATTCCTTCCGTGTCTATAGTCCTTACCTTAGGTTTGCAATGCCTATCTTTGAAATCGATGAAAACTAAAGAAAAAGCTTAATTTCAAATTATGTTTTAATTAATTACTAGCTGACACGGCAAACTTCGTGCCGCCTCAGACTCAATAAACAAAAAAACCGTTCCACTCAAAATGTTTAAGAAAATAAGCAGGTGACACTGCCGCGCAGCTGGGCTGCCGCTGCATTGCTTAAACCTATAGAGAATATATGGGGATCAGTAGTGCTGCGGCAGCGCTGCTGCGTGCTGCCGAGATCGGAATCATACATTATCCAACAAATCAAAGATCATTAAAATCGGTCCAGTCGTTCTTGAGATGGTGTAACCAACCCAACGACCCTAAATCCCATTAATTTTCGTGTTTTTTAACAGATCTTTTTATTTTTACAGATAATTGCCACGTGGAACTGACGTACGGAGTCACTTACAACCCAATTACTAAAAAGTGGGACTTTTCTCAATACCAAAACCTTATGTATGCCATACAGGCCTCAAAATTACAATAACTTTTGTGTAAAGATTAAAGAGTTACCTTAGAAAAATATTGGTGAATGTCAGAATGTATGTGGTTTTATGCGCTTATAGAGTTGTTACTTGTTCAATAGACCTGTTTTGTTATAACTTGTTGTTTATTTATTTTTTAAGTCAAACTAACCAAATCACTTCCCGCCAAAACTGCATGTGGTAACATTATCTACCAATCGAGTTCACATGTTTTACAAAACCTCATACTTTTTTTTAGTGTAGGTTTATCATAGACCCGCAAAAATAATAAAAAACAATATTTGTATCAGAATCTGCTGTCAGCGTCTGTCAGTAAAAATGACTTAGAAATCAAATAGTACTCTTGAAGAATACTGTAGGTACTTATAAAATTGCAAAATATGCTTTGCATACTATGAATGAGACGTAATTTTAGCTTTTAAGGGCAGTAATAGTGATGATATTAGAGCCATGTCACTAACCAAGCTCTTAAAAGCACCGATAAAACTGTTTTGGAAAGATGTCATTACATTTGTGATCATTCGACGATATGACCTGGGCGGTAAGTACCTACCTACTTCTTCAAAGTTGACTAAATATTACGTCTGCACGATTTTAAATCTGCTCCCTTCTGAGGTCTTCCCGCGGAGCTACAAGATGAACAGCTTCAAACAAACATTTTATTCTTTAAAAAGAGACCAGAACCTCTGTAAAAAGGGTAGGCAACGCACCTGTGGTGCCTGTGGTACCCCTGGTATTGAAGATGTTCATAGGCGGCGTTGAAAACTGACCACCAGGTCGCCTGCTTGTTAGCGACTCGATGGCTAAGAAAAACACTTTTTGTTTTCTTTGGTCAAGAGGGAGCCCCTCTTGACCACCATCTCACCTGATGGTAAGCGATGATGTAGTCGACGTTGGAGTACGGTTGCCTAGAAGTAACCTATTCACTTTTGACTTAAATGCCTCTAGGTTGTAGCTATCAGGAAACAGACTCCGGCAGGGAATTATACTCCTTAGCTGTACGCACAATGAATGTATTCCCAAAACTTTTTGTGCATATAGGTAAAATGTCCACCATGTACCGGTTTCTCAGGATTATTGATATGATTAAAGTCGGGTACTGAGTTGCATCCAGTTAAACCCGAAAGAAGCCAACCCCAACATAGTTGGGAATAGGCTAGGCAGATTGAAATTTGCACAAAATTGGTTGTTGTGTTGGCGCAGTGGCTGACGGATTAGGTACATTCGCTTTCGTGTCACGGATTCGATGCCCGCCAAAGAGCTAATATTTGTATGGCCCAGTACCTACACAGAGTTGTTCCTAGCTTAGGTTGGTGCTTATGCATGTGATATTTTGGATCTCTTGAAGATAAATACCTACTTATATAAGATAACGCCTATCAGAATATTCATTTTCACAGTTGCCTATTTGAGATTTTTTAATCTTTGTTCCAAAGCAGGACAAATTGTGGCTTCCCTAACCAGACTGTAACTCTGGTTATTGCAGTTTCGCTTGGTATCTATCTAAATATTTTTCTAGTCCTTGAAGAGAGACTCCGCTACATAGCGGTGAAGCCGAATGCTTCGATATCAGTGCTACGTCAAAAAGTGTGGCATTTACTAGAACTGCCCGATTTTTGTGAGGAAATCATAGTGCTCAAGTCAAGCCAAGATGTTGTGGTTCCTCTGGTCGAATTGCGGAAGGGCAATGACCCCCAACATCCATACATTCTTGAAGTATTTCCGCCGCCCAATCGAATGCAAGGTAAGCGGAGATCTATTTAACTAACTTACGATCCTACGACTAGGCCTATTATTGTTGCGGACTTGCTCAGTAATGCTCATTTACATTCTTGAGCGGAGGTCCTATCAACCTAATGTAAACGCCTAGTCGACCAAGTTCGGCATCGAGCAACAGGGACGCTTACAACATCATTCGGTAACGCGAAGGCGACTTTCGTTTGTGTAAATAACGCTTCGTCCGAACCGCTTTTAGCAAGCCGAGCCACAATCGGCATACATGTCGACCTTGTGTAAATGAGCCATAACATGCCAAAAGCTTGGGACTTTTGTCAGCTACCGTAGTAGCGGGTTGGACTCCTAAATCAGTATTAAAACGTTCTACTATTAAAATCTGAAAATCTCTGTGCGGGGGGGAGACCAAGCCTTCATAAGAACCTATGAACTTTCTAGCACTATCGGAAATTTTCTCTTGAAGTAAGAGCTCAGTGGAGTGCTAAACGATTCATAGAACATTGCGTATGACGCTGATGAAGTGATGACGCAAGTTATTTAACGAATAAATTTTCACCTTGAATATTAACAATGAGTAGGTACATACCTCCATTACCAAATATTCCGTATGCTTACAGCCTCGCCTGTGATTCATAACAACATGTTGACCATCGGCAATGGTGACGTGCAGTCAGAGTATGCAAATCGAGTCAAGACCACCGAAATAGTGTATGAAAACGTCCGACCAGATAATAATGACGACAAAATGGGTGGTTGTACCTGTTTCTGTAAGTATCACTCAATTATTGAGATGGCTAACTGTGTAAGTACTTCATGGGTACTGCCTCAACGCCTTATAGGCTGAAACCTCACCTTTATCGTTTAATGCAGGCGGCACTTTAGAATCTCTGGCGCTCTGGGGTGTGGTTGAGTGGGGACTCTTATTGCCCACCTAGTGATTCTAGGGAAAACGACGGCACTGTGATCACGTGCTGCCGTGCACAGCGATGCCCCTTACGGTCTCCTCTGGGATGTGCTCTACAAACGTGTCACAGAGGGGGTTCCGGAGTGGTCTGTAAAGAGGTAACATCAGCACATGGAAGGGGTTAGCAACACGCTAACCCCTTCCATGTGCTGATGGTGATCACCGGGATTGTATTTGTGAAGGTACATAAAAACCAGGAAGTGTTATCACACTCCCTGGTTTTTTCCCCAAAAGTCTAGGAGCCTTTTGAAGGATTCCCAAAACGAAAAAAAAAGTAACCTACTTCATGGGTACAGTTCCCAGCTTAACGCTAATACAAAAGCAATTTCCTCGTGAAGTCTTGACCGCCGTACGTACCTACCTATATATAACTTCTATTGCTACTTGGCTAATATTCTTACCATGGCATGAGCTATTCTTAGTTCGTACCATCACATTCATCAGCAAAACCCTTTATTTATAAATGAAAATAGATAGTAATTTCATACATTTCCTGTGATAAACCTAGGAGTAGGTATCTACCGACCGCTTTTTTAGGGTTCCGTACCGGAAGGGTCCAAACGAAGCCCTATTGTTGTCACTCACGTGTCTGTCTGTCTGTTTGTCCGTCCGTCGTCTGTCACAAAATTTTGTTACGAAGTATTTTTTAACTTCCCATTGACCTATGAACTTGAAATATGATGATAATGTTTATTATTACGTAGATATACTTTACTAACAAATAGCGATATATGGTACGGAACGCTTAATGTGCAAAATCCGACACGCACTTGGCCAGTTTTTTAATTGTGTGGGAATTCATCAAATAGCTTCTACCGCTCTGGGTGGAGCGGGAGGGCGTGTCAGACTCTTACTGACTGAAACCCACCCCTGTTCCTTCAGTTGCCTACAGGCAACTGAAGGAACACGGGTACACCAGAGCCACGGTGACTCCTTCGATCACTACCGCGACCCTGGCAGGCATCGCCCCTAGCGGGCCCCGTCACTGTTTGCTGACATCCCTTTAAGGCGCGCGTGGAACACTACGCGCCGTCGACTCTGTCCTGTTCCTTATCGGACGGCGAGCTACCCATTACTCGCCGTCCGAAAGCCCCGCGCCTACGGTGGCCGGGAAACGGCTTACGACTCTCGACGCCCAGGGCGTCTCCGCGGCAGCTAGGGGTGTGAGAGCGCGAGGATTGCCTCCTCTTCGCTACCGCTAATCGCCTCCACGAGGACACGGCGGTGCTCCGCTCAAGCGGGGCAGACCTCCACCGTGTCCTCCGATGGTCCACACAATGGTGACACCCGGGTGTTTCCTTCCCTTATCTGGAACAGGAACCTCCCCAAACAACCGTGTCCGGTGACGACCTGTTTCAAGCGGAAGGTGAGAACGCCGTGGCGCCTCCAGCCACTCCTCAAAGAGGGGACTTATCGCCGCAATTGTGGCTTGCCCAGTGCTGGGTTGCGACAGTCACTCTGTCCATGTCGCCATGAGATCCCGCCGGAGCTATGTCTGCCGTGCCACGATTTCCAGCCGCCGTGTTACACCTCCTCGCGCCACTCCCATATGTTCGCAAGGACTTTTACCTCCAGATCCCAGGGTGGCAATCCGGCAAGGAGGCTCGCCGCCTCACCGGAGACCGAGCGTTATCCTTGGACCGGCCGGATGGCCATGACCCTTTGGGACGCGTTCGTCCAACGTTCTGGTCGCCGCCTCAGGGAACGCACCCACACCGGTGCCTCCTAAAGACCTACTGACACCTTGACCCCTAAATCTTAAACTCGTAGATAGAAAGTGAAAATATACACTTTCCAACGGACCAATAGGTACCAACACGCCCATACTAAAAAAGGCATTTCTATTCAGAGTCACGGTTGTCACGGTCACAGGTGTTGAATGCGCTCGATATGTATGCATGGTCATGGTTTGACTAACAATTAAATGCTTAACTGCACGCGTAGCATGACCACCGTAGAAACGGGTTTTGTCGACGGAAGAATAGACAAAATTACAGATTGTAGAAAGATTTCTACAGTCCTAAGCATGGCGATGTTAAAACTGACGAGGAGAAATGTTTTTATTCTTCAGTCGACAAAAGTCTACAATGCAAAGCATGACCACCAATTTTTCTCTACTTTTAACACTTTTTTTTTTTAAGTGTTAGAATCATTTCTTCTCAACAAGTGTCAAATAGTCTACATCACATTGGACCTAGATAAGATATATAATGATTTTAAAAACTCAATTCTGTGACTTATTCAATATATCAAAATTGTGGTGAATCTTCCACAAAAGCCTAATATTAATCAAGAGTTGAAGTCACATAGCATAGGTTGAACATTTCTAAAAAAAATGTTATTTGTTATGCAAGGCTGCAAAGTTGTTTTTTGGTGCGAGTACTTGTATTGAAGCCTGAGCAAGTAAAGGATTCTAGGATTGAACCGATGACCGAAGCGAGTAGTTCAAATGTAGAATCCTGAGTGTAGCGAGGGTTTCAAAGGTACGAGACGCAGACTTTCAACTTTGACGGACAGACGGACAGATGGACAGACGGACAGATGGACAGACAGACAGATGGACAGACAGACAGACGTACAGATATACAGACGGAAATACTGACAGACGGATAGACAGACAGACAGGTGGACAGACGGACAGACGGACGACCGACATACAGACAGACGGGCAGACGGACAGACGCACAGACAAACAGAAAGACAGACAGACGGACAGACTTACAGACTTACCTACAGACGGACATACCGACAGACGGACAGACAGACAGATGGACAGACGGACAGACAGACAGACGTACAGATATACAGACGGACATACTGACAGATGGACAGACGGACGACCAACATACAGACAGACGGGCAGACGGACAGACGCACAGATAAACAGAAAGACAGACAGACAGACGGGCAGACGCACAGACAAACAGAAAGACAGACAGACAGACGGACAAATGGACGATGGACAGACGCACAAACGGACAGACAGATACGTAAGTGACAGCAATTGGGCTTCGATTAGTCGCACAAAATTTTGTGACAGACGATGGACAGACGAATTTGAAAGAATGAATATGTCTTTGTCTTCATAGAAACGCGAGTCTACGGGTCGCCCCGTGCTCGGGCAGAAGAAAACTCGAACTCGACATAGTTGGATAGAAAGAACTTGTATCCAACTATCTAGTCTATCCTTACTCACGGCGTAGCATGACCATTTCTATCTCTATTCTACATAGAGATAGAAATGGTCATGCTACGCCGTGTTGGGGGTAGAAACATTTCTTCTCAACAGGGACAAATAGTCTACATCACATTAGACGTAGACAAGTTCTCTACTGATTTAAAAATACTCAATTTTGTGACTCATTACATACTTGAAAATTGTGGTGAATCTTCCACAAAAGCCATTAAATTAAGAGTTGAAGTCACCATCTTCATCATTTTTTTTTTCTTTTTTTTTTTAACTTCGTTTTTAAACATGTTAGGTTTTTTAGAAAAGTTTTAATGTAGCTAACATTATAGCTTTTCAAAAAATTGTTATTTGTCATGCAAGGCTGCAAAGTTGTTTGTTGGCGCGAGTACTTATATTGAAACCTGAGCTAGCGAAGAATTCTAGGATTGAACCATGAGCGAACCGAGTGGTTCTAATGTAGAAACCTGAGCGTAGCGTCTCGAGGGTTTCAAAGGTACGAGACGCAGAATAACTTTGACGGACAGACGGACAGATGGAAAGACGGACAGACAGACAGACGAACAGGCGGACAGACGGACAGATGGATAGATGGACAGACAGACAGACGGACACACGTACGATGGACAGATGGACGAAGGACAAACAGACAGACGGACAGCTGGACAGATAACAGACGGACAGACGGACAGATGGACGACGGACAGTCTCACAGACTGACAGACGGACAGTCTCACAGACTGACAGACGGACGATGGACAGATGGACAGACAGACAGACGGACACAGGGACGACGGACAGACGGACAGATGGACGGCGGACAGACAGACAGACGGACAGACGGAAGACGGACAGATCAGACTGACAGACGGACAGTCTCACAGTCTTACAGACTGATAGACGGACAGACGGAAGACGGACAGATCAGACTGACAGACGGACGACGGACAGATGGACAGACAGACAGACGGACAGCCGAAAAGATGTACAGATGGACAGACGGACGACAGACAAACGGCCAGACGTACAGACAGGCTCCGATTCGACGCAATAATTTTTTTGTCAGACGACGGACAGACAGACAGACGGACAGACGATAAATAGTAATATATTTTAATAATTATTGAAAGAATGAATACATGTCTTTGTCTTCATAGAAACACCAGTCTACGGGTCGCCCGGCGCGCCATGCTCGGGCAGAAGACAACTCGAACTCGACAAAATTGGATAGAAAGAACTTTGTCTTTTCTTGGTAGAATAGAGATAGAAATGGTCATGCTACGGGGGCTGAGTGCCAATTAGAGATTTCTATTGTAAAATTCTCAATAGCAGTCCGGATTTGGGAATAATGCTTGAAGAACTGTCAACAGGCGCTCCGCCTGCTCTCGCTATTAGGTACCCTAAAAATTGCTATTAGCAATATGTAAATAAATATGTATAAAGGTGACCTACTTAGCGGATAAGTGATAACTATCTCGGTTTCTAAGCTGAGAATTTGGAACTGGATATTTTGCGTGCACATGACATAGGTACATCGTGCATGGTACAAAAAAAAAATGTAGTGGCACTTCTGCAGCCGCTAAAGACTATCACTAAACCATCGAATACATTTCGTTGATTGAACATTTTTCTTCTCATTTTGAGTTCCTAGGCGCGAAAATTACTTATATAATACCACTTCGCCCGCAACTTCGTCCGCGTGGATTTCAAAAATTTATAGCCTATGACACTCACAAATAACGTGGCTTTATATTGGTAAAATAATTTTCAAAATAGTTTCTTTGGATCCAGAGATTATCTACCCCCCTACAACCTCACAAACTTTACCTCTTTATAATAAGTATAGACTAGCGATCCGTCCCGACTTTGCACGGCTACAAATTACTTACATAATATACCTTCCTCCTTTATCGCTCTTTCTATTGGTGAAAACCGTATAAGAATCCTTTGCGTAATGGTTTCGAAGTAAGCGGAGAAACAGCCAGACTGCGTCTGGGTCAGCGAATTTGATTTATACTATTTATTATACATAATTATACTATAAATAAAATAAATAAATAAAAAAAAGCCTACTACTACTTTCAATATTTCTTACATCTAGTTACTTACATATATTTTACTTTTAAATGATGATTCTAAACTTAAACTTATTACTTAAAACTTACTATTTATGATATTACTAATCTTTAAAATGATATTTAATTTTTAAATGTGATTTACGCTCTTAAGCAGTAGTCGCCTCTTTGGCGTAGGCCTCCCCCATTTCCTTCCACTGATTTCTGTCTCTAGCCTTAGTCAACCAACCAGGTCCACCTTTCTCCCAAAAAATGTCTTCCCATCTTTTCCTAGGCCGATCTTTACTTCTGATTTGAAATTATACTACACAGGGTGTAAAAAGACACAACACAAAGCCGTCAACTACGCATACTGTACATCTAAAAAACAAAGTAGCTTTGCGCAAAAATTATTGCTGGGAAATGACTTTTATTTTGGTTTGAAAAAAAAGCTATTTTTTATTACGCGGAATGTAACGCGAACCCAGGCAAGCGGAGTTAAGCCCCGCCCCTTTTCCGCGTAGGTACTTATCAGATACGTTTGATATACATTGCGTAATTTGTTAAGAAAAATCGAAAATTCAGGTTTGTTTGGCAAAAGTTTAGTAAGTTTAAGCACAGATAATATAATACTAGCGTGTTTAGGTAACACTGAGTTCATTTTCGTAAAAAAGTTAAAAAAAAAATTGCAACTGACCTTCAATATCTCCAGAACCAGTGGATTCCCAGGTATAGTCTAGTGGGCGTAGGACGTCGCGAGACGATTTCCGGCCACCGTAGACCCGGGCCTGCAGACGGTGAGCAGTGGGTAGCTCGCCGTCCGATCAGCACCAGGCCCGTGAGTCGACGGCGCGTAGTGTTCCACGCGCGCCTCAAAGAGATGTAGTCAGCCACCACTGACGGGGCCCATCGTGGCCAGTGCCTGTATGCCTAGGGGTAGCGGATAAATTCTGAAAATGAGTTACCGCACCCCTGGGCACTCATGCAGAAAAAAATGATCCAAATAATGGGTAGAATATAGCTTTCAGCTTCGGAAACTCTCTTTTTACAGCCGATAGATATAATAGAAAATATGTAATCATTATAATTTCATTATCATTATTCTTTTCAGCTCAATCCACGGTATCGAATGAAACAATAGCAATGAATAATCTCCGTATTCAAGATAACCAAGTGCAAGCGCAACACCCCATGTTTAAAGGCTTCAGAAAGTCCGACTTATCGTGCCGCATTTCCAGTACTTCAATGTTCAAACTAGGAAGCAGGAAAAGTCGCGACAACTTTGCTAACGTTCTTTTAAAATTACAAGGTGACCTGTCCACATTGAGCACTAAGTTGTCGGTCTTAGAGAAGAAGCTGCCGTCAGAATTTGTATGAATTAGTTTCAGATTTTGAATAAATCTAAATAGTGAATTGTTCTCTTCTTTCATTCTTTTATTTTGGTCTTGAAATAGACTAACTCTTGTCCTGAGTAATTTATATGAATGATAGTTGTTCTATTTCACGAAGCCGGGTTGGTGTTGGATGCGTGTGTAGATTCACGTGCACATTGTCTCTGTGTGTGTAAGCTATTTTCTAAGACAAGTGCTTTGAGCTTACGCACACAGAAAAAAAGTGTAGGTACGTACCCAGAGATGGGCAAAATGTAATCCACTAACGAATAACGATTAAGAATAACCTTTTTTTAATCGAATAACGATTTAAAAAAGCTAAGTCTTAGTCGTGCGAGCCGAATAATTTATTCACGATTAAATTAATCGTCGACTAAATGTACCGCGGTTAAATTTTTATTCGAATGATCAATTAGATTAATTTTGTCGAATAATATTGATACTCTCAATTGGGCACTCTCAAAAAAAAAATCGTTTTATTTTAACATTTAGTTGGTCTACGGAGCAATAACTCTGAAAAAAAGGCTTTTTAAAAGCTTTTATTTATTTTCACCTGACCCGTTGTCTGTAATCAAATCTTGCGAGCTTAATTAGACCCACTTTGTAAAAAAATACCCTTACAGGTTAGGCACTTTCTATACTTCTGTGCCTCAAGCTTTTAAGAATATAGGTAACTACCTACCTACACGCCAAATACTAGAATTTATTTTTAATTTATTAGCTCACTGTCCCATAATAAACTTGTTTTTAAAAATATTTTTTTACTTTAAATTTATTATGAATTTTTATGTTAATATTTTAATGTTTTAAAATATTCTACGGATATTATGATGTGATGTAAAGTGCTCCTCAAGACGAATCAATCAAGCCCAAACTTGGTGGGGTTATGTTCACAATCACAGAGATACCGTGGCCACCTTCCAGCTTCATCATCAGACCCTGGATATCATCTAGGTCACTCAAGATGAATCAATCGAGCCCAAACTCGGTGGGGTTATGTTGTTTTATAACAGAGATCCCGTGGCCACCTTCCTTCCAGCTTCATCATCAGACCCTGGGTATCGTCTAGACGTAAAGTGCTCCTCAAGACGAATCAATCGAGCTTAAATTCGATGGGTTTATCTTGTTTAATTTTGTAACGATTATTTTTTTATTCGAATAATTAGTTGATTAAAAAATTATTCGAATAATGCCCATCTCTGTGCACCTACACACACATCCAAGACCAACCCGTCTTGGTGAGTTAGTCAACTATACTTTTTATAACCTGCAGTTGTTTGACGTCAAATTATTTCCAGGAGTTTAAAAATTTGCAATAAAACAAAGAGTTAAATAAATACATCTATATTTCAAAAATAATATTTAACAATGTAACAGTATTATTTATACATTGTATAAAATTGCGCTAGCTGACTTATTATTTACATTATTTTCAGTATTGCACTGGTTATGTACAATAATAATACTCTGCCGTAGGAGGTATTATTCGGACTAGTGTAACTATTTTAAATTGGTTAAGTACTAGTTTATATGAACAACGTCACCTTTGTGAACCATACCGAGTATTAAGGTGAAAGCTCCACCCTAGCCCGCGAAATTCAAATTTTCTTACGATTTTTGCAATTTGCAGGTCAGTGTCAGGTTGTATCTTGGTCAAATCAAATTTTGACCAAGATACAACCTGACGACCTGCAAATTGCAAAAAAACGTAAGAAAATTTGAATTTCGCGGGCTACCCTGGAACATCCACCTTAAACCTTACTATTCTTGCCGTGCCCTTATCTATGTTACACTAAACACAACCCAAGCTTTACAGTTACTCTATATAGCAATATTGGATCGAAAACATGATTTTTGTGCCTAATATAATGTATTACGAGAGTAATCCAACTTCTTGTGATTAGGTTGTAAAGTATGCGCTATTATAATGTATACAGGACGTGTAGAAAAAAACATAATATAGGTATCGCTGTACGAATTTATAGCTCTAAATACTATCCAAAGCTTCTATAATGACTTTGTTCAGACTTACAAATCCCTTTACCGTTTCCAAAATGAACTAATGTTTGTTATTTAAATGTAATTTTAAAATGAAGGTTTTGGTATAAGCTGTAGAAATATAATAACACTAATGACCAGCCAAATTTGAGGTTTAAAAATGATCTCTTGAAGATGTTCGGCGAATTCTGAAACACACATGAATGAAAAACTATAATATGCTTTTCAACAAGTCGTAAAATAAAATTAACAATAATTATTATCATTGGTATAGTTGCGAAGTGACTGAGAAGTCACTCAATAAATACTCATTTTATGCAACCTTCATAGTGCGCAAACAACTTCGTAAAAAATAACAGATGCATAACCGTTTGACAGTTTCGCAATCCGTTTAAAAAAATAACTCTCCATCGTTTGACAGTTTCGCAATTCATTTGAAAAAAAATAGCTCACCTGATACTCGAGGTTGTACACACTTTGAACGCAACACTGGCTCATGATAACAAAGCCACACATGCGATCTTGCATGCCGAGTGCGTATTCTATGCTACGTATAAGATCGTTCGTTTTCAGTACTAGCAGCGCCTGCCTGTCGACGTGCTCCAAACATTGTGTAACATAGTGCAAAATGTTTGGTAACTCATTTTGGAATGTTGATTTCTGGAAAAATAAAAGATAACTTATCAATAAACAAGATTTTACAACGATTTTGACTGTAGGTAGATGCTTTGTAGGCCATGGGATGTTTTTTTTTCCTTTTTTTTCTGATTTATGAATGACGAAAGTAATTATTTCGTTCGTTGTATGCAGTTTTTGCCTGACCAATCGTCGGCGTCAACTCTGCATGATAATTTTTAATAATTTTTAGTTTTATCACCCAAATGATTTTGTACTCGTATTTCTAAAATACTTGCCTCATCTGACGTTGGTTTAGTCCGTCCAATGCCTTTCATAATAGAGTCCCATGGTCTCCCCGTGACCATGCAAGCAAACAATCCATACAGTTCATTGCGTATCCCCAACTTTTCCGCGTGGATCTTCATCTCATCTCGGTTCCGATCAATTATTGATAGCCATAGTTTTGAATAATGATATCTGAACTTATCTGACAATTGCTAGAAGAAAAATTATTCAGGATTTAGAATAACCCGTCAAGCCCCTCATTAGCAGACACAATTAAAAACCTGGGCCTGACGGAATAAATATATAGAAAGAGAGAAGAAAAGTACTGCACCAGATCCGAATTCGAGTAGGTACAGAGTTCCTTACGAATTGTAAATGTACTGAATTCGGGTGGGCAGAGTGCCGATCCAGTGCGCAACCCCTCCTTCAGTTAATGCTACTGCTAGTTCGGACCAACGCAGATAGGAGTATTTAACCCAAAAAGTCGATCAAAAGTCGAATATTACGAAGTATCAATATGAAGGTAGTTTTTGCTACCTGGCAAACCGAAAGGGTCCGGGGGACAATAAACCGCTCGACTCTCTTTTGTTCTCGCTAACATTCCGTTCACAATCAGTCGTCTTTCTAACGCAAGCTTGATCGTACGAACTAAATACGCAGTGAAAGTGAGTCAACTAAATTGTTAAAAATAAGTCTAACAATTAGATTAATCGGAATAAAACAAATTATAGTTATGGACGTTGCAGAACAAGGTATGTAAAATTAAAATTACTAATTTTTTTCGTAATATATACCTTTAATAATTACTAGCTGTGCCCGCGACTTCGTTCGCGTGGTTGTCGAGAACAAAACAACGTCGTTTAGATAAGAGTATATCACCTTTTTGATGATTTAGATAAGAGTCCTGACTTTGGTATAGTTGATTACGTTAATGCTTCTCTATATACTATGTTAGCGGTGGAATTACCCGGAGCATATACAAAAAGGTTGTTTGGGTTGCTAACACGTGATAGAGAAACATAGAGTTGGCCGTGTGAAAAACAATCAAAAGTAAGGTCTACACCCGCAACGGATAACGTCTGGCCTTGGGCTTTATTAATAGTCATAGCGTAACAGAGGCTTACAGGAAATTGCACACGTTTGAAAGTAAACGGAAAATTATTGGGGATAATGGGTATCCTGGGAATGAAAACAACATCACCGGAGCCGCAACCTGTTAAGATTTCGGCTTCGATGACATTTCGTTGGAGATTTGTTACTCTCAACCGAGTTCCATTGCATAGTTTTGGTGGGCTTAAATTTCTGAGTAGAATGATTGGTACTCCGACTTTTAAATAAATTTTGTGTGCTGGAAGACCTGGTGTATTTAGAGAGTCTAAAAACTCTACTGGATAGTGGGTGGCATCTCCTTCTTCTAAAACCGTGTTAATAGATAAATATTCCCTACTTTCTCCAGAAACATGTACCAATATTTGAGAATTTATTGCTGCTGCTTGGTCGTTGCGAGGTGCCAAAATAGCTCGTTGGCATAGCCAAGCAGCGTCATGGTTCGAGATCTCTGATGGATCTCCGTATACAGAGGAAATGAGTTCCTGCTGTGAGGCAACAGAAGAACACAGGCTTTCGACTAAAGTTACTTTACCTCCTTCTTGAGTCGGGTATGTGCCGTTACCAATTTGAAGTAGTAAATTTGAGAAAACCTGCGCGTTTGCGTCACCTCCCAAATATGCTCGCACATTAAAGCTCAAATTAGTTAATATGACACTACGCCATAAAATAGAGCTCTTTAAACAGGCACCTATTTCATCGGCCCTCGTTCCTCTGGGTATTATAGGGAGTGTCTGCCTGAAGTCTCCACAGAATAGCACCGTTAAGCCTCCCATCGGTCGGTCATTTTGTCTTATATCTCGCAACGTTCTATCTACAGCTTCCACAGCTTTACGATTTGCCATCGTACACTCGTCCCAAACGATAAGGGCGCAATCGCGTAAAACCCTTGCTTTATCACTATTGCGAGACACGTTGCAAACAGGGTTTTCTGTGCGGTCCAAGTCGATTGGTATTTTAAATGTTGTATGTGCAGTTTTTCCTCCTGGTAATAAAGTGGCAGCTATTCCTGAGGAAGCGACGGCAAGGGCAATTTTGTTTTGGCTCCTTATTTGAGCCAAGATAACTTTAGTGAGGAAAGTTTTACCTGTTCCACCAGGTGCATCTAAAAACAGCATTTCTCCTAATGAATGTTCTACACTACAGCATACTCTATCAAAGATTTGACGTTGTTCTGTCGTCAAATTTGAACAGCCATTTCGCAATATTTCTGCTAACTCTTCGGGGTTGTAATTTATTTCAGATGTATACTCCCTATTAATTCGTTCCCCACCAACTGTCGGTGTCGGCAAGCCGTATTGACTGAGGGGGTTCCCTCCTATACTTGTAACTATATCTTGTATAGCCAGCAAAGCCCTATTATGGCAGCTTTCACGTACTTGGTCAGAAGTTTCACTATTTATATTTTGCTGTCTCAAAAAATCTTCGGCAAACGCGTCTTTATATTTTTGCCACAACTGCCCAGCGTCCGATAGGCCACAAAATGTCAACAAAATGGCAAATAAATGGCGCAAACGATGTGGACTATCACTGACGCATGCTTCGGCTAAAGCATCATCCCAATGCTGATCGCCATCTAATAAATGCCGTGCGCGGCAAGCAGCTTGAAATGTGGGATATTCTATATCGTCCACTTTGCGGAGCTCAGCAAAAGAAGTAGGTCCTCGCACTGTGTGAAGAAGAAGGCGTAAATAATAACACTCTGCATTATTTGGGTGCACCGTGTATACTCTTCCAATCACGTGTTCTTTAAAAATGCCGGACTCGCCTTCTACAGCAGTTCCACGTCTCCTGCGATTAAAAACACCTTGCTGCTTGTTATAAGTATAATAATGTGGCACTTCATTGTACAACAGAGACTTAGCGAAATTGTCTCTTTCGCAAAGGCGAAAGAATGCGAGCAAGGTGGTTTGTCTTGGGTTGTTCATTCTTTCTGCCACATTTTCTGGCTGAAAGTAAACTCGCTGCCCGCCTTCCAGGTGCACGTCAAGATGGATGACTGGCGGATACCTTTCATGAATAGGGAAACTCAAAATGCGCCAAACTGCCTCCGAAGAGCTTATGTATCGGCCAGATTGATACCTTGTCACTTCATCAAATTGGTTGTTATTTCTTAGTGCTATGGCTTGATCACTACCTTTATTAACATATTTACATATATATTTTATAGATTCGACGCTATTACAAATTTCAACATTAATGTGTGCTTGAAAAGCGTTTGACAAAACTGGAGAATACGGTACCACCCAACTATTATTTAGAATTATTTCTTGTCCACGGAATCTGACAGTAGCTGTGAAACCACCTTGTGACGGTGATCTTCGCCGGTATTGCGGATACCCATTTTCCCCAGCCATAGTTGGTTCTTTCAGTGCTCTGGGGTATTTTTTTGAGCATTGACCATCTTTCATGCACGGTGATTCCCTGTTTAAGAGGCCACATGGCCCGTGAACCATATGTGTTTTTACTATGTCATGCAAAATCGGATCTGCATTATAGTCCGGAAATTCTGCACTTATGACACTGTCTATAGCATCGGGACGAATTTTTTCTTCCAGCCACAGAAGAATGTGCGCGTGGGGTAAACCACGCTTTTGCCACTCGACGCTATACATAAAACAAAGAGTTGAACCGAAAACTTTCTCCTTTGTAAGTAGATTAATCAAGACTTTGAGTTTTAAATGAAAAATCCTAGCAATAATGTCATGTCTGTCGTATGACGCCTGTCCTGTGAGAAGTGCCTGGCAAATCTCCGTCCACTTTGGATTTGTTGTAAATGTTATAAAAAGGTCCGGCCGGCCGTATTTACGGACGTAACAAAAAGCATCTTGCGTTCGTTCGTGCATATACCGCGGACCGCCTGTGAAACTGGATGGCAAAATAACCAATCGACCCAAGTTTTCGACGTTATTATCTGATTGCATGGCGTCCCGCAAGTGCACGTATTCTTCAGCGCGTAACCGTCGCTGGTTAGTGCGAATATACACTAAACGTTCAGTTTCTATTTTTGCGTACATGTCCACAATAAATTGGCTGAACAAACCACGAAATCGTTGCAAATATACGAAACTGTTTTGCCTTATTTGTAAAAGGTAGGAATAGTATTGTTGAGCAGATATTTTTTTTTGATAATTAGTGACTCTCGTAGTAGGGTTCACTTGGTACAGCCCAAAATTGTACCCATCTTCACCATGACAATAAATTAGTGGATATTGCAGGGCGTCGTAAGCTCGGTGGGTTTCCAAAATGCGTTGAAGGCGATCGTCGCGTGTACGCAACACGATATCACGTCTCTCACACTCCTGGTCGACTAAAACAACTGCAACTTCATCTGCGACGGGTGCATTGTGTCTTCCACGGTGTTCACCCACAGGACGTCTATCGGCACTTATAACAATTTTGAAATCATTGCTGCCTTGTGGAATTGACTCCAATGCAGCTTTGAATTCACGAACGTACTGGTTAACGTGATGCAGCAATTCTTGAAGTTGACCCAAAAGCTCAGCATTGAGCTGGGGAAAATTGTGATTTCTAACATTGAGCTGTTGCGTGTAATCGGATACAAAATAAATTTGGAGAAATTTGGGTTCATTTTCTGGCAGCAAAGATCCAATAAGGTGATAAACTTGACCTTGTACTTTGAAGGTTGGCATGAACGGTCCTTCCGTTATTTGTTTTGCCCCAAAGGAAGTCATTTGGAAAGCACTGTTATATAAACGAATATTATCCAAAAAACGGTTCGACTGGGGATGATCGCCATTCAGGAGACTTTTAAGTAAGTGTGGTGGATCTTGGAAATTTGGAAGAACAATTTTTCCATTTGAGCAGCACATTCCATCTGTCTCTTTCCTCCATTTCAAAGCATGACAAAAATTACAAATTTCTCTCATGTCACCCACGAAAGTAAAGCCAGCATAATTAATTCTAGACGAATATGTGAACCCTGATTTTTCCCTATTGTCCCAAGGTAATAAAATATTTGCATCGTCATTTTCCATGGACTCATCAGCTCCGCTATTTGTTTCTCTATTCATATGGTATCGAGCTCGTTCTATTTCTAGGCGAGATTGACGTTGTTCTGCTGTTTCTGCTCGTCTTAGTTCATCTATTCTTTCCCTTTCAGATGCAAGATAACTTTCATTGTTTCTTTGTACACCTACATAGTTATGTCTAGCTATTTGTAATCGTTCTTCTCTTTGGGAGAGAGATTCAGACTCGCGCGAGAGAGCGTGTCGCTCTCGGTCAGATGACAGACGTGCTTGGCGTTCCTCGATACTCTCTTGAGAACGCAAAGTCGCGGTCCGAACTCTTTGCGAACTTAAGCGCGACTCCCTTTCTGTGAAAGTCTCTGACTCGCGTGAGAGAGACTGGCGCTCCCGATCAGCAGACAGCCGAACTTCGCGTTCCTGGATATTCTCTTGAGAACGCAAAGTCGCGGTCCGAGTTCTTTGCGAACTTAAGCGCGACTCCCTTTCTGTGAATGTCTCTGACTCACGTGAGAGAGAGTGGCGCTCCCGATCAGCAGACAGCCGGTCTTCGCGTTCCTGGATACTCTCTTGAGACCGCAAAGTCGCGGTCCGTGTTCTTTGTGAACTTAAACGTGACTCCCTTTCGGTGAACGTTTCCGATTCACGTGAAAGAGCGATGTGCTCTCGGTTAGCAGATAACCGTGCTTCACGATCTTCTTCCGATTCCTGAGACCTACAAAGTCTCATCCTTTTCGCATTTCGGCTACGCAGCGAAAGGTTAGTTTTTTTTCTTTGAGGCATTTTCAAGGAAAATTAAAGCAATAAACAAAACTAACAACACTTATGACTGAATAGCCTACAAACTTAAAAGATCGGTGCGTCGAACAGTCTAGTGTGACAACGTATCGTCTGTTCGTGGTCGTGACTCAACGAATTGGCAACACTAACTTACTGTATAACTATTGGCACTATTGGATTCAAACTACGAAGTAAATCAAATACAATCTTTACTTCGTACTTCAAACCAATGACCAAAGTTGACCAAACGAAACCAATAAGATAAGCAAATACTTTTTTTTCGACCAATTTAGAAAATCGATAAACCAAGCAACCAAAGAACTTTTACGACACACGCAAGAACTTTTAAGACACCTAACGAAACCCAATTTGCCTAGTAAACACGGTGGACGTCATCCTCGCGCGGAAAATCTTAACACCGCGATTCAGAAAATGACGTCATTTGCACAACGCCATCTATCGGATTTAGATTTCAACTATCAACATTAGTTCTATTTTTAGTCTTAAGATGTCGTTGCAAGTACTATACTTAATTGCGTAACGTAATATTTTACTTCTTGAACTCACTAAATTAATCATATCTTTTGATAGAGTGAACCGATTTCGATGAAACAAAAACTAAGTTAATCCTCAAGTTGCGTATAATTTTTGTATATAAACATTGTCAGCATTGAATTCGTAGATTTTACGTGATGTGCGCACAAACAAACAGACAAACAGACAAAAATTTCAAAAATGATGGAAATGGGTTCTGTTACTTATCTTTTCACACGCTGGCTATTTTTTGTTTCAATTTCTTCAATGTACAAAAATGACTTTTCTACAGATTTATTATATGTATAGATTTACGCCATTTTTTTTGGGGTACATTAAAATGATGAATCGATTTTAGCCTTTTCCAATATTTCAAAATCTTTTTGTTGACAAATTCTTTTACCATCTTGTTGTTAAATATGAATATTAGAAATTTAAAAAGAAAATAGCTGCCAACACGTGCCAAAATGTTAACATTTTGAAAATTAAGTGCATGTGGTATTTACCAAAACAAACTTTATTTTGCGGTCACTTAAATTAATTTCAGATTTCTCTTGTTGTAGGGTCTTCTGGTGTTAAGATCGTGACGCGAGAATATGTTTTTCGAAAAGCGAGGGAATATACTGAACCAGATTTCGGAAAAAAAGTTGGATTTATTGGCGTTTGAAATAATTAATGACTCTTTATTCCCAACTGATCAAAAATCAAAGTTTATTCATACATTTTCTCGTCTCAAGTCTGAAATGAAGTCTTAAGTGGCAGACAGCAAAGCGAACAGAAAGTGTGTTTTTGAAAAAATACCATGATTGGTTACAAGCCACTCTTGAAATCATCATTCTCCTGCCCTTATCCCAATTTATTTGGGGTCGGCGCAACATGTCTTTTTCTTCCATACTCCTCTATTAGTCGTCATCTCTGTAGTACCCCCTTTTTACCCATATCCTCTTTCACACAGTCCAACCATCGTTTCTTTGGCCTTCCCCTACAAGCCACTCTTGAAATATCGAAAAAAATAATTAATACCGGAAAATCCCAGGGTCGGCCAAGCAAAGAGTTCGCGGAACTAACAGACTGCAGTAAGCGTCGAAAGACATCACAGCTACGAGGCAAAAATGAAGCAGAAACACTAATTTATGCAGGTCAAATGGCGCTCCGTGAAAAAGGAAACGTGGATGGTGCATACGTGATAAAAGATATTATGGCATCCCCAAAACGTGGTCGTTAATATTGTGAAGCGTTCAGAAAGAGCGCTACACCTGAAGCAAAAATTAAGCAACTATCGCCAAGTCAGGCTTTGTCTATGTTTGTGGAAGCTGCATTAACAAGAAAGCAGTACGAAATAATTAGAGAAAGTTCTAAAAAACTATACCCGTGCTACTCGATTTTACAAAAAGCAAAACAAGATTGCTATCCAAATGCCGAGAGTTTAGGATCACTGAAACGTGTGCAGAAATTAAATTACAAGCATTACTAGACCACACTGTTCAGCGTTTTATATTATATCTTGAAGAAGTGTTACAAACTTTACCAGAGGAAGAATTAGTGAACCTAGAGCTCACATATAAATGGGGATGTGATGGCTCGCAGCAGGCCCAATACAAACAAAAATTTGCAAGAAAATTCAGTAGAACTGACTGTAATATGGATGTCTTAAATAGATTATTATTCAATTCAATTTATTTAATTCGGACAAGGTACATCCATATTTTGGTTAGTTACAGTAGGTAGGTACTTACAAAACTATGTTAGTAATTTTGACAGCTAGTTACTATTTCATTTAATCATGTTTTCAGACAGAGTCCTTTCCAATTGACAATTTAACGCTTATAAAATAATACATTTAATATAAAATTCACACATAAAATAAATACTCAACATTCAAATTAATTCAAATTACAATTCATACACATGTCATTCAAATCAAATAAAATATAAAATACATACACATGTCGTTCCAATTAAATAAAATACAAACACATGTCAATTTAATCAAATAGATTATAAAATACGTACACATTAAATAAGAAAATAATAATAATACAGAAATGTCAAGATGAAATAAAAATAACAATAATACTACATAATACGAGGGGAAGCACTACGATGAAGCTGCATCCACCTCTGCAACAAGGGCAGATCCCACCGCTCGGACAATACCTTCAGGACGCTGCTCGAGCTGCTCAGTAGGCGACTCATTAGCGATGCGCTCCGTTTCCTTATGATCGCGAAAAAATCATCGGTCTGCGCCTGAGCAAACATAGTTGAGGCACTACAATACCGCGGAAACCCTAACAACATCCTGAAAGCATTGTTGTACTGCACGCGCAGTGCGCTGTACGCCCGCTGCGTAAAGTTAGTCCACAGGCTGCACGTGTAAAACGACTGACAATACGCCTTAAACAAAGTCACCTTAACCGGTCTAGTACATCGTGCGAACCTGCGAGCCAACATATTACACCGTACTGACAACGCCCTGCGCTCCCTCTCAATGTCCCTATTGTCACACAAGTCGTCGGAGACCCAGTGACCCAAATACTGGAACTGCTTCACTCTGTTTAAAAGAATGCCGCAAAGAGTGACAGGAGGTACAGATGCGTAGCATTTAGTACCGGCTTTAAATATCATAAGTTCACTCTTCTTAGCATTGTACCTGAGCCCATGGGCCCCCGCATACGACTCACATATACGCAGAAGTTTACGTAGCGCACCGATCGACCCAACTTAACTAACAACTATTAACTTCGGACCCATATTTGACAAGTATTAGACCAAAAGTGTCGAAAAAATCGATACCTTTTAAACTGGAAACTAGAGAAATGTTAATGTCCTACGAAGTTGATAAGGATAAAGGAGATGCAGAAGATAGCGTACAGGATTCAGATGAAGAAGAGTAGTTCTACGCGTAATTACGAGTATTAGTGTAATAATTTATTATTTTGTAACTTTTTTAAGTAATACGTCTAAATTATTATAAGAAATATTGCAATAAATAGTGACAAATTATTTTTTTACACTTATTTCAAATTCCTGCTTCAAAAAATAGCTCGAAAGCATTTTTTAAACATTTTTGATTACATTTTAATGACAAGTAATAAATTTTAGGCAATAAATAATTTTGATCGACTTTTTTGATCAAATACCCCTATGTGCAACGCTCTTACGTGCATGGGCATTCTCTTACTTGACGTATGCGTATGGTGAAACGGAAACGCGCGTGTATTTCTGCATAAAATTGCTGTGAATTCCGGTAAAGATCTAGAGCTGTGGGCATTAAATTTTAAGCAACAAAGGGCTGTCGCGTTTCGGCCATTTAAAACGTTTTATCTGTGAATCATATCTGACTGCAACCTTGTTCTTAACTTCTAGATTCAGGGCACGTAATTCGCGATATTATTATGGTCAGTCACGAGTTCTTGACTAATTAATATTTATTCCTATGTATAACGCCATGATATACGTCAATTGGTACTGTGCCAACAACACAAAAACAAATTCCATGCCCAATGTCACCCAATTTTTTTTTCTTTTCTCTTAGATTTCTCGGGACCCTCAGGTCCCGAACCTTTGGAAGGCGTACGAGGGGCCGGACCCAACTCGCAGACACCTTCAGATGCTTTTTACCCAAAGTTTTATTGTTAAGAAATATAATAAATGATCAAAACATAATAAGAACCAAACAACCTTATTATTTAACAGAATTTCATAAGTAGCAGGAAAGGTTGAAGCTACCATGTTGAACTGAAGACTAACTTGGTGAAAGCACTATTGGATACTCTACTAGTAAAGAAATGAGAGGTATCACCAATCAATGAATACCTGTAACTCTTCGCCACATACTTACAGCATACAAACCGTGGTCCAGCAAGTACACGGTGACATCCTTGTCCTTCGGATCCCTCTTCACAAGTATATTCCCTGGATGTGGATCACTGTGCACAAAGCCACTGATGAAGATCATGTGCGAGTACAGGTCTCCCAGCTTTTTACATAGATCATATCTGTTGATTTTGTGCTCCTAAGAGAGGTAAACCAAAAATAAATACTATATTAAAAAATAAAAACAGTAAACAGAAGAGACATTTTTTAAGAGCTGTAATTTTTTTTTTTTTTTTCAAAAATACATGCGTGACAAGATTCTTGACATTCTCTCAGTTATTTCACTAAGTTTGCAATCGTTAGAGTGGTTTCGCACTACGTCCTATCCGAATCCGTGAAAATACAGATCTAGATAAGTTAGACCGAATTCGGATATTGCTTTTCGCACTACCTTCGATCCCAATCCGTGATTCAGAGTCAGACGTCATTTTACGCAGAGCCACAGCAGAGCGTTCACGTCGTTAATCTTCTTTTTTTTTTTGGTGGTGTGGGAAATCATCCAAATGACTTCGCACGCTCTGGGTGGAGCGAGAGGGCGTGTCAGACTCTTACTGACTAAAACCCACCCCTGTTCCTTCCCTGCCTGAGTGCCCAGGGGTGCGGTAACTCATTTTCAGAATTTATCCGCTACCCCTGGGCATGCACCGGCCACGATGGGCCCCGTCAGTGGTGCCTGACACTAATCTCTTTGAGGCGCGCGTGGAACACTACGCGCCGTCGACTCACGGGCCTTCTGCTGATCGGACGGCGAGCTACCCACTGCTGATCGGACGGCGAGCTACCCACTGCTCGCCGTCCGCAAGCCCGGGTCTACAGTGGCCGGAAATCGTCTCGCGACATCCTACGCCCAGTACCTCTCCTGCGGTGGTAGCGGCCGGGGCCGTGAGGGGCACTCCGTTAAGCTTCCCTCACGCGTCCCGCCTCCGCCTTCGCGAGCATTACTGCTTCGCAGAAGGCGGAGACTGCTTCCCATTCCCTCTAGCTCCGTACCATGGCCTGAACCAGGGCCGGGCGCGAGGGGTCGCCCCCACCTATCGCATTCACGAGGACACGGCGGTGCTCAGCCCAAGCGGGGCAGACCTCTACACGGCGGTGCTCCGCCCAAGCGGGGCAGACCTCCAGCGTCGTTGAACATGAGTCCTTTCAATCGTCGTCAACATCTGGCAATGCATTTTCATTTTATTGGTTTGGTAAAGCAAAAAATACGAGTCCAATATTTTTTAATAATATAGCTTATGGACTTAACAGAATTATTATTTGTATATAATAATTCTGTTAAGTCTGTAGTCCGTCCTATTGCAGGAGGTGTTATTATTATTATTATTACTCCCCGGCCACATACCAGACCATCCCCCTCCCCCCCAACCCTCTGCTCCTCTGCTCGTATGCAGGATTCGGTTCGGAAGTAGTGCGCAACTGTTCGGAAAAATTATTGACGGACCGAAATAGCCATAGTATTATTTGTATGAACTGTGCAGAGAGGCAACGGGGCTGGCGGGACTCTTAATCAACGGCGTGAACGCTCTGCTGTGGATCCCCCTTATAGGATCACTCGTGTGTCTGTCTGTCCGTCTGTCACAGTTGATTTGCTCCCAATCTACTGAACCGAATGAAATTTGATAGACTCATAAATATCTGTGACCCAAACACGGAGATGTAACGTTTATAAATAGATTTGGAATATAGGGGTCACTTTTGGAGTGCAAATCGGAAAATTAAAAAAAGAAACCAAACTGTACCATGCTACATATCTAATGAAAGGGCTTCTTGTAAGGGTCTCAAATATATTTTGAGACCCTTTGGATCCGAGAAAACTCGCACCGAATTTTCTAGATCCATATTTTCACGGATTCCGATCGAGTGAGACATAGTGCGAAACGGCTCTTAATCATAATTTGTCAATATTATATTTGAATTTGATATAAAAAGTTGCTACAAAAATTATTTTGCCTTTCAAGTGCAACAATGTTGATTTATCGGCTACTTACTTAGCTCTTATGTTGACAAGGAAAATTTATTTACATAAATATACAATATTATTGTCAGAGAAAAACAACCATAATTTATGTAATTTCATCATTCCACCTATGTATTATGTACTTATAATGTAATATTTAACATTCATAAGTGCAATACTATTTTTTGGTACCTAGGAAAAAGAACAATTTAGGTCAAGGTTACATGGTCACTGATTCTCAATAAGTGAAAATCAAGATAGTTAGCAAATTTTTACTGTTTCTAGGTACTTTTTTTGAAGCAGTACTAAAAAGTAAGTCAAACAAATACAGGGAGTAACTAAGTACAGCAGAACATTTTACAACACACTCTAAACTTCCTATGTTTATTCAAATGCAATACAGAGGTGATTACTATTGTGAAACAGTGCTCATACTTACATCAATATACTTTACATCATTTACTTGACCTCCATTCACATATTCCATAACAAGCACCCTTTCTGTACTATAGTCCCAGAATATCTTTGGTACCTTCAACCATTTATAATTATGAAATAATTTTGCTACTCTTTCAGCATTATGTCCTTCTTGTACGAAATCCAACTCCTTTGCTATATTCTTTTTGGTTTCATCGATCAACCATTGCATTTCAAAGTCAGGGAATACTTTTGACATTGTCGTGATTATGAACTCCATCCATTTGAGGTCTATCTTCACATTGTCTCTTACAAAGTAATGTTGGACTTTGACTGCTACATCTGTGCCATCTTTCAGCTTGGCTCTGTGTACTTGGGCTAATGATGCAGTGCCTAGAGGTTCTGGGTCAAATTCATCAAATAAATCTTTGGGCTAAAATGAGAAAACATTATGCAATAATTAGATTGCATTGTGATATAAAAAATAAATAATTAAGGAAAAAAACAATTTAATATGCTCATTACTACTTACATCCTGTTTCAAGTCTTCTCTCATAACTTTATACAGCTCCTCCACAGTATTTTGTGGTGCATCTTTATGCAATATTCTCATTTTTATCACATATTCATTGGGCAGTAAGTAGTCCAACGCACCTACATGCTGTCCAACTTTAATGTACACACCTTTGTTAGCTTTACATAGCTTGAGCAATTTCTCTGCCCCAATTTGATGAGCTTGACTCTTGACCTCCAAATATTCTTTCGAACTTCTATCCCAATCTTTGCTGTACAGCAGGGATTTATACGTTCTTCCGATTTCCACGGCAGTGAATGCTGTCCTGGAGAGCCTAACGATCGCCAAGGAGTCGTAATCACCATCGTTAAGTTTTACAGCAGCCGTAACTGTGCCGCCAATTGCAACACTACCGTACAGTCCATATTTCACTACCCGTGTTAGTTTCCTCGAGAACATGTTTAATGACTACTATTTTCTACGTACTAGTCACATATTACTGTTTAAACCACTATTTTTTACACTCGACAGCGCATCACAGCGCATGCACATTGAACGTGAACAGCCAACCATGCTCAAGTCTTACAAGAATGTGTTGTCAATGTCATTATCAAGTGTCAACTTTTGATTGTTTTTGAGATGAGGTTGGTACATATGTTAGGGTGGTATTAAACGGTTTTTTTTTTTTTCGGTAACGTTTTTTAGATCTTCTTTACTTTTATTTTATTATTATTACTTGTTTCGATGAACGTTTATAAAAATCACATGGACTGCATACCTACAAGAAAAACGTGCCATACCTACACTTCAGCTTCACTGAGAGGATAAAATGGCGGATAATAGGGTAGCCCATATCGATATCTCTTTATTAAAAACATCGATAAAAGATTGTGAGAATGTTTTCATATTGGTGCGGCACAATATCAACGGGTATTTTTACCAGTGGCATTGAGGTAATAATATGTTACTACGTAATAGAGAGGCTATCATAAAAGCAAAGGAAATGCTACATTTTGACAAGAGTAACTAATGTTCGCGCTGAAACAATAATTAGTCGTCTTAACAAAACAGTATAGACACGCAGCGCTAGAACGCTTCTAAGGTGTAGTCTTCTCGCGACCAGAAGGTCAGAAGCGCCGTGATTTTCCAGAACCCCGCAATACGTAGTTTCCTTTTTATCCGACTGCGCGACGCAAGGGAGGGTAATGTGTTTATCAGCCTAAGTATGTATTTATGATTAAATGTATGTATATTTGTTCCTTTGAGGTGTTTTAGAGACCGAAAGCGTGGGCCGATTTTGATCATTCTTACGTCAATTGATTTATTTTAATCTTGCGAGTGCTACAAATACATGACAGTAATCAAAATAAAATATGGCGACCACCACACGCCATAAATTGTGAAAAAGAAAAAAATGAAAGTCGACTAACTGTATTAAGTGGGGTATCAAAATAAAGAGTTCGAGGAAGCGATTCCAAAAAACTAACTCACTGAAGTGTATAAAACATAATTACATAAACATAATTTATATGTCAATGATTTTTGTAGACACTAAAATGCCTTTTTTTTTTTTGGGGGGTGGGAAATCATCCTATGACTTCTCCCGCTCTGGGTGGAGCGGAAGGGCGTGTCAGACTCTTACTGACTAAAATCCACCCCTGTTCCTTCCTGCCTTTGAGTGCCCAAGGGCGAGGTAACTCTGTTTCGAATTTATCCTCAACCCCCGGGCAGGCATCGGCCATGACGGGCCCCGTCTCTTGCTGACAACTCTTTGAGGCGCGCGTGGAACACTACGCGCCGTCGACTCTCGGGTCTGTTGCTGATCGGACGGCGAGCTACCCATTACTCGCCGTCCGCAGGCCCGGGACTCGCCGTCCGCAGGCCCGGGAGACACTAAAATACCTAACGTGTCACGTCTGTTATGGTGGCACTTCACATCGCTATTCGATGTTGGGGTTTTTATTCGTCTTTGTTCGCTATATTCATGTTGAATGCCGGATAACACGAACACACCGACTACACATCGTTCATGAACAGTAAATACGCCGAACTATTACGAATATTTTTGCTAAAAGGACACGGTTGAGGGCAATGACGGCCATTTTTGCTGCTAAGACAAAAGTATAAGCACAAGTGCTCCGTGGAGCGTCCTGGGTCCGATCCTCAGGTCAAATAAAGTGTGAGGTTTTCCGTTATGATTTTATATTGCAGCTCGAGCGCCATTTGATTTAAAGATTTTTTCAAACAAAATACAGCATCTTGCTGGGGCCCGGACGTTTAGAAGGGGTGCGAGGGGTCGAAGCTAACTTGCAGAGGGCTGTGAGACAATCTAAATGTTTAGATAATAGACATCAAATTATATTATCAATATCTACTAGAATCATTAAGTAGTATTTTGTGGCTGATTTGATTTTGTGAATGATACTAATTTTGTAAATTGGTTTTATAAAACACTTTAAACGTCAATATTTTTGTCAGTTTATGCTAAATGAGGCGAAGATTCACAAACTACCAAGAGACAAAAATTTTCGAGGCTATCATTTATTACAACGTACAATTTATTTACTTTAATAATATTAGTAGGATTACACATTATTCATATCTAGTATATCTTTTACGAAGCTATATTATATCGGGTGTAAAAAGACAGTTTCGGAAGCCGAAAGCCACATATTCTACCCATTATTTGGATAATTTTTTTCCACTAGACCATATCTGAGAAACCACTGGTTCTGGAGATATTGAAGGTCAAAGTCACAATTTTTTTTTTCTTTTTTACGAAAACTGAATTCTAAGTGTTATTACTAAACTCTTTTCCAAATAAACATTACCTGAATTTTTGATTTTTTTTTTCGCAATTTCGAAATTACGAATTTGCAGTTACGAAAACGCAATGAATATCAAACGTATCCGACAAGTACCTACGTGACTTAGAGCAAATCCCCGCCTGGGTTTAATTCTACTAGCCTGTGTTCGCGTTACATTGCGCAGAATGACAAATGGTTTTATTTTTCATACCTAAAAATAAAAGTCGTTTCCCAGAAATAATTTTTGCGCAAAACTACTTTGTTAGACGTACAATACGCGTAGTTAACGACTCTGTGATGTGTCTTTTTACATCCTGTATATCATATCTAGTAAACCATTTTTAACCGACTTCCAAAAGGAGGAGGTTCTCAATTCGTCTGTATGTTTATTTTTTATTTTTTGTATGTATGTTACGCGATATCTCCGCCATTTGTAAATCGATTTTGATGATTCGTCTTTTGTTTGGGAGGTCATACTTCAGAGGTAGTCCCATATAAATTTTATCGAAATCGATTCAGCACTTTAAAAAAAAATCAACATAGACAAAAAATATGTATACACAGATGACGTTTTGGTTGTCTACAAATGTTCAAATTCCATCTTATCCATTCGGATATAACTTAAATATTTACTTTTACTTCTGGTCTACAACAACAATAATAAAAAAAGAAAAACCAAAAAGTTAAAAATAAAAAACTTTTTTCAAAAAAAATACAACCGACTTCTAAAAATTGCAAAATAACTTTAATTTTGGAAGTCGGTGTCAAATACCGAAGAAACAAAAAAATATATACAAGTATTTATTTATAGAATTATAATCATCAGAATCATCAATACATCTCTTTAAGTTAGAGCTGTTGTCGAATGTCATGATTTCATGAAATAGTAATTTTAGACAGTACTATGAACTTAGAAGTTTATATTGTTGGTTTTATTATTAAATTAGTGCACTGTAGTTTTAATGATTACAGATCTGTAAATACGTACTTGCTACGGCCGCTTATCATATTTTGATCAACATACAACCTGATACTGACCTGAAAATTGCAAAAAATGTAAGAAAGTTTGAATTTTGCGGGTTATCCCACAAAGTACTTTTTATATACGGTTATCCTAGCGCTTCCCCCTGAGCTGGAAGAGCTTTCTTCGTGGCACGGAGGCCATCCACGCAACGTAGCTACCTACTGGGCTCAAACAATTTAAAGAGTTTACCATTGACTCGAAAAGAAGAAGACTGTCCTTTTGGAGGGCGAAGACTCATAATCCAGCACGGGTGCAAGCGACAGGTTTTACTACTAGTAAACGCCTAATTACCACGCTTGCTCAAGGAAGGTTGGCTATTTCAGACGTCTTATACAGGGTGTAAGGTACATAAACGCACATACGTGTACCAGTGATTCAGTACATGGTTCTGGACCACCTAACGTTGGAATTTTTCGTCGGCTTTTTCCCAATTTAAAAAAAAAATCTGCACTTTTTTTTACATTAAACTGTAGAAAATCGTTTCGCGGTTTTTTCGCGCTTTTTTCGCGAAAAAACCGCAATGTTAATAAAACTACAAGAAGCTCCCTGCTTAGCTGATTTGCTAAGTTCACCGGAGGTCATCGCGGGCCTAGTAGGTACGCAACATTGACATACAATCACACAGACACCGGCCATAGACCACCGACTTTCCTTTCCTTTGTCGGCAAATGCTCATACAGACCTATGAAACTAATGATGGCACTTCACATCGCTATTCGTGTTCGCGTATTTGTCTTATTCAGCCAATTAAAACGATGTGAAGTAGCTCTATTCGTCTATATTTGCCTATTCTCACGAACAAGACAAATACACCAAACACCCGAAACCCGAACACCCGTATCCGCCCGGCTGTCGGTTTTTTGCAACATATCAAAGGATTGCGAATATGTTCGTTTACCGGCCACACATCGCTCGGTCAGTAGTGAGTGTGGTGTGCGCTGCGCGTCAGCAGCGGTACAGCTTGTTCGCGCCATAAAACTATGTTTCTAACAATAAGTTAAAAGTGCGGTACCTCTTCTTCTGACATACCTCTCTGTGAGTCGTCATCTCAGTAGTCGCTTGCCCTGTCTAGAAATTCATCATCCTTTACACAATCCATCCATCGTTTCTTTAATTTAATTTTCCTCTACTCTTATCCACACACTCAAAACATACAAATAGTTATTTTGGTAAATAATTCAAAAGGGAATGATTAATTTTCTACAACTGCCTTTTAAAGAGGGGGAGAGAAGCTGAATTTTGAAAGTACTTATATCCGCGCGGACAAAGTCGCGAGCGAAGTGCTAATTTTATGTAGTTTTTTTGCAGTATGCCCTGACTTTTTAGTAAAAATACAGAATTAATTTACGGTTTTCAAACAGCATTGTCTTGCGTTGGAGAGAAATTCGTATGTTCGAACATTCCGAGTGCTAAAAATTCTCTAGTGCTATCTGTATCGTACATTTTGGCAATGTTCATAATTAATTTATTTAATTAGTAATATTCATAGTAATTTGAGGACATACAAAATACGATATAATTTACCGACAACTGTCATGGATAATAAATTATTTGTCTACTTTTAATATTTATTTTATTTTATAAAGCTCAATTACACCTTCCGATTTCAAGGGACCCAATTTAGGAACAAACTAACTAGGAAGTAGGAAGCGAGCGATTACACTATCCTAAATTGAACTCCTAAATCGGGCTCCTCGGCTCCTAAGTCGGCAGTGTTGCCAACTCTTACAAATTCGAGTCCTTAGACAGAATATCAAAAGTCGCTATAAAGTCTCTTAAAAACTGATTCTACCAGGAGCGGACTAAAAAATAAAAAGAGCGGACTCAGATTTTTTTTCTATGAAAGGGACTTTGTGAAATTTAATTTAATTTTAAACACATACAAAAATACTAATAGCCCATTTGTAGCGAGAAAGTCGCTAAATTGGCAACACTTAGCTCTGATGCGATTACACTGTCCTAAATCGTACACAATTTAGGAAGTCAAATCGGGACCTTTCAATCTCACTAAATCGGACACTAACTGCTCTAACTGCTATTACACCTTCCTGTTTCCTAAATTGGGTCACTTGAAATCGGAAGGTGTAATTGAGCCAATATTAATGTTGTTTAAAAGAGTACCGATGTAAGTCAATATCTGACACAGGAAATAAATGAAGTTTGCGTGCGGGCAACACTGAATCAATTGGCGGTTTGAATTACTTTACTTTTACGTGGTGGCGCTTTGAACTTTTCTTTTTGAGATTGCGGTAAGTGCGGGGATTTCGGTGCAGATTGAACATCAATTATTTTCGAGGTGCCGCCTGAAATGATGTTGATGATGATGTTCGAAGAGGAACACCAAGGAATACAAAGGACAGTGAGAACTTGACAAGCTGGTATTATTATCTATGGTATATTTCGATATCAGTTTTTTTATATGGCAACTTTATCAAATTGACGTTGACGCCATCTTTCTTCGCGTCAGTGTTCCGTTTCCGTTGACAGATTCTTTCAGACTAAAACCTCCGAAAATGAAGGCTAAAGGAGAGGTGAGTCTCGTAAATTTGAGAAATATAAGTGATAAATTGATGAGAAGCACTCTCAATTTAGTCTAGAAATTATAATCAATAGCAGAAACATGAAAAACAGTGGCTAAAAAGTGAAAATTCGGGTATAAGTGAGGCGTACACGTTGTCGGTGCATACAGTCAAATTATTTTTACGAGATACCTCATCGTTTATTACATTTGTGATAAAAATTCTTATTCGCTGTTAAAAATACTACAATAAGCGATTTAGTTTAACAAAACTAGAATGCTGGTTTATTCACACTTAAATGTTTTTAGGTTATGTCATGTTGTGATGCCGTACGCTCCGAATCTCGTGTTTGACTCAAAAATCTTTACTAATATTTAATTAAGAAAAAGTGATACGAAGTTAAAATGTGTTCGTGCGCGTTATTTACTTCTGAAGAAGATTGATTTGAAAATTCTTATTTTATGAATTTAATCAAAAATACAGTTGTGCTTATTAACTTGCACATGGTGTTCGTTGAACCTCAAAAAGGCGTATGATTGGGTGCCTCGAGAGGTTTTGTGGTGGCCCCTAAGATAAATGCTCCAGAGTAGCCCGCGAAATTCAAATTTTCTTACGTTCTTTGCAATTTGCAGGTCAGTGTCAGGTTGTATCTTGGTCAAAATTTGATTCGCGGCCATAGACAGTATGTTTTTATAGAATTATAATCATTATAACCTCCTCCATTTTCGAAGTCGGTTAAAAATCATCAAAACATCTCTTTCAGTTAGAATTGATACCAACTCTGACCTTCAAATTGCTAAAAACGTAAGAAAATTTGAATTTCGCGGGCTACCCTAGAGCTTACACCTTAAGGAGAAAGGTGTGCCTTGGAAGTATGTGCAGTTGATCCGAGCAATGTACAGTCTATGCAGTACCCAAGTCCGGTCTGCAGTGGGCACCACTTGTAGTTTCAGTGAAGGGGTCGGCCAGCACTCGAAAGCGGCAAAGAGGTCCAGCCCCCTTAGTCAAAATAAATTTCTGTAAACGTTAACACTAACGCTTCGTGCAAAATGTATGGTCACTGGTAAAACTTGCGACCGACGGATGCCCCTTAAGTTAAAGGGGAAAATTTATAAGTCCGTGATTAGACCTGTTGTACTGTATGGATCAGAATGTTGGGTTGTGAAAAAGACATGAAAAAAGATTGCATTTGGTGGAGATGAGAATGTTGAGATGGATGTGTGGAGTAATGAGAATGTATAAAGTGAGAAATGAGTACATTAGAGGTAGTTTAAAAGTGGCGCCAGTCACAGAAAAGTTGAAAGGGAACCGCTTCTCTTGGTATGTTTATGTGAAGAGGAGGGAGGGATGAAACACATGTAACTAAAAGAGATGAATATAAATGTAGATGGATGGAGAGGGACGCCAAAGAAAAGATGGATGGATTGTGTGAGGAGTGTGTGTGTGATATGAAAGAAAAGGAAGTTAGTGATAGTGTGATTGCTGACAGAACAATGGAAGAAAAAACGTGTTGCACTGATCCCAAGTAACATGGGATAAGGGCAGGAAGATGATTATAATTATGAATATAAATTGTCTGTTTCAGTTGAAGGAGTATGAGGTCATCGGCCGCAAGCTCCCTTCGGAGAGCGAGCCCAAGCCTCCTCTATACAAGATGAGGATCTTCTCCCCTGACCAGATTGTGGCTAAGTCCCGTTTCTGGTACTTCTTGCGTCAACTGAAGAAGTTCAAGAAGACCACTGGTGAAATCGTCTCCATCAGGGTTAGTGTTAATTTATTTCTCTTTGTTTTCTTTTTATTCTTTAATAGAAGGTGAAACTGGCACACTTTATGGGCATTACCTGTTGAAATGCTGCAATTTGAAATCAATTAAACATCTAACTTGAGCTTTTTCAAGTCTAGTAGACTTATAATGTAAGTCTAGTATTCCATCTTTCATTTTCAATTTTAGGTTAGTTAAGTCTTCAGTAAACCAGTGAACTACATGAATGAATCTTTGTTTAACTGTTGAACCTGTATAAAAATCAAACATTAAATTCCAGGAAATCCCCGAAAGGAGCCCTGTGAAAATCAAGAATTTTGGTATTTGGCTGCGTTACGAGTCCCGCTCTGGAGTGCACAACATGTACCGCGAGTACCGCGACCTCAGCGTCGGCGGCGCCGTCACTCAGTGCTACCGTGACATGGGAGCTAGGCACAGAGCCCGCGCTCACTCCATCCAGGTATAATAATAATTCATTTATAATAATACAGGTTTTAATTTAATTAAAGATCCAATCCAAATTTCAAAGTATTGTTGGTTGTCCCAATGATTCCTTACTCAATTATTATAGATTTCTTGTAACAATTATTTTCAGTGATCCCTAATGTTTTGTAATTAGAGCCGTCTTTTATGACGGTACAGTTTTTTCTATGGTGTTGTAGCACATTCAATTTATATGATGTTGGCAGTGCACATGCTTAGACCATGAGAGAACATTGTCTAGACAACTGAACTTGATTTGTATTATATTGCCTGTTGAAAAGAGTACTTTTTATGAGAAATTGCTACTGCTTATTGTTTTGGCACAAGTAATCACACACAACACACACACACAACACACACACACACACACACACACACAGTCATCACAAATACATCAAGCAATAAACAACAACAGTAGCAGCAGTCAGCAGTGTTCCTACTTTGTTTCTGAAAACTATACTTATACAAATAAAACTATAGGCTTGTAATGTAGCATGTTTTTTGTTGTAGCTGTATCAGTAAATATAATTACTATCACAGTCCATCACAATATGCACAAATCTTCTATGAACCTTCCTTCTCTTCTACCTTTTATAAATAAATAATAATAATAAATAAGAAAGAAAGCAGTACTTCTGGACACGGCTCGCATTGTCAGGCGATTCCTCTCTCTGCAGCCCTGACCGCCGGTAGGTTGGACCCTGTTCCCGATACCGGTGGGATACTATTTTTTATATTTTTAAATGTTTTTTATATATTCTTTATAAGAAATATTTAAAAATGTATTTAATAAATAAGAAAGATGAATAAATGAAATAAAAATCAATTGCCGAATGTATGTAAGCGCATCACTTCAGAACGGCTGCCCATATTTGGCTAATTCTTTTTTTGTTGTATTTGTAATTGTCAGGACAAGGTTTGTATGAAAGAAAATTTTGAATAATCCAAAAAAAATATTGCACCCGTGCCGTGTGAAGCCAGGACGGGTCATTAGTTTTAGATAAAGAAGATATTTATTTCCCAATAATACATCTGAAACCAGAGACACAATTCTCGTATTTTTGAGGAACATTCTCATAAAAATCTAAGTACTCCAATCTGTCAAAAATATCCTGCTATTTGTTGACAGGAATTGTACGATGTTTACAGTGTGTAAAATCTAATAATTAAAATAAATTATTTACTAACTATAATGTCTTCTCACTTGTTACAGATCATCAAAGTGGAAGTAATCAAGGCATCCGCATGCCGCCGGCCACAGGTGAAGCAGTTCCACAACAGCCACATCAGATTCCCGCTGCCCAAGCGCGTGCACCACCACAAACGCCTCAACACCTTCGCATACAAGAGGCCCAGCACCTACTTCCTCTAATTTTATTATGTATGCAATAATAATAATATTAAAATCCACATCATGATGTGGGAACAAATATGGATGTTTTATTTTAAACATTAGCAATAGTGTCTATAGTTAGTGCTAGATAAATACAAACTCGATGCCAAAATGCAAAAGGGGTGCTTTTCCACCGATATGCGATGTAGCTAGACGGACCGCGAGAAAAAAATATACCGATCACCAAGGGATCACTTCAAAATCTTTTATAACTGTATTTTTCGTATCAAACAACCGTCGCAGCTCGCATACAACATGCGAGCAACACCGCACTTAATCGCGTTGAAATTGCGCTTCGCCTCAAAAAAAAAGTGCTCATCTCAGTAAGCATTTCATTCGGCATGTACGTGACTACCGTAGGACCACCATCGCCAATCGCCTCCATATTTGGTAAATAATTAGTACTCGAACAACAGAATTGGTACCTTAACAGTTTTCGAGAAAATCGACTGAAGGTGGTCCGGCGGTAGTCACGCTCCGTTCAGCAGGACCACCATGAGCGCCGAAAAAGGGGGCATGCTACAGCTATTCTAAGTATACAATTAGTACCCTTTTATATGATTCATATCGTAAAAAATCACTTCCATTACCGAGATTGAGAGACCAGAGCGAAGTGGTTTTTCAAGATGGTTGGACATGTTTTCGATCGATTATTTAAGATTCTGTTAGCGTCACAAATTCTGAAATAAGGGTGTTTAGCCGTCACATAAAGTGCCCTAACCTACTTAAATGCGAGCTATTTTGAAGATTTGTCCAGCCATCTTGAGTCACATGTTTTTGTATGGTCTTGCATGACACCATTTTTGGTGTGCGTAGTCGCAGTGGAAAAATGTCGAATTTCTTCATTTCAGTTTAGCAGATATTTAGTGTATGACGTCGTGTAAATGTGTATCGTAAGTTCAAATTTGTGCATCCAACCATTGGGGAGTTATTCAACAAAAACTGTTTCCGCTGGAACTACGTCATCCTAGCGGCACTTTTTTTCTTAGGGACGCACAAGAAAAAAAAATACTATCAATAATTAGTGTAACGAGAGGTAAATGTCTCTCGTTACACACTAATTATTGACAGTATTTACAGAGTCGCCCTCACGCCCCTAGCAGCAGCCGCCGCAGGAGACGCCCTGGGCGTAGGACGTAGCGAGACGATCTCCGGCCACCATAGACCCGGGCCTGCGAACGGCGCGTAGTCGCCACGCGTGCCTCAGAGTTGTCAGCAATACATGACGGGGCCCGTCATGGCCGATGCTGCCCAGGAGTTGTGGATAAATTCGGAACAGGGTTGGGTTTTAGTCAGTAAGAGCACACGCCCTCCAGCTCCACCCAGAGCGGGAGATGTCATAGGATGATTTCCCACCCCCCAAAAAAATGGGTTTACATTAACAACTACTTAAAATAAACAACACAAAGGTTTTTATAACTTTTTATTACCAATGAGTACACATCTAGTAAAGATACACAAGATCTGAAAATAATATATGCCTATCCAATCATTTTCTTTAAAAATTAGTTCAAAAGCATCGAGAATAATTATAAGCGTGTACCTATCATAACAGTAGGTAGGTATGCACTTATCACACGAATGATTTATACAAAAGAACCTGAAAGTAAAGATTATAAAAATATAAGTTTTTTAAACTAAAATTTTACTACGAAAAACCCAAAATATCTTTAAAGCGCCTGACTGTTCTCATTCAGAAATAATATTGTCTATACTAATAATTATAATTTCGATATAGATATTTTAAATTAAATTGAAATTTTAAAATAAAACCCAATAAATACCTATCAATAATAAATACCTAGATTTTCGGGACAAAAATGCATAAAAAGTAATTGGATTGCGTGTATACGTTCACACACAATTCAATTTAAACTATCACACTTATTTTAACTCCACTTCATCCCAGTCATTAATCTTTCCCTGTATACATGTCTTTTTACACACTTTCCTCAGTTCCTCTCCATGCTACACACACAATTCAACGTTTAATTTTAAAATGCCAGTACATAATTACTACGACAAATTCTTATAGAGGCCATCACACACCATAACGACAGGACATCAACTTTTATGCGGCGTATCAAACTCAAACAGTAGACTTTCAAAAATAAGTCGAGTAGGTAGTACCACACTGAAACAAAAGTTGAACTCGAGTAGATATGGTGTGCGAAGGGTTTAATCTAGTGTTATATTCTAAATTCTAACATAGAAAATTTCATTACAATATTTTACCGTAGACTTATCAAATGTATGCCTTAAAAGATAAACAGTATGTATGGTTGACACTGACTGGGTTTTTTAATCTATACCGAGTGTAACGGAAAGGTATGGTCTTATTTTAAAAACTGCCTCTGTCCATCGAAATGAACCACTTTCTTCAAGGCAGTCCTAGACAATTCCCAAAAAAATTAATAATTGGACTTTCCGTACAAAGTTAACATCAGCTGATCAAAATTAGTTTATGAGGTATTTTTAGGGTTCAGTACCAAAATGGTAAAGGAATCCTTATGGTGCGGCTCAGTCTGTCTGTCCGTCTGTCACAGCTGGATATCTCAAAAACTACTACTGCTATCAACTTGAGATTTGGATTTTTAGATAAAGTTTGTTCAACTATTTTTTTTTTTTGGGGTATTGACTATTTGACGGTCAAGAACAGTATTTAAAATATGAACACACATCCGTTACACCCTGTAAACAAGGTTGAGACGTCAGACGACAATAAATTAATGAAAACACTTTCAATACTCATCATTACGAAAAACTTTTACAATGGGATGGGAACCAATACTCCATTGGCAGTGTTTTCATGTTTTCTCGTCTCCACATTGTGTTTAAAGAACAAGGAATTTCTATTTACGCGACTACAGCCCTAACCGCTGAAAATAAAAACTTGAAACTTATGCTAATACAGTAGGTAAATAATAATTAATAATAATAATAAAGATTGCGAGTTTAATATTGCAAGGCTACTTAAAACTAAAACGGTGATGGATTTTTGCAAATAAAATGGGTATTGAATTTTTAATTTCTATGTGTGTGTTTATCTGTGGCATCCCATAGACACACTACAAAAATGGTTTTGACATAGTCCTCTCAGATATTGTTATAGGTAGTGCTCGAGTGTGTGCGCACAAAGGTGCCCTATTATAGTCGACGGTACGTACTTTCCGTGGCACGAGGGTATTACGCCGGGTATACACTGAACTCCGGGGCTACCACTGAGAAATTCCAAATGCAAAAACCCCTATTCTATAAGCAAGCATTCCGAGTTGAATTAAACGAAGGGCGCATTTCGCAAGGATCCAGTTGTATTTTTGTGTAGTCAGCAAGAAAGGTCCATTCGCACATCACACATGATATGATGATCGAGTTTCGTTGGTAACTGTACTGAGAGGCCATCGATATTATCGCTGTAATACAGCTACTTCACCCTGACCCGGCCCGAATACTCTATTTGTTTGTTAATCAATGGTGACAACACTGACAACAAATCACACGAAAGAACTATTAACTACCTACCTGTGCCTCAAAAATAATTAAGGACGTTTTTTCGCTACACGTCAAAAACCATTATTTTTTTATTAATTATATACGAGAAAAATGTAAACTTGTTGTAAATTGTACGTAAATGTAAACTTGATTCAATTGTAAATAAAGTTGACTTTGCTGCTCGACATTGTCTTTTGAAGAGCGAAGAAAAATATCAACTTTAACACTACCTAAATAGAGTTAAATTTGTCTTTGCTACACGATAGTCTCTTTTGAAGCGCGTAGCGAAAACTGTAATGTTTTTTTGGCCCACAGGTTACTATACTAGGTATCAAAATTATAGACCGAATGTAATTATTTAAGGTTTTGGAGAACTAAAAGCTGTAGAGGTGGTTTGTAATAAAATTATAGATAGTAAATTTACTCTAATAACATAACTAGCTACATAGAATTTAGAGGTCACTGATAAATCATTTTTGAAAATTTTCTCCAATCGTTTGCGATTCAGACTTACTAAACTGCTTTAAGCTAAAAAAGGAAATTATTATAAACTTAACCTTAATAATAATAAATTGATTTTGACATCAAATATACTTTGAAAACAAATTACATTTGATGTATTGCAATACTTAATTAAACACATTACTTTAAAAAGAAAACAGTAAATAATTCATCAAGTGACTAAAAATTTACAATACAGGGTTATTTTAAATTAATTAGCATTTGGGGGAGGGGGGGGAGGGGTCAGCAAAATGGAATAAGTCATAATATTCCTTTACATGCCCAAGTTCTGTGACAATAAACAATTTTACTGTGGGATCATCTCTAAAATATGAAATAATCTGCTATTGCCTACATTATGTACAGTTATGCGAACATTGTCTGGACAGGTCCACACTAATAGGTTCTTTTTTTTTTAAACTTTGGACCACCCTAGGAATTACTCCAGTATCGGTGGTGCGTTAACAAATATGTAAACTCTCATACATGAGACACCCAGACCCGGAACAACTATGAAGGCCATACAAATATTTATTCCGTAATATTAACATCTATGTGATGATCATATGATCTGATCATAACAGAGACTTTGACCTTTGGTTTTTTCAAGTGTTTGTGTTCCGAGTAGTCAGTTACCTAGGAAACACCGGCCTCATCTAGTTTATATTGACAAAAAGATTAATGTGAAAGTGTTATTTTAAACCAATTTACAAAATGAATATTTTTTTACCCGACTGCGCGACGCAAGGGAGGGTAATGTGTTTATCAGCCTATGTATGTATGTATGTTTGGTTCTTTGTGACACTATAGAGACCAAACGCGTGGGCCGATTTTGATAATTCTTACGTCAATTGGTTCGTCTTAACCTTGCAAGTGCTACTAAAGACATGACAGTAATCAAAATCCAATATGGCGACAACAAGACGCCATATTGTAAAAATAAAAAAAAAAATTAAGGTCAACGAACTATATTAAGTGGGGTATCAAAATAAAGGGTTCGAGGAGGCGATTCCAAAAATATAACACACTAGTAGAAATAAAAAAAAATATTTTCAAAAAACCCCACACTAAAAAGTTCCAAAAAAGTCACTTTTCAAACAGTCTGATGAAAATAACAGCCAACAACTGCATGAGACTGCTTGAAAAGTTACTTTTTAGTGTCGGTTTTTTTATTAATATTGATAGGCTCGCGTTTGACCACTATCTCACCTTATGGTAAACGATGATGTGGTCGAAGATGGAGCACGCTTACCTAGAAGTAACCTATTCACTCTTGACTTAAAGACCCCCAGGTTGTACATTCCCCAAAAATAACTAAAGAATTAAAAATAACCTCGTATCTAATAGGATATTTTATCTACAGACTCAAGACTTTGAGTGCCATTTTCGCGGCAGCCCGCTTTGCCTGCGCCTTGTTGCGGCCAATACCGAAGACAGTGTGTTGCCGGTCGTTCTTTGTTATTGTCACTCCCACCCTTATCTTTGGTATATCAGGATTGATGACTTCCGCTTTCCTGAAAATGAAATAAAATTACTTGTGTGTTTAAAACAATGTGGTGGTCGATTTATTTATACGAGTATCCGAGAGTTACCTCACTAAACGATCTAAAAAATTCAATATTTTTAAGAAACCCAACAGTATTCATTCTTAGGGTTCCGTCCACAAGGGTTCAAAGTGAGTGAGTGACAGTAATAGGGCTCCGTTTGGACCCTTCGGGTACGGAACCCTAAAAACTGTGCGAGGCAAATAGGAGCTTAACTCAGCATTATGCTGCGATATTTAAATAATAAATAACATTGCGCTGGTATTTTGCTAGGGCCCGCTTTGATGCCACCGAGGCGCCTGCTGCTCTGTTCTGATGATGGATAACTAAAACTATGGCCTTAGTTTTTAAGAGTACTTGAGAATATAATACTTTAAAAAACTGTTTTACAAAAAAAAAACAACCGACTTCCAAAAAAAAAATACACTAAAAATTAAAAAATACCTTTAAATTCGGCAGTCGGTGTTCGTATTTTATTTCTTCGTTATTTGACACCGACTTCCGAATTTAAAGTTATTTTTTAATTTTTAGTGTATTTTTTTTTTGGAAGTCGGTTGTTTTTTTTGTAAAAAAGCTTTTTATTTTTCACTTTATAGTTGTTATACCTCAGAACTAAAAACCCCAATAACATGGAACGTGGAATTTAAACATAGTCGTAATTGGAGAACACCAAAACGTCATCTAGGCATACGTAGTTTTCGTTTTTGTTTAGTTTTTCAAAAAGCGCTGAAGCAATTTCGATAAAATTTATATGGGACCACCTCGGGAGTATATTCTATCGGATAAAAAAAGAATTTTGAAAATAGGTCTTCAATTGACAGAGAAATATAGAGGGTGGACATACATAAAAAAAAACATACATACAGCCGAACATAGAACCTCCTCCTTTTTCGAAGTCGGTCAAAAATAGTAAACTCACCCAAACACAGGACACGCATGAATCTTCTCGTAGAGTACCTTGACGGGCTGCTGCGGTATGCGACTGGAGAAGGTGTGTATTTCCTTGTGCATGATGCGGTACACCACCTTCCAAACCGTTTGCAGATCGCCGCCGCTGTCCAGGAATATGGCGCCGACCAACGCCTCGAAGATATCGCTGAGGACCTGTGACGTAAGAAGTGAAAAATTAATAAAACTTAAATAGATTTTTTTTTATTGTTTATAGGCACGCGTTTGACCATTTTGTGTTTTATTCCACTTTAGTTATAGTGTTTCACTTTTTCTGAAAAAAAAACCAAATGTAGAAAAAAAAACAACGGTGCCAAGTTTTTTTTTCATGTTTTTTTTCAAGATTGTGAAAAAAAACATTTTGTTTTTTTTTTCAATTTACATCTCTAGTTGTAGCTATCAGGAAACACAAGTTACAAAACTGTGGGCCCAAATAGCACACAGTACTATTTGGGCCCACAACTAGCACAGAACTAGGGCCTTAAGACGATGAGGCGGGTTCGCGGCAGGTCACAAAGGAGATGGCGGCTCGAGCTTGACAAGTTCCGTCCGAACTGGAAGGAGGACGCGCGGGCTCGTGATAATCGAAAATTGACTCTTGTAACGGTATTTTTCTATTGCCATTTCAATGTTAAGGGCTTTAAAACCGTTTTCTATGGTGAGCAGACATAGGCGAATGACTGCAATGTAATCTTGAGAGATACGTTGACGTAAGCAGACAGGTACTCTTCTTTCTTTCTTCTGTTATGCAGAAACCTAACGCTCACATACACATACAGGTTGCCAACATGGATGTATGTGTTGTGGCCAGATCTTAGAATTGATCGCTTCATGATGTGACCGACCATATTATGAGCTAGCCAAATCAATGAACACTCTGGCGTTTAACGATATGATGGATTTCCTAGGGTGGATTTCAAAATTTTTGTACCATAGCAATGTTACAAAAAAGAAAAATAGTAGTTGTAACAAAAAAAATGTAACAAAATGGAATCATAAAGTTGGTGACATATCAAGAAAAACACCAAATATTTTAAATTAGTACAGAAGGCATTTAGAATTAGGAGAGAAGAATTAATTTAAGTTGTTTGCTTTGGTAATCAAAAAATCAATACTGAATATATAAATAAAACATAAAATAACCATACCTGCCGCGATCTCACGCTACAGCCTTAACTTAAGGCCTAGACATCACCTAAAATGCAGTCACTCTCGTACTGCATAGAAAAGAAAGAGATGCGCGACGACAAACGCTCGCAATTTATTATAAAATATGAAGTATTTTATCGATTTACTTAGGATTTAGTAATAAATTTAAAAAAAAAAATCCATCACTGGATGCAGTTTAGCATTTGGAATTTTATGGTATATTTTTTATTATGATTATAATTGTTAATGAAGGGATAAACTGCTTTTAAAGATAATTAAGAGGTATGTTTGAAGATATTTTTGATGCATTAAAGTATGTTAAATTATGTTTTGATTTCCATCACTGTATGCAAATAGGACTTCAAAATATCATATTTTTTTATTTGTCAAAATTATTTAAGGTTTACGAGATACACTGCTTTAAAAAAAACACCTTTTATACATTTGGCCACACTATAGTTTCAGAATCAGAAACACACCTAGGAATAAAGAATAACATCCGTTATTACAGTACCAACCTTAGGAACTTCAACATATTCAGCAATGTGACACTCTTCTTCGTCTATTAGATAAAGAACGTCTTCTACTATCTCATGATCTCTTTGTTCCTGGTGTTCCACAAACATTATGATGGCACTGTCCAAAGAAGGATTCAGTTCCGAGCAAAGGAATCTGAAAAAAAGTACCGTTAGACTTTAATTTTCTACTAAAAGAACAAAAACTTAAGATGACAAAATAACGTTTCGCTCGTGGCTATAAAAACTAAACTAAAAAGAGCATTTTATGCTTAGATATGAATTAAAAGCCGATATCCAAATGAATTTAGAACCAATATTTAATACACCAGCCAAATAAGCGACAGATCGCAGTGTCATAAAAGAAATATATAAAGGGGAATGCCTAAAAAATGCCTGAAACGGACAGAAACTACTAATAGTCCTTAATTCTATTTAGAATAAAATAGGTATAATGAAATAATTCTTAAGTTTGTTTAACTAGGGCAAAAATATAACGATCACTAAATATATTATACATATAAATATATATTTATGTATTTAGAAATTATATAAGTATGTTTATCAGTTGTCTAGTACCCATAACACAAGCTCTGCTTAGCTTGGGACTAGATGGCGTTGTGTGATAGTTGTGGAATATTATTATTAATCTTTATGAGCATACTATTTACATTTTTAAATATTCAAATATAAAAACATTTAAAAATATAAAAAATAGTAGCCCACCGGCATCGGGATAGGGTCCAAGCTACCGGTGGTCAGGGCTCCTGAGAAAGGCTGCTTTCTGGATCAAGCCCTTGATCCAACTGCCCAACGAGAGCCTCCTGAGATGTTGGTCGAGGCTCTTGGCTATTAAGCCATTGGCCGACACGACTATCGGCACAATGACTGCTGTATCCACCTCCCACATGTCGACAACCTCGCGAGCCAGATCAAGATACTTTGTTTTTTATCTTTCTCAGCCTTCACGAGGTTCTCGTCATGGGGGACAGCTATATCAACAATCATTGTGCGACACTCTTGTCGATCTATCACCACTATGTCAGGTTTATTGGCAACAATAGTCCTATCAGTGATGATAGATCGATCCCAATACAACGTGATATTGCCATTTTCGAGAACTGGGTCGGGCTCATACCTATAGTACGGTACTTCAGATTCCACAAGATTGTATTTAAGAGCAAGTTGCTGGTGGATAATCCTGGCTACAAGGTTGTGTCTATGCAAATAGTCTCCGTTAGCAAGACGAGAACAACCAGAAATAATGTGTCGGATTGATTTCCCGGGCCGGTGGCATGCCCGACAGATGTCAACCGTACCGTCCTTCACAATATATTTCCGGTAGTTATTCGTCATCATAACTTCGTCCATAATCGCACAGACAAAACCTTCGGTTTCCCCGAATAGGTCACCAAAGCGCAGCCAGGATACGGACGCTAAGAGATCTACATCGGGTCCATGTAGGACCCGGTAAAAGCGTCCGTCTTGCTCTGCCATACTTCCCTGCGGTCATTAGTATCCAGTACTTTAAGTTTGCGCCAGTTCTCGTTTGCCAAGGAGAGTGGGGTGAGGCCCTTGTCCACAGCGACCACATCTCGATGCATACCCACGTCGGTTTCTAGGAAATATTCCTTAAGGCTGCATACCTCGCGGTTGTGTAGGATCTTAGCATTTAAGAAGCCACGACCCCCACATTTCCGCGGGATATACAGCCTCATCACCGATGATCGTGGGTGATGCATCCGATTTGCGGTCAGCAGTGTGCGGACCCTCCTATCCAGGGCGTCAAGTTCCGTCTGAGTCCATTTGAGTATGCCGAAGGAGTACATCAATACCGGCATGACCCAACCGTTGAAGGCGCGCACCTTGTTCCCGCCTGATAGAAGACTATTTAGTACTTTATTCAGGCGGCTAAAGAAGCGCTCCCTCAACGACTGTTTCACGTCAGCAGTATTGATGCCTAACGCTTCTGACATACCCAAATACTTGTAGGTTTCGGTTGAGTAAAGGGATCTAAGATGTATGGAATTCGAGAGTTGAGTGCCCACGGATTCCATAATGTCCCCTCGCTTTACATGCATGACTGCACATTTGTCCACACCAAATGCCATCCTGATGGCGCTACTGAAGGTTTCTGTTACCTTCAGTAGCTCCATCAGTCGCAAATTGTTGGGGGCAAAGAGTTTCAGGTCATCCATGTGAAGAAGGAGAGATATGACCTGACCACCTCTTCTCAACCGATAGCCTTGTCCCAAACCCTCCAGTAGTGTACTGAGAGGGTTGAGGGCCAGACAAAACCACAGTGGACTCAGACTGTCACCCTGGAATATGCCACGCTCGATCCTTATCGGTTCGCTGTTCTCCTGTATCTGCCGACATCCTGGATAGTGAAGGACTGTACTCCACTGCCCCATACACGACATAGGGAAGGTGCGCAGAGTTGCATCAACTTTGTACAACTCCAGCACCCTCATGAGCCATGTATGTGGCACCGAGTCATAGGCCTTCTTGTAATCTATCCAACATGTCGACAGATCTCTTCGAGAACGACGAACCTGTTGGCTAATAGCAATATCGATGAGGAGCAGCTCCTTAGTACCGCGGGACCCAATCCTACATCCATTCTAGGAGGCTGACATGATACGATTTTTATCAATATGGATGTTAATTTTAGCTCTCAGAATGGATGTAAGAACTTTATAGACCGTCAGTAAACACGTGATCGGTCTATAATTCTTAGGTTTTTTTTTTTTTATTATTATTATATTTCACTTGATATCCGCTTATATTTATATGGAGGTCGTGTTTATTTGACATGAGCAGTAATGACAAACTGTCACTAAAGCAAAGGCCATGTGGTTCATACAGCGTAGATACGTTTTCTATTTAAAAAATAATTAATTTGATTTAATATTGACAAGCATATATTATTTTAATTAGACTTACGGTACATTTAGATCGTATAATACTAAATTAATGATAACTGTGCCCTAAATGTATAAAATAGTTCCTTATGGATTATTTGATGATTCCTCTTTGGCTGAATGTCACTTACTCATGTCAAATAAACACGACTTTCGTAAAAATATAAGCGGATATCAAGTTAAATATATTTAGTCGTTAAATTTTTACCCTAGTTAAACAAACTCAAGAATAATTTCACTATACGTGTTTTATTCTAAATAGAAATTAAGGACTACCATTCACATCTGGAGTGAGGCCATCGACAAACAAGGGGAAGCCCTTGCGGTCTCCCTTGATATCTCGAAGGCCTTCGACCGGGTCTGACACGACAGCCTAATTGGCAAGCTTCCTTCCTTCGGTCTACCCGCTGGATTATGTGATTGGATTGCAGATTTCCTGAGGGATCGGTCTATCCGAGTAGTCATAGATGGCTGCTCGTCCGGACTGCTGGCTATTAATGCCGGTGTTCCTCAGGGGTCGGTGCTCTCGGAAACATTGTTTTTGCTGCATATTAACGATCTGCTAAAACCCGGTACCTTTGGGTATGCAGACGACAGCACTGTTGCCGAGAGATACTGACGCACGAGTTAGTGGGTCTCAGGTCCGGTCTCTCCGAGAGGCTATGGTTGGGCGCTTGAACTTGTCCTTGCAGGCTGTCTCAGAATGGGGCGATGCCAATCTGGTTAAGTTCAATGCTACTAAGACCCAGGCGTGTCTTTTTTCTGTTAAAAGGAGCCAATTTCACCCGGCTCCATCTTTCCGAGGTGTAACCGTACCGATAACCGACCAACTTGATCTTCTTGGTGTTACTTTAACATCTACCCTCAATTTTGGTCCCTTCATAGAGGCTAAGGCTCAAGTGGCTGCCAAAAAGTTGGGGATCCTCGCAAAGGTGAGACGATACTTCACGCCGGAACAGTGCAGCTGCTCCAACTCTATCAAGCGCAAGTCCGATCGTGTAGCGAGTACTGCTCTCATCTTTGGGACGGATCTGCAAGATACCAGCTTGATGCCCTTGAGTCAATTGAGAAACGAGCCAAGAGGATCATCGGTAATGATAAGACTCGTTGAGTCGAAACTCCAAAGTCTTGAACATAGATGCCGAGTTGCTAGCCTGTCGGTTTTCTATCGATTGCATTTTGGGGAGTGTGCGACGGAATTGCATGATTTGATTCCGCCAAGCCCGTTTCATCAAAGGACCACAAGACGTACGGCGAAGTGCCACCGGTTCATGGTGGACATCCCATCCATACGCACAAAGCGTTTTGAGAAAACATTCATTGCGCGTACAGCTAGAGAGTGAAATTCTCTACCGGAGTCTGTGTTTCCTGTAAGCTACAACCTGGGAGTCTTTAAGTCTAGAGTGACTTCTAGGCAAGCGTGCTCCATCTTCGACCACATCATCGCTTACCATTAGGTGAGATAGTGGTCAAACGCGAGCCTATCAAACATAAAAAAAGGACTATTAATAGTTTCTGTCCATTCCAGGCATATTTTTGTATGGCAGATGGGCATTCTCCTTTACTGTACATATATTATTTTAAACATTTAATTTGAAAGACCTTAAATAAATTTATTCAAATATAATTTCTAGTATTATTACTTACTTGTGCAGCCCAAGTTTCACAACGTATGACGCAAATGTGACGTTGTTCACCAGTGCAGATCTAAGATCAGTCATTTCACCAGGCTTTAATTCACCACAGTTCTCGTATATATGCGACGTTATTAGAAAATCTAATATGGCATCGCCTAGGAACTCTAAACGTTCATATGAACGCGTCAGTCGGTTGCGAATGTATGATGGATGGGAGAGAGCCTGAAAAAAGAAAACAAATTTTTTTTTTTTTTTTTCGGGTCGCGGTGCGCCGCAGTCGTGGTACAGGCAACTGGAGGAACACGGGTGGGTTTTAGTCAGTAATAGTCTGATACGCCCTCCCGCTCCACCCAGAGCGGGAGAAATTATTTGATGTATTCCCAACTTTAAAAAAAAGTGTGTGTGTACTTATGTACGCACGTAAGAAGTTATACTTCTTTGAAGTAACAAGATAAAACACCAAACTGCCACAAAGTTTACAAAAGGATAACAATAATTCTTCATGAACCACAGACTATAGCTAACTTCAGGGTGTCGGTTTTTTGCGACGGTGTGCGCGCGCATCGTAAAAATTTCCTCTCATCATTTTTCCCTAACGCGCCAAAAGAAGTATAACTTCAAAAATCATTGGAAGATATAAGAAAAGTTCAACAAGTCTTGGTTTTAAGTTCCACCCAACAATCGGACTTCCTTGCACGCATACCTAACATACATAGCCTCACCTTTCCTGCTGTGTTATGCTTATGACATAGCATTATATGCGAAAAGTGTCATTCTACAGAAATTGTGATTTTCTGTTTGTAGAGCTACATAAGTACATGTTTTTTGGAGATGTTGTTTATATAGGTTCCTATGGTATTTCTCAGCACCTACATAATTATATTAACACACTCAACGCCATGTGTATCGTTTGCGATAAACACTGTACAAACACTTGTGTAGGTATCTTTCTAGCACACATGATCTAGGAAACATTTCGGGTGTTAACGATTTTTATTTATTTGGAATAACAAACAATTACATAATGAAGAATATCAACAATGAAATTGATGAACGATTTTCTTAGACCCGTGTATCCAAAAAGGTAGGTAGTATGTGGTGTGTACCACCAAAGAGAGGGGGTGGAAAACAATGAATCCTTCCATCTATCACTTCATGATGTGACCATTTCATGATATGAACTAGCCAAATCAATGAACACTAGCGTTTAACAATATGATCCTAATGTTTGACCATAATGACAACTTTTTAAAAATAATAACTAGCGAGCAGCCCTAGCTTTGCACGGGTACAGATTATACACATAAAACTCCCATCATGAATCTCTCTGTCTATTGGTGGAAACCGCATCAAAATTCGTTCAGAATTTTTTTTTCGAGTTTATCGCGAATAGACTGACATACGGGGCAGGAGACTTTGTTTTATAATATGTAGTGATAGTTAGGTTCACGGAATAGAAAAAACAAGTGGAAGTGCCCTCGCAGCTATCCAGTGTGTGTCACTATTATGCGTAAAAATATGTAAAATAATAACAAATTTCGTCAGTTGTAGTCTTAATTTTGTATGAACAATAAATTCAATTTTGACGAAAAGCTTATTTGTTGTTCATGCAAAATTAAAACTTATTACAACTGATGAAGGTTGTTATTATTTTACATTTTTTCCGCATAATTGTGACACGCGCCAGATAGCTGCGTGGGCATTTCCATTTGTTTTTTCTATTCCGTGGTTAGGTCAGTACCTAACTGTTATTATTAAAGTAGTAAGTAAGGTAAGTAGTTTTACCTCTAGCAGGAAGGACGGGTCCTGAAACTTATACTTAATAATTGCCTCCACATCAGGTCTGGTATATGTTAGCAAGTAATTGATATTTTCTTCGGTCGCCTTTCCTTCGGTGATCACTGTCGGCACCCGTCTATTCAAGTATTCCTGAAAATCATCCTGGAACAAGTTGATTTCAGTTAACCAAAATATTACATTATAACCATTCTTAAAAATAAAAATAAATTCAGTCGGTCTGTATTTATCACGAATTCAAATAAAGTTTTTTAGATCTTTGAAAAACTTAATTTGACGTCACGCACCGTAGGTAAGTTTTGACTGTAGGTACCGGTGGTGTAATAACATAATAAATTATATACTTAATATTATTGTAAATATCGTCATTATTATCTTTACCTATAGTCTAAAGACCTTAAGTAAAGACCACAAAAAAGTAAGAGGACAAGGTATTTTGTATCAACTTTTGGGTGACGCAGAGACTGGAAAGTGGTAGGTGCAATATTGAAATTTAAACACGATTAATTTTTATTTAAAAACAAAAAAAATGTGCGTATAAACTGTAAATACACTTTGACAATATAATATATAAACTCAAATGAATAAACTTAATACACGAATAATCTTAAACAATTGGTACAAACAGATAATTGGAAAACATATTAGCGCTGTGACGATACTACCTGGCAACGTCTTACGAATGTGCTCGTGACCTTCAACTATGAAGATTAATCGTTTAGTTGCCATGCTAATTTCCTGGGAGAACGCATTCCTCAGAGTAATTGACTGAACGACAAAGGAACAGTGAATGAAGTCTGTACGATGTGTGAAGCATCGAAGACAGCTATGCGATTTTTAATGTGGTCGGCGCAATAATGTTTTGGAAGGTACTTTTTTGTTTTTATTATTGATAGGCTCGCGTTTGACCACTATCTCACCTGATGGTAAGCGATGATGTGGTCGAAGATGGAGCACGCTTGCCTAGAAGTAACCTATTCACTCTTGACTTAAAGACTCCCAGGTTGTAGCTATCAGGAAACACAGACTAGGTAGGGGCTAACTTGGAGATTTGGGAGAGACAAGAAATGAGAGCAAGGTAGTAAGCGCCCTCTGCTCTCAGCGCTGCTGTGTGGGCAACCAATTTAGTAGCGACCGATTCGCAGAGAAATGATCACATGTGCGCCGACAAAAAAAAAACCTGTAAGGTATCGTAGTCACCCGTTATATCATGCGGACTTAGAAGGAGGCTTTAAAAATTTGTTGTTGACGGCTTAAATTAAAAACGAAAACAAAAGGTTTTATTTTTCCATAATTTTACAGGTTTACTACCCGTTTTAAATATTAAATATAGCTTCATATAACTAAGCATTTTTTTTCTAAGGATTTCGTGTTTTCTACGAAATTTTCGATGTAGGTACATTTTATAAGTTGGTCGACTATTACTTTTTAACTAACAGAGCTAACTTAGCCATGCTAGTTTGAGCTAACTTAGCCATGCTAGTTTTCCTTCAAACTTTATTATTATTATTCTTTATTGTACACATAAAACATATACAGAAAAAACCACCACTACGATCACTATTTTTCAGATTTTTCAAGCCAACAGTTTAGCGTTTAGTGGGGGGGACGGGGGGGGGGACGCTCGACTCGAACAAAAAAATAGTTGAAAGACCTATTCAATGATACCCCACATTATAGGTTAAGTAATTCCGACTTTTTTTTATTGATTATTTCGACGCGTTTGACCACTATCTCACCTTGGTTAAAACTGCTTCTGCCCATGGAAATGAACAATTTTCTCTACGAAAAAATAGAAAATTACCAAAAAAAAACATTGGACTTTCCATAACTTATAGCTGATCAATATTTGTATGGAAGGCAATTTTTTTTTGAGAATTTCCTCAGGTTTTCTTGAAGAAAGTTGTTCATATCGATGGGCAGATGCAGTCCTTAAAATCCTACGGAACCCTAAAAAAGGTTATATAATTATATTCCGCAAAAATACGTTCTCCTCTTTATGTTATTATACGGTTCAAAATTTGTAGAGCACTTTCATAAGTCATAACTAAGCCAAAAATGAATGATGTCCTTTAGAAGATGGCCGAGTTTGTTGTGGAGATCTGTATCCAGGTCGTTACTATGCACACGTCGCCATAATCGATTACAGGAAAAATTAAGGTCTTCACAAACATTGTCTTCGTTTTCAATAGTAATGAGTTTTCCAAACGAAACAGAGGTCACAGCGTTCCCGTAACCAACTGACTGACACTAGCTAGCGACTTGAATACGCCAGTTAAGAGAACTATCGAAGGTCTTACAAATTAAAAAGGAGAAATTTCCAATTTATTTACTTTTTGTTGACCATTAAAATTCTTTATTGAGTTTTATTTTGAGGGAGTATACGACATTACACACAGGCCGGAGCAAATTGCGTGAGGAGTAATTTTAAATGGAAAGGTGAATGATAGAGTTGAGGAAATCAGGAATTTTCGGGAAGGGTATTCAGAATGGTGGCTGTTTGGATTAGGTAAAGTGAGAATGCATGTGACGAAGACTTCGCGTGAGGGCCTCTGGTACTACTCCGATGAAAGAACTATAGGGACAATGATAGTTTTTTTTTGTTTTTCACGTACCTCCGGTGGTATAATCTTCATCCACTCGACGACTTTGACGGCTCCAGGTATTCCGCCACATAATAGGTAGGTACCTATGAGCGCCTCCACGCAATCGGCAACTGACTGAAAAAGTGAAAGAAACACAATTTTATATTACAATATTTTCAGTTTCAGGATTCGACTAAAGAAATCATTAATAAGACAGGTATAAGACATTTCATTCATTCATTTCATTTCATTTTTGGTATTAGTAACAACCCGCAGTCTGGAGTGTGCCTAGTTAATGGCGAGGGGGCGATCGACCGCCTCTTACACGGAACTCAAAAGTAAAAGGAGAAATACATTATAATAAACAGGCGTGAAGTTATGTTAAAAAAAACTTGTAAAACGGTCCAATTGAAATGTACCGCCGGTGGTCAGGCTCCAAGAGAGTGAGAGAGGAACCTCCTATAAGTTCGTTCAAACGACAAACTATAGAGTAGTACCGCGTTCTACATCAAGCCCTTGACCTAATAACTGCCTAACGACGGCCTCCTTATATCAGCTAGTCGAACATCTTCACTATTACCATTTCTAACGTCATTGAACGTAACCATTAATTAAAACGCAATGTCTTTTTTTTTATTGGGACAAGCCCGCCACACTATTCCCAAACCACTGTAACTTCTGTAAGCCAGAATCAACAGTGGCGACCGACCACCATGCAGAAAAAACGCCGAGGCAATGAAGCTCGACAAGTCTCAGAGAAACGATTAAACTGTCTTAGGTCCCGCAACGAAATTAATCAGAAAAGAACTGCGGAGGACTAAGAAAAACATTATTTCCACTTCCCACTTCGGTTCGCGAGCGGCTGGCTAGGACTTGGCTGGAGGTGGATCACTGTGTTTCCCAATTTCTCACAGGTCATGGCAACTTTAAGGGTAAATTATTTTCTTTGAAGCTTGTAGCCTTTATGTCAATGTTCTACACCTGATTGCGAATACGAACAATCTGCACATCATATCCTATGGGAGTGTACTCTTTGGCAAACTGAACGCAATATTATGTTGGATAGTATTCAGCCTACGTCTGGAGTTGTCTATTACACGGACTTTGTGGACGAACTAGAACGAATTTCCGTGCGTTTTTGCCATACCTATTATTGGAATCAAATGTAACAGCTCATAATTTAGGACCCATTATAATATTAGTGTTTTAATCCGTGGTGCTTGGCAACTGGGCTTACCCCAGTTGTAAATACCTCCTTTGTGCCTAAAACGCAATGTCTGCATTTATTAGTCAAGGTACATTCCCCGTGGCTAAAGTTCAAGCCTATCCGATTCTCTACAACAACGCTATACGAAAAATGGGAAGTCATGACCGTGAGACAATTACACATACTAAGCGTTGTCCTCCAACACAGTAAACTAAGCTACAACCCACTACTCCTCCAAAAACGACGAAAAGATTTAGTATGCGAAAGAACCAAGCTGCTTAAAACTAAATTTAGTCAACGCTTTGCCCACTCCATTGGTCCATTAATTTACAATAGGCTAAACAGAATCCTTGATATATACCCGTTAACAAAAATGCAATGCAAGAAGAAACTTACCGAATATCTGAAAAGTCTTACCTATGAACAAACTGAACTTCTTCTGTACATAGCATCCTAATACCATACACACAGCAGAACACTAGACAACACCACACATCCTCTTACACATCAGACACATACATTCCCATCTTACACAAATAAGAGGACCTGCATACAAACACTGCACTTTTTCCTTTTTGTTTTACTTTTTTCGTACAAGATATCTACAAATGTAAACATAATAATGGCTATTACGAGTATATAAATGCATAATACTCGAGGGGTTTGGCGCTGATAGCCGAAATACAGGTTCTGCCTAGTTCGGCTACAGATGACTACACCACTTAATTTGACCTAATTTAGCCTGCTAAAATATTTTGTAATTAATGTCTAAAATTTCTATAAATAAACATTGTTAAATTTAATTAAAAAAAAAAATTAAAAAAAAAGTGATAACAGCCGCACGGGTCGATCCATCAGGTTAAGCTACGCTTGCCGGGGTTAGTCCATGGATGGATCTTTACATACCGAGACTCCTCCGTGCCGAGGCAAGCACGTTAAGCCGTTGGTAACGGCTGTCAATCGTGGATCTTTGACAGTCGTTACGGGTCGTCAGAAGATCGACAGTCTGACAACCAGTCTTACCAAGAGGTATCGTATTACCCAGTAACTGGGTTTTGGAGGTCAGATAAGCAGTCGCTCCATGTAAAATACTGGTATTCAGCTGCATCCGGTTAGACTGGAAGCCGACCCTAAGATTGTTGGGAAAAAGGCTAGGCAGATTGATTTTGATTGGTACATTCCTCATATCAACAACCTCGTGAGGCAAGTCAAGATCGATTTCCTTCGATTTTTTACGAGATTCCTAAGATATAATATCGGAATTGGTACAAGCGACGCACACATGGGAAAGCGCACGTGGAAAGCGTATATTTTTTTGGTAAACAGGAAGTTTATACCATCTTCAATGTCACTTTCAGCATATTTGATAACTCATTGAATGATAAGTGTAAATTTGTTAGTAAAATGTACCAAAATTATGCCTTTTCTGGACTACTATACAGGGTGTAAGGTACATGAACGCACATACGTGTACTAGAGATTCAGTACATGATTCTGGATCCCCAAGCGTGGGAATTTTTCATCGGCTTTTTCCTAATTTTTGAATTTTTTATTTTTTTATTTTCACTTTAAACTGTTTCAAATCGTTTGTTAAATAAAAAAAAATAATTAATAATTTTTTCATTTAAAATGTCTTTGGGGTAGATAGGTATAACGATTTTATACAGTTTAAAGTGAAAAAAAAAATTTTTTTTTTTCAAAAATTAGGAAAAAGCCGACGAAAAATTCCAACGCTAGGGGGTCCAGAATCATGTACTGAATCACTAGTACACGTATGTGCGTTCATGTACCTTACACCCTGTATATTTTTTTAGATTAGAAACGTTGGATTAGAGGACCATCAAATTAGCATACGAATATACACAAAAAGCTGTTTTGAATACTCCAATAAATCAATATCTAATGTGTTTACAAGGCAAAACTATACACGAACTAGAATCTAAAAATGAATTCTCAAATATGTTTTTTTTTGTTACTAAGTTTGGCAACGGAACCAATAATTGATAATCTGTGGAACGTGTGAGTCAGAGGATCAAACCGACCAGTGTAATAATCTGCTTAAAATGTAGTGTTAACGAAAGTTCCTTGAACTCGGAAATTATGGGAAGTTGACATAAACAATTATCTCGTTTCTTTGCAACAGTTGTATTACTAGATGATATTACTTGATACGGCTCGCATTGTGAGGAGGTTCCTGTCTCTGGAGCCCTAACCACTTAACTTGGACCCTGCTCCCGATACCGGTGGACTACTATTTTTTATATTTTTAAATGTTTTTTTTATACGTTTTCTTTTAAAAATATTTAAAAATGTAAATAATATGTGTAAAAATAAATATACGAAATAATAATAATAACTTTATTGATACTAAATACCTTTGTTACAAATAGTAGTAAATGGGTTACAAGAACAATTGGTTATAAAAAGGTGTCTTGAATGATGGAAACCCTGCCTCCTAAACTAGGGGAAACCTGTGCCTTAGGAGACAGTGTTCTACTGAAACTTCGTGCACAAATACTCATTTTCATCGCACCTTGTTCGTAGTGAACCTAATTAAATACATGATCTTGTTATAAGAAAAATAAAAAGGAACAAAAGATAATTTAAATGAGGAATGTGAATCTATAGTTTCTAGGATTTACTGCGAGTGTAAGTGTGGATTCCAGTGTGATGAGTGCGCGTGATGGTGTGTGTGTGTGTATGTGTGTGTAAGTGTTGTGTGTTTGTTACAAGTGACGTAACAAGCCCCCACTCCTGAACTTTGATGTGTTTTATCTTTGCCATTTAGGCGCTGCACCCACTGCACCGCGCCCCGTCGCGTAGCGCGGGATGGCAGATTTTTAATGGGCGCCTTCCCGCGCATTTCCGCGTCAACAGAGTGTTGTGCTAGGCGTGATTTCTATATAAATTGAGATACTTGCATACAATGGTAAAATCAGCCATCCCGCGCTATGCGACGGGGCGCGGTGCAGTGGGTGGAGCGCCTTAGTATTGATTTTGCAAAAAATTTAATTATTATAATTTATTTTTTGAAATACGTGTCCAATATTTTTTGATAATCTAACTTAGGTACGGACTAAATAGAATAATTATTTTTGTACCCATAAATCATCCCTACTTGACTTATGTATGTACAACTTTGCCGTATGAATCTTAAAATCAAAATGTTCAAAATCTTGGTCATAGATTTCAATGCCATGACTGGAACACACTACGGTCGGGTTCTTTTGGGAAATTTACTTATACTATTATATTCATTAAGGAAGCGCCCATCAACTGACTTCAGAACCAAACTTGATCACTAATTGTTGTATCCTTATTCCTTTTTATACAAAACCCTTCATGAAAAAAGTAAGCTGTAAAACATAAAAACTTTTTTACAAAAAAAAAACAACCGACTTCCAAAAAAATTAATTATTATTTTTCACTTTTTAGTTGTTATACCCCAGAACTAAAAACCCCAATAACATGGAACGTGGAATTTAAACATTCGTAATCGGAGAACACCAAAACGTCATCTAGGTATACGTATTTTTCGTTTTGTTCAGTTTTTCAAAAAGCGCTGAAACAATTTCGATAAAATTTATATGGGACCACTTCGGGAGTATATTCTATCGAATAAAAAAAATTGAAAATCGGTCCTCAATTGACAGAGATATCGGCGGAATTAGATTAAAAAAAAAAACATACATACAGTCGAACATAGAACCTCCTCCTTTTTCGAAGTCGGTTAAAAGAGGCATCCACGACACCGGTGGTAGCTACGCTAACATAAATTGGTGCTGAACAAGTCTCTATAGTGTTACATAAGTCCATACTATCGATCGGGCAAGCGTAGGCCCGGCGGCATTCTGGGAACCGGTCGTGCCCTTGGTCTCTTCGATTATTGTACTCGGAAAAATGACAATGAAGCCAGGTAGGTCAAACATAATTGATTAATAAGATAAACTCCGCATACGGTACGGACGGATCGGTATCGATTATGATCGGCTACCGAGCCACCCCGGCTCCGGGTACAAAAACCTTCCCCGTTTATCCCTCTTTCTATTAGTGAAAATTGCATTAAAAGCCATTCAGTGGTCTATTTTTTTTATGGTGGGAAATCATCCAATGACATCTCCCACTCTGGGTGGAGCGGGAGGGACTCTTACTGACTAAAACCCACCCCTGTTCCTTCCCTGCTTAAGTGCCCAGGGGAGCGGTAACTCTGTTACGAATTTATCCGCTACCCCTTGGCATGGAAGCAGATCTGCTTGGGCGAGGATCGAACCCACGAGTTGAAGGCCAGTGCGATTTCAAGACCACTAGTTACGCCACAACGCCAATTGAACTCTATACCGAGCCACCCCGGCTCCGCACGGGTACAAAAACCTTCCTCGTTTATCCCTCTTTCTATTAGTAAAAATTGCATTAAAATCCGTTCAGTGGTCTGTTTTCTTTTTATGGTGTGAAATCATCCAATGACATCTCCCGCTCTGGGTGGAGCGGGAGGGCGCGTCAGACTCTTACTGACTAAAACCCACCCCTGTCGTCCCCTCCTTCCCTGCCTGAGTGCCCAGGGGAGCGGTAACTCTGTTACGAATTTATCCGCTACCCCTTGGCATGGAAGCAGATCTGCTTGGGCGAGGATCGAACCCACGAGTTGAACGCCAGTGCGATTTGAAGACCACTAGTTACGCCACAACGCCAATTGGACTCTATACCGACCACCCCGGCTCCGCACGGGTACAAAAACCTTCCTCGTTTATCCCTCTTTCTATTAGTAAAAATTGCATTAAAATCCGTTCAGTGGTCTGTTTTCTTTTTATGGTGTGAAATCATCCAATGACATCCCGCGCTCTGGGTGGAGCGGGAGGGCGTGTAAGACTCTTACTGACTAAAACCCACCCCTGTTCCTTCCCTGCCTGAGTGCCCGGTGCGGTAACTCATTTTCAGAATTTATCCGCTAAGGTCAAGGGCTTGATGTAGTACGCGGTACTACTCTATAGTTTGTCATTTGAACGAACTTATAGAAAGTTCCTCTCTCACTCTCTTGGAGCCAAACCACCGCCGGCGGCGCTACATATCAATTGGACCGTTTTACAAGATTTTTGTAACATAACTTCACGCCTGTATTAATATATTTCTCCTGTTACGTCTCCTACCCCTTGGCATGGAAGTAGATCTGCTTGGGCGAGGATCGAAACCACGAGTTGAAGGCCAGTGGATTTCAAGACCACTAGTTACGCCACAACGCCAATTGGACTCTATACCGAGCCAACCCAGCTCCGCACGGGTACAAAAACCCTCGTTTATCCTTCTTTCTATTAGTGAAAATTGTATTAAAATTCGTGGTGTGGTCTTGGACTTTGATTTATACTATGTAGCGATAAAGATATCTAATCCTGATAAAAAAAAAACTAAACCCGTAATTTCAAGTATCTAAACTACCAGCGACCGTCAAGGCCTTAGTCAGCTGAAGTTGTTTGATTTTTTTTTATCGTCATTAAGTACTTAACGGTTTGCTACTTAATTTAACCCAGTATGCTTCGTTGGACTAAGTTCGAAAGCGCTACACATGAGTATCAAGCCCTGGGTTCAGATTCGGGGGGTTGGGAAATGTTTTATAAGGTTTTGCTATCTGGAATTTCTCAGTAGCATTAGCCCTGAGTCTGGCCTAGTGCCCGGTTGATGACACTTATTGTATAATACCTAGCTATTTTTCTACTATCAATAGATTCCGAGACAAATATATAAAATCACTATTAAGTTCCTTGATTTCTATGTAATTCAACGCTGTTTTTTGTGCGTAACTCAAAATGTGATTTTGTCAAATAACGGCATCATAGTTTGTGGACGTTATATACATATATGAACCCCTTCTTAACTTTTCATGTCATTTTATGCCGGTTGCTAATCAATTTAAGCCCTTTTGCAAAAAAAAAACGGGCACTTTAGTTTATCATCTTAAATATATATAATAATCTTAAATTATTATAACAAGAAAGAGATTTTATTGATTTGACGAAGTAATTTAAGTGACTTGGCATGAATTCTCGACGTTCCAAATTTAAGTTTTAAAATTAACAAAAGAAAACTGACGATTATTGTTGAAACTGTTACTTGGGAATCCCCAAGTAACACAGTTTTAACAATTCGCGTTATTATTAAAGAAATTTTCTAAAATTTTGAAACTTTTTGGATAATTTATGCAAATAAATCCATTTAATTTTGCTTTTTACATTCACACTTTCTGATATGGTTGATAAAGTGATTAGGGCAGGTAAAATTATAGCGCTCCTTGAAGATGGTCGTTCGCAAGCTTACGTGTCTCAGCGGCTAAATGTGAGACGTTCAACTGTTCAGAAAACTTGGCAACGGTGTCAAGAGACCGGTTCGGTCCAAAAAAGGACAGGTTCCGGAAGAAAGCGATGCACAGAGCAACGAGATGACCGCTTTTTGGTGAGTCAGACATTGCGGAATCGTAAGGCGTCAAATGTGGACCTAAAGAAGAGCCTTGAAGAAGTAATAGGGTTAGAAGTTAGCTTGTGGACGGTCAGGAGGAGGCTGTCAATATTAGCAGTTACCGGGCCCTAAATAACTCCGTGAACACCGAGTTGCCCGACTTCATCATGGACTCTGGAGGACTGGAACAAAGTATTGCTTTCCGATGAAGCTAGAATCTCTTTATATGGTGAGGATCGACGCCGGCGAGTGCTGCGAGGACTAGGGGAACGCTATGCGGACGTGTGTTTCGAAGAAATCACTTCTTATGGCGGCAGCTCTGTTATGTTTTGGGCAGGAATTAATTCAACAGAGCTTACAGAATGCACACCGGTACATAGCGGAAGTCCTAATTCCACATGCACAACCCGCATTAACTGCTCCTGTAGAAACATTTTTAAGGACGACAATGCTCGTGCTCACCGTTCTGGCGACGTGGAAGCGTATATGCAAGAAGTTGGGATCCGTTGTTTATATTGGCCTGCTCGAAGTCCCAACCTCAATCCAATTGAGCATGTCTGGGATGCCCTAAAAAGACGGGTAAGATCTGTGCAACCTGCTCCACAAAACATCAGGGAGCTAAAAAGAGTCACTGCTGAAGAATGGGAATGTATCTCACAAGACATTATTAAAAATACCGTGGACAGCATGCGTAGAATGATGCAATCTGTGATTTTGGCAAGAGGAGGTCACACTCGTTATTAGGATTTTACATTTTTTACTTTTTTAATTAAAATAACTAAAATAATCTTCATTTCTTTGAAGCTGAACACTTCTTATTGTTTAGTTCGTCTAAACAATAAAAAGTGTACATCGATTTCACTGAATGTATCGAATATTTATGAAAAAGTTGCCAGAATTCACTTCACGCACATTCATTTATAAGACTAAGTATACAGGCTAAGTCAAACAATGAAATTATGGGGTATCGTAATACCCAATAACTGGGTTGTGGAGGTCAGATAGGCAGTCGCTCCATGTAAAATACTAGTATTCAGCTGCATCCGGTTAGACTGGAAGCCGACCCCAAGACAGTTGGGAAAAGGCTAGGCAGATTGATTGTCAAACAATGAAATTCAATTGAATTATCTAAAATCAGCCTTGAAACGTAAATTGCCTTAGGTGCCCGTTATTTTTTTGCAAAAAGTGTATCACACTAATATTATAAAGGCGAAAGTTTGTGTGTGTATGTTTGTTACTTCTTCACGCTCAAACGGCTGGACCAATTTTGATGAAATTTAGTATGTAGATAGCTTATACCCTAGATTAACACATAGGCTACTTTTTATCCCGGTCTACGCGGGTGTAACCGCGGGGCGCAGCTAGTATAAAAATGAATCCCTATTTTCCTTGATCACGGCATCACGCGTTAACGGCTGGGCCGATTTTGCTAATTCTTTTTTTGTTGTGTTTGTTATTGTCAGGAGACGGTTCTTATGTAAGAAAAAATTAAGAAAGTTGCGCGGAAAATTAGAAAATTTCAGAAAACTTAACAACTGTTTAAACTTCGCGCGTTTGACAGTTCATAGCTATGACAGGACAATGTCTGTCGGGTCAGCTAGTAATAGAATAACTTATAACTTTATAGTTCGTTAGTATTTTAGAGTAGGCGTGATGTTTTAAAATATTCTACGAATATTACGAAGTGATGTAAAGTGCTCCTCAAGACGAATCAATTGAGCCCAGATTCGGTGAAGTTATGTTGTTTTATCACAGAGATGCCGTGGTCACCTTCCAGCTTCATCATCAGGCCCTGAATATCGTGTAGGCGTAAAATGCTCCTCAAGACGAATCAATCGAGTCCAGACTAGATGGGTGTATCTTGTTTAGTTCAGAAGTTCCTATGGCCATCTTCCATCATCACACCAGCTTCATGGTACCATATCATTGTATTGACACCGAAGGTATATAAGTACACCAAATTTGAGTGCAATCGGACATCGGAAAGTGGGTCTAATTTGAGTTGCAAGATTCCACCCGAACAAACATAGTTGCATACATAAATACATTGCAAGTTAAATAATAATAGCTTGTAATAATCTTACCTTATCAGATACAGCCTGTGAATGGACGTACAACTGCATAGCATTCTGCGCGCAGCCTACAGGTTCGATCTCTGAGGTGCCGCAATCCGAGTAGCGATCGCGCACCATATCCATACTCTCCTTCGACAGCTTCCCATCGAGGACCTCCGACTTCGGGAACTGTACGCCTATCAGGAATATCGGCCGGATCTGGAAAGATGTACCGCTGTCATTTTTTTTTTAAATGTGATTATCGAGAAAGCATCGAAGTCCGACAAGCCATCGTTGACTTCTCCAGCACCACTGGCATGCAGGCATTGGTCACGATTGGCCCCGTGCCCATCGTGACCAATGCCTGCATGCCAAGGGGTCGCGGATAAATTTGTAACAGAGTTACTGCGCCTCTTGGGTACTCAGGCAAGGAAGGAACAGGGGTGAGTTTTAGTCAGTAAAAGTCTGGCACGCCCTCCCGCTCCACCCAGAGCGGGAGAAGTCATTGGATGATTTCCCACCCAAAAAAAAAAAGGGTTAGCAACTACTGCCAGGGTCGCGGGAGTGTTTGAAAGAGTCACTGCGACTGTGGCACAGGCAACTGAAGGAACACGGGTCGGTTTTAGTCAGTAAGAGTCTGACACGCCGTTCTCGCTCCAACCATAGTGGGAAAAGTTATTTGATGATTTTCCACCCTAAAAAAATGGATTGTAACTAAGTACAATCATCGGCACGATTCTTGAGCGCTGAGCTTCACCTGCGCAAAAGTGAGTTATTGGGTCCCTTTGGTGGTATGAAGTGAGGCGCGGGGGCGGCGAAAGTGTCGTGATTGGCCCGTAGCGCATCGCGTCATAGGCGTCACTCGGGATTTGTTCTATACTCTTGTTGCACGTACCTCACGACGACGAGTACAATTCCGGCCAATTTAATTGACACCAATTTATAAACTGCATCATTTTAATTTATCTGGTAAGATAGAACTCAAATATTTTATGTGATTTTTTTATTAATTAGACCTTTGTAATTATAATAAAAGGTGATATTTATCGAAAGCAAAGCGGGGAAAAAAAAATTAATGTCAGTTTGTAATTATAGCAAAACTATTTTTGATTCAATTATTTTATTTGTACTTGTATCGAAATGTACTATAGATAAAGTTTTTATCTACACTAATATTATACAGAGGAAAAATTTGATTGTTTGTTTGTATTCAATGGGCTCCAAATATACTGGACCGATTTCAAAAATTCTTTCACCAGTTGAAAGCTGCCTTGGTCCTATGTGACATAGTATTCTTTTTAGGTCTAGGATGCCAAGGTAAAACACTGTTTTAAATAGACAAGCAAGAAAGCTGATATACCATGTAAACTGTTTTATGAAAAAGGAGATTGAAGAAGGAGTCAGAAATTTAAAACAAGTTCAAAAAAGAACAGCGGAGGCTACGAACACATCTGTTTCTATCAACGATAGAACCAGTAAGAAATTACGTAGGTAACTTAGAAAAAATAAATAATAAACGGGTGTGCGTTTTATTTGTCATAAGTGTACGATGCGCAAAGCGATCCCCACTCTTCCGCCGAGCGCTCAAGAACCGTGCCGGTATCTGTATGTCCAAAGACCACGACCGATAGCCGGTAGAGCAGACGGGCCCCAAGAGCAGAGACCGCGTTTCAGCAAGCGTAGAGTCGCCTCCTATATAGGTGGACTGGGAAGGTTCCCAGACCTTCCCAGTCCACCTAGATTGGAGAAAAGGTTTCTGGGTCAGACTAGACGCGGTAGGCAGAGGACTGGCTGTTGTGGCGCAGCTTGAAAAAAGACTGTATTCGGCAGTGGGCTGTTCTATGCAGAGTTGATTAAAATTTTGGTATTGTTTTGATTACAAGAACTAGGCTTCTACTGGTATTTTGGAATGGTTCTATAGCCATAGGCAGGTTACTTAATTAAACTTAAAAATGGTTAAGATATAGCACAGGGCTTAGACTATACAACTTAGTCCCGCGGACCCATAAACGAATTACTTATTAGTGAAACTCCAAACAATTTTAGGCACAGTTAGGGCTTCTAGCTATTACGCAAATCAATTGAGCAGTATTACTGCGGTGTTGGTCTTATCCTATATACATAAATGATATTATACATAGGTACAGACGGTTTAGTAAAATAGTTCTAAGGAATCACCAAAATTGTTAGGTATCCCAATTTCAAAACTGATTGCCTCGAGAATACAAAAATAAGTTAAAGAGAATTAGCTTGCTGGTCGTTTTGAGATTTCATTGTGAAATGTTAAATTTGGGAGACAGCCAATTTTGCAAAAATTGGCAGTATTTAGCCTGTAAAGCGTACAAAAGTATAGTTGGATTTCTACTTTCACATTTTATTAGTATGGACAACGAGAAGCATCTGTTTGTTATTTAACGTCATACTGTGGTAATGCCAATACACTTTGTTAAGGCGCTATTAACTGCCAACGACCTTGAATGGTTAGGTTAGGAAATGAAATTAGACGCATTATTAATTTATTATACATGAAACAACAAGTATTTTACTAAAACACGTAAACTTAAACTAACAAAATTTTATAAATAATTAAATGATCTTTAAAATGGTGAAGGTTTCATAAAAATATGCTTTATAGTTTTTGCGTGATTCTCAATTTTTAACCGACTTCCAAAAGGAGGAGGTTCTCAATTCGTCGGTATGTTTTTTTTTTTTTTTTTGTATGTGTGTTACGCGATTTCTCCGTCAGTTGTGAACCAATTTTCAAAATTCTTTTTTTATCTGAAAGAATATACTCCCGAGGTGGTCCCATATAAATTTTATCGAAATTGCTTCGGCGCTTTTTGAGAAACTGAACAAAAACGGAAAATACGTGTACCTCGATGACGTTTTGGTGTTCTCCAAATGTTTAAATTCCACGTTCCATGTTATTGGGGTTTTTAGTTCTGGGGTATAACAACGAAAAAGTGAAAAATAAAAAACTTTTTTACAAAAAAAACAACCGACTTCCAAAAAAAATACACTAAAAATTAATAAATAACTTTAATTTCGGAAGTCGGTGTCAAACAACGAAGAAGTAAAATACAAACACCGACTTCCGAAATTAAAGTTATTTTATCCGCGTTAGATATAACTTTACAAATTAATTACACTATCAAATATTCACATATCAAATTACGAAGGAATTTGTTAGAGTAACAAATATTTTTTTCAAAGAAATAAGACTAGTTGTTTAGACGTGATCTTCAATTAAAAATCATTAAAAGTCGTATAACTGCGCCTTAACCAAAGCGATTACGTCATCATCATCTTCCTGCCCTTATCTGCCTGCCTGCCTTATTATGTTACTTGGGGTCGGCGCAACACGTTTTTTTCTTCCATTCTGTCCCCCTTTAACTTCCAGTGACCTGTCGCCATTTTATCCATCCTGAGTTGATCCTGTGCGTTACGTCTTGGTATATCAACATCCCCCTGAACAAGTGACCCATAGTACCAAAAGTCGGAGCAGATCGGTATAGGAATTCCGTTGAAAGCTACAGGCATATTACTGGAGAGGCCGCCGAAAACGCAGAACAGATATTCTGTTTTGGTTCTGCTTAATTTCAGGCCAACACGTCTCCAATCTGCTCTGGACCTCTAAGTTACTTTCGGCAACCAGCACAATGTCATCAGCAAACAGCTTACGTCAATACTCACAAATTGCCACATAGGTATAAAATAGCCTCTTTACTACACCCAATTTATTCCCAATACAATACCACTTTGCTTCACAATTTTGTACATTCAAGTTTATCGTTTTTTTTTTTATAATGAAAGGTATTTGATATTTACAATACTTTTGATCAAACAATAATGTTTAGATAACTGACTTCTCTGAACAAACATAAGTATTCTATTTCCCATAGTTATGTAGGTAACTTGAGCAAGATAAGTTAAGAATTGTTAGCATACGAAGCGTATTTTTTTATCTGAATCTACATATTATGAAACAAAGTCCCCCGCCGCGTCAGTACGCGATAAACACAAACTACTGATCCGGTTTTACATGCTGTTTTCGCCAATAGACAGGAATTCACAAGGAAGGTTTTTTTTTATGGGTTGGGATATCATCCAATGACTTCTCCCGCTCTGGGTGGAGCGGGAGAAGAAGTCAGACTCTTACTGACTAAAACCCACCCCAGTTCTTTCCCTGCCTGAGTGCCCAGGGGTGCGGTAGCTCATTTTCAGAATTTATCCGCTATACCCCTGGGCATACAAGGAAGGCTAAGGTGTATAATATGTACCCGAGCGAAGCTGGGGTGGGTCGCCAGTGCTTCATAATTCATTTGATATCTTGACATGCAGGCGGTTGATGTCAAAAGACGGGGAGTTTTACGCGACACGGGTATAATGTAGGTACATAAGTATACTTTCGAGTAACACCTAATGTAGACAACTACAATTGGCATTCCGATTAAGTTAACAATACATAAATTTAAAATGATATTTATTGAATACTCTGCACTATAACGGTAGTCACAATTTAATTATTATGTGTAAAAGTAAACGTTAGTTACATAAGAAGGTGATTGACTAACGGGTCAAAAATTTTATCGCACTTCGTAAGTAATGAGAAAAATGCGAAAACATTTAATTGTAATTGATAGAAATGCACTCGCATGCTTTTGATTTGTTCTATCGGGTATACATAGACAAATTCCACAGTTACCCAATATGCAACAATCTTATGAACATATAAAGTGCCCAATAAACAATCAAATTTTTTGTCAAACTTTACGTGTTTGTCAATCAATCTACAACGACGAAAACGTGACGTTTGACCAACAAATTTGTCAATCAAATTTGATCGTTTACAGGACACTTTACACTGACAGAAAAAAACAAACTTCTATTTTCATTCAACATCTACCCTAATTTCAAAAAGAAATACCCTGTTATATGTCTCATTTTTCAACCGTTGGTAGGCACGCTTTAAATAATTGAAGGCATTCAACTGTCACACAGTGAGTGGGTAACCTACATGCTAACGTGGTGTTTCCAAGCTGCTCCAAAGTTGAATAAAAAAACCGATTCGCTCCCGATCCAGACGTAAGTTTGTTCTATTATATTTTCGGTTCCTAAGGGGTTATATAATTTATTCATTTAGTACGTACGTGAATATTAACACTCAATAAGGGCTTAATACGGTCAAGGCCGGGGTAAGCCGGTCGCGGGTCGCCGATCGGTGCGGTGAACTCAAAACGCCGCGAGCACTTTATCACAGATTCACAATATGATTTCGGTGATCACCGGCATCGCACGTGCTATAAGCGAACAAATAAAATACGTATTCTATTAAGTTTTGTGATCGATAATTTAGAATTATATTTTTTTTATGTGGGTGGGTGTCAAGTGTTTCAATTTTTGCCAGGAGTGTACCGAATATCTAAAAAGTGAGTCATTTTTTGATAAATAAGTAGGTGCGTATTGTTATGCAACATAATGAGTGAAAGTGTTTTGCACAGCTTCGATAAGGAACCGACCCACATTTTCGGCTGAGACTGAAAACAACACTGAAATAACTGAGTTCATAAATATCACCCGAAAAATATGGTAACAGGTAACGTCTATGATAAGTATTTCAATCCGCGCCGTAATTTACCATAAACAGATATAGAATTGGATATGAATTATGTGGAATATTTGTAGGTAATCTCTTGTATGTAAATTAATAAATGAACAAATACCAATTAATTAATTAATAAAATTACTCAACCATGTAGGTACCTGATATGTATACTGAAAATTAAATAAATTTCTATAATTTTTAATGTACCTTTGGCAATAGGTAATATATGTTGTAGATACCTTCCTAAACATGTTTAAAATATATTGTGACGAACCGTCTATTAATATTTCTACGGTAAAACTGGTTATGTTGTTAGACTACTTGGCGTAATTGATTTGGTTGGTATGGTGATGTATTTAGTAACAATGGGCAAACTTTATAGCAAAAATAACCAAGTGATTAATTTAAACACTGATTAGCAGCTTGTTAATTCAACATTTTCAGGGTTCCGTACCCGAAGAGTCCTAACTGAACCCTATTGCTGTCACTCACGTGTCCGTCTGTCTGTCGTATCGTATAAGCATCTTGCTGACCCAAAGCCATACAAATAGTAAAAAATACATTTGATACTTTCACGGCATTTGGCCGGTTTTTTTACCCGGAAGAAGGATAGATGTGGGTGGTAAAGTGCTGCCTAATGATTTTAAGGAGGTTTTGTCGTATATGCAATTGAATTTGACGGGGTTTTTGGTGGGAATTTCTCAAGACATGTTCAGTGGCTGTTTTAATTATTCGTTTATTGATTCCTAGTGGATATTGTGATGTAAAATTGGTGTAGTTTTGTGTCTCAAGTGTCTACGCAACTGGACAATATGTGGCATCATTGAAACAGGCGCGATCTCGCTAAAATGGAGCTGAGAATTTTATTGTAGTATTGACTACCTCAGCGAAGTCTGCCGAGAAGGCTGACTCGACACATTTGTTGCCGAATTCTAGAAAAAACATTAGAATGTGTTACATCTGCATTTTAATAGAAAAAATTAAAAATACACTACGTAAGACTAAGCAATATGGTCAAAAGACTATACCTACCAGCTACTATACCAGCCTTCCGTTCGGGGTAAAAAAAAAAAAAAAATGAATTTGACGGATGAGACGATCAGACGATATAATATATGTTATCTTGTCACACGCTATGTTATCTTTTTTAATGATTGTTACTTTTTATTTTATTTCTCTTGTGTGTACCTGGTAACTGTAGTCAATTTTTTATTTTTCAATTTAGAATACAACCAGTACTTAAACTAAGCATAATTTATGGTTAGAGAGTTTTATTAATAAGGCTGCAAGTGTACAGTATTATAATTGATAACACAATAACATAATATTTTACTATTAAGTCTATATGATCTATGTATTTACACTTGTACAAAATCATCGCTCAAAGTAATCTTTAGTAAGTGAAATCTAATCACTGGGCAATTAATCGATAAGTAAAAAAAAACAATATTTAGTGAGGTAATCTATACTAATATTATAAAGCTGAGAGTTTGTTTGTTTGTTTGGTTGAACGCGCTAATCTCAGGAACTACATACTGGATTGAATTAAAAAAATCTTTTTGTATTAAATTTATCGAGGAAGGCTATAGGTTATACAAAATCACGCTACGACCAATAGGAGCGGAGTATCAATGAAAAATGTGGTAAAAACGGGAAAAAATTTTTTTTAGTAAACGGTTAAAGTTACGCAAAAAATATGTATGACGGAATTGTTCCACTTTAAAAGTTCTAAAAAAAAGTCCGTGACAGCATTATGTCTATCTTTTAAGGTTAACTCACTTGTAATTTTATTTTATGGTAATCTTTGTTCTAAAATAATGCTTTATTTGCGAAGGTGTTTTTATAAAAATTATATTAAGCCATAACCAAATAAATACGTTATTCATCATATGTATTTAATTGAGAACCAAATTGACCTTGACATCATTTGATTCCAACAAATATCTTAAGGGCCTACCTCCCCATAAGTGGCGCCCTCATTAAATAAAAATTCGTATCTTTGCATAGAAAATAAAGATTAAAGAATCCTATGTTGCGTTTGTTACAAATAGGATAAGGTATTTTTACGTTTTTAAAACAGGACTCGAAAGTGTTTCGTATATTTCGTAGTAAGCAAAAGTGTCAAAAACGGCCATTTTTGGTACCACTATATTTGTTTTAACTTTTTTTTTTATTGTTGATAGGCACGCGTTTGACCACTATCTCACCTGATGGTAAGCGATGATGTGGTCGAAGATGGAGCACGCTTGCCTAGAAGTAACGTATTCACTCTTGACTTAAAGATTCCCAGGCTATTAACTTAGCCAAAACTTATTTTTGTTGCTTAATCTAAATGGCATACGTTACCTAAGTTTTTAAACATTATTGCATAAAAGTTTTAAAACATTAGTGTTCATAGTTGTTAAATAAATTAGGAAAATGTTAGTATGAAAAATGCAACTTCTTTAAAATTCTCCATACAAAACGCTGATTTCATAGGTGGGGACCTACTATATCATTATACACCCAAACCTTCCTCATGAATCACTTTGTCTAGATTTGAAAACCGCATGAAAATCCGTAAATCCGTTCACTTTGTTTTATAATATGTAGTGATATAGGTATGTAGTGCAGAACAAGAGATTTAGGCATGCTGTCTACCGATTGTTTGTTTTTTTAGGCATCACTCAGACCTAGTCTAGACGTAGACGGTCTAAAGTCAAACGACTATCGAAGTAATGGTACGCACACCACTACAATAGTGTCGACGGTAAACAAATGGGTGTGAACGATAGATAGAACTGTTTAGGCTACGTCTGCGCTCAGTCTAAGAAAAACAAAACTCTATAAAGTACTGTTTCGTCTGTTACCGTTAAGACTTATGCACAGAGACTACCTTGAAATATATAGCAGAGCATCGAAAAATCGCTGCGGATTTTCCTTGTTATGCATTTAATACGAGGTCATGTTATGTTTAAAATTAATATTTATTTAATTTATTTTCAGATGAAGTACATACTTTCATCGACAGTGGTAGTCATAGGGGCCATTTATGTAGGAGTTAAGTACGTGATGTTTAAAGTACCAAACCCGCCAGAGTTGGATTTTCAAAAATGGTGGGGAAGAGGCAGTAAGACCGCGAGGCAAGACGAGTCTATCAGGCCATTCAAAATCGACTTTAATGATACGGTAAATTTATTATGTACAAATGCAGACTGAATGCCTTAGGCATTCTCTACCAGTCAACCAAGGGTGATGGAGAGATACTATGTCATCTCTCTAGGTGCATAAAAATAAATAAATGCGTTTGAGATTACTTTATTCTCATAAGAATTACATATTCACTTAGTGCATGAGAATATTATAAGCTACTAAAACTACACACTAATATAATTAAATGTTGAGGGTAGATTGCAAATTCTGAAAATATATGTTAGTTGGATACGCGGGCTCAACTATCAAACTAGTAAAAGAGTTTCCGTATAACACAGATAAGCGTAACTGGATGTGGCTCGACACTATTGTAGGGAATATAAGTTTTAATTATAAAGATTTTGAGTAGCTTTTTAGGGTTCCGTACCCAAAGGGTAGAACAGGACCCTATTACTAAGACTCCGCTGTCCGTTCGTCTGTCTGTCTGTCACCAGACTGTATCTCATGAACCGTGATAGTTAGACAGTTGACATTTTCATTTGTTGTATTTGTTGCCGTTTTTATAGATAATGGTACGGAACCCTTCGTGAGCGAGTCCGACTCGCACTTGGCCAGTTTTTAAAGTGGTCATTGTACTCACTTGGATTCTTTGAGGTCATTTGGTAATTTATTAAATAGTTTGGTTCCTTCAGATTTATGTGGTTCTTACGTAGCTTGTACGGGTAAAATAGAATCTATTTTAACACTGGCCGCAAAAAAATTGTACGTGATAGAAAATATGTTTATGCAAACACATAAAAAACAGACATTCAGCAAAAAAGTTTGTATTTTTTTGCTAAACTAAAAGTAGAGATTCATAATGAGATGTAGAATCATGTTTAACATACCAAGTACTTGTAAATAGAACATGTAATTATCTTTTTTTCAGCAGTAACTTGGATTGATTTTTGGCTCAGTGAGGCCTATAGCTTCATCTACCTACATATACATATATATTTTTACTTCTTATGCACTTCTTTTCATTCTAATCTATCGATTACAGATGATCTCAGATTTGAAATATAGAATTAAAACTAGACGGAGGTTGACAAAACCGCTAGAAGGCATTAAATCCGAATACGGAATGAACACAGAATACTTAGAAAAGATTCTGAACTACTGGGTTGATATATATGAATTTAAAAAGCGGGAAGAACTTTTGAATAGATTCCCTCATTACAAAACGAAAATACAGGGATTGGATCTACATTACATACACGTAAAGCCTAAAGCGACTAGAGGCATTGAAGTCCTACCACTGCTCATGTTACATGGTTGGCCAAGTTCTTCCAAAGAGTTCGACAAAGTTATTCCAATGCTGACGACACCAAGAGAAGGATATAAATTCGTCTTCGAAGTTGTAGCTGTAGATTTACCCGGTTATGGGTTTTCCGAGGTAAGAAATAGTACATTTTGATGCAAGTGTAAGTGTGCAAACTTTATCATTGCAGCCGTGGCGGATAACGCCCCAGCTGAAGGCGAGATCGTTTTGGTTTTGATAATAGGGAATATGCATGAAAAAAATATTTGTTTTCTAACCGGTTTATCGATGAATATACTAAAACAGAGTACGAACAGTGAAAGCAGAATCAAAATTGATCGAAAATTAAACGAGATTTAACAATTTTAAACAAATATATCTGTCTCTCTCTCGAAAACGCTGTTTTCTATGGCAGTTGTATGGGCGTCATGTCCTTTGACGTCAAAGAACACGTCGGACTTCTCTTTCTAATTATCAACTTTAAAGCTTTATAACTTCGTCGCTGATGATGATATTTTCAAAATTCCTTCATATTTGTTCAATATAGTTAATAAGTTATCAATTGAACAAATAAAAAAATATCATGCATATTCCCTATTGCCCACGTATATCAAACGACGTTACTAAACACACTTACTCGAAAATAATTAGTAAACTTCATAAAAATAATATTCTAGTACTTAACAATTTATTGTGAGTAATAGTTCGCGATTTTTTTTTTCATGCGCTTTGGTGAGAGCAGCCCGGCGACCGGGGGCAGATTGCCACACTTTTCCGCACTAGTGCGAAATATACTACTACATTGTGAGCCTTAGAACGGTAGGGGCTTTTCGAGTAAGCGTGTTGAAAAGTATATTTTCATTCCCAAAAACGAGCCGAGTAAAAAACGGTGTATTTTTACGTGTTTATGTGACTATCTCGACCGACATCTGAAGTACAAAGGATAAGTTACGAAAACAAGATTTCGTATATTTATAGATTTTAACGTACTTTGACACAACTACAGTACATAAACCCCTGCCCTAAATATATGGCCTGCTGCTAAATATATGGTCAAAATTATAATACGGAATACCTATAGAAATTTCCATATTTCGAGACGGGAAGCATTAAAACGGTTACTGGTGACCTTAATAAGAAAACGATATAAATCCTTGAATTTTATATTGTCGGTCATCTCAAATATATTGGCGTTACACGTGTCATTTTTAGTATAAATATATTATGTACGTTGATTAGGTATCAGATAAAAATACAGGCTGCTCTGCCCATAGTATTGAACAACTTTCTTCAAGAAAGCCTATTTCGAAAAAAAAATTAGCCTCCCATACATACAGGGTGTAACTGAAAAGTCTCATTTAAAAAAAAATATGAATAAAAATAAATAAATTAATAATAAATAAATTTAGCCTCCCATACATACAGGGTGTAACTGAAATGTCTCATTTCAGTCATATTTTAGACACTGCTTCTGCCCATGGGCATGAACAACCTTCTCCAAGAAAGTCATAGTCAATTCCCTTAAAAAAATCGGGACACCGTACGTAGTTAATCAGCTGATCAAAATTAGTATGGGAGACCCTAATAAATTTTTTGGAATTGAGATCTAATTTTTTGTAGAAAGCTGTTTAATTTTATGGTCAGAAGCAGTGTCTCAAATATGACCACTCATTTCGGTTACAACCTGTATATCTGTTATTTTTTAATTTCTTAAATATTAATGTGATTTATTCTAATGTCCGCGAATACTCGCTATTATTCGGTATTCGGCATTACTCGATTTTTTTTTTGTTATTTATCGAAAATCGGATAATAGCTTGTATTATTCGACATTCGGTAAATAGGTGATTAGCATGAACAAAAACACTAAGGACATAAAAATAATCTTACTTTAACTTTGATTAAAAAAACAAAACACAGTCAATATTAATTATTATCATTAATATAAAAAAGAGCCAAAAATCAGTACATTATAGGACTGATTTCTTTAACTTCATTGTTTTCTTTTTTCATAACCTTAGATTTTTTTTAGATTACAATAACAAATAAATGATAGGTAAGTTCAAGACTTACTACAAGCTTGATATTATTTGATAACAAATAAATTATTTTTTGTATTCCTTTTTATTGCTGTCACTCACGTGTCCGTCTGTCTGTCTGTTCGTCGTCTGTCACACAGGTTTTACAGACAAACTGTTGGCTTCAAATTTTCACAGTAAAGCATCTTGTTAATCCAAAGCCATATAAATAGTCAAAAATATATTTGGTACGGAACCCTAAATGAGTGAAGTCCGACTCACACTTGGCCGATTTTTATGTCGAATAATATTGGCGAGTTTCGACTATTCGTCATAGGGAATGGCGATAAATCGGTATTAGACTATTCGCTTTAAAACTATTCGCGGCATCTCTACATTTGACATTAGAATAAATCACCATAAATATTGAGAAAATTTCACTTCAACGATACTAGTATCCTTCACAGAGAAGTCGGCCTGATTATCGTTTACTTTTTTTTTTTTGCAGGGAACAAACAAACCAGGTTTAAACCCATTGCAAATTGGAATAATGATGCGAAACTTAATGCTGCGACTTGGTTACAAACAGTTCTACATGCAAGCAGGAGACTGGGGTTCCCAATGTGCTACACATTTGGCAACTCTTTTCCCTGAAAATGTTTTGGGGTAAAGTACCTTATTTATCTGATAACCACGCTGTTTTGAATCGAGATAAGTTAATATCTATAGTCACGGTACGATTGATATTAAATAATTAACACCAATTTTATCTTGTATCTCTAACAATAAGTCAAACCCAAATAATTATATCTACATGATTGCTATGCGGTACCTACAGAAGCGATTCCAGTGCAAAAACGATAAACAACTCAACTTTTACCCGACTGCGCGGTGCAAGGGAGGGTTATGTGTTTATCAGCCTATGTATGTATGTTTGTTCCTTTGTAGCGCTTTAGAGACCAAACATTCTTAAGTCAATTGATTCGTCTTAATCTTGCCAGTTCTACTAAAGGCATGACAGTAATCAAAATACATTAGGGCGACAACCAGGCGCCATATTGTCAAAAAGAAAAAAAAATGAAAGTCGACGAACTATATTAAGTGGGGTATCAAAATAAAGGGTCCGCGAGAAGGCGGTTTCAAAAATATAATATTCTAAAATGTAGAAAACAAGAAAATTGAATATTTTCTAAAAATCGGACTGTAAAAACAACTAAAAAGTTCCAAACAAGTCACTTTTCAAGCAGTCGGATGCAGTTGGTGGCATGAAATCAACAATTGAACTGAAATAACTGCCACCAACTGCATCAGACTGCTTGAAAAGTGACTTGTTTGAAACTTTTTAATTGTTTTTTACAGTCGGGTTTTTTGAAAATATTATTTTTTTTAGACCCTAACTCCACAAAGGAATGATAAAAATGACATTAACATCATGCCTGTATTTCCAGGCATTTGTCATATTATCTTTAATTTATCAGCAGTGGTTGAGCGTTGGGCTGCTGCGCTGCGTGTTCGATTCCCGCACGGAACAAAAATATTTTGTATGGCCTACAGACAGTTGTTCCGGGTCTGGGTGTCTTGTGTATGTGAGTTTTCATGTTTGTGAACGCACCCACGATACAGGAGTAGTTCCTAGTGTGGGATAACTTATTTTTTTTCTTAAATAAATAATTATAAATCTTTTTCAGATACCACTGTAACATGCCACTATCTTCAAGATTTGTTAGTCACTTAAAGTTGTTGATTGGATCTCTGTTCCCAAGTTTAATAGACTCAGATCGACCTGAAAGAGTCTACCCCCTGAAAAAACATTTCAAATACCTAATGAGGGAAAGTGGATATTTCCATATTCAATCTACGAAGCCTGATACTATTGGTAAGTAAGATATGTTATACTAGCGACTCGCTCCAGCTTCGCACCGGTACAAATTATACACCCACACTTTTCTCATGAATGACTCTGTCTATTGGTGAAATCCACATGAAAATCCATTCAATAGTTTAGACAGACGCGGCGGGGGCATTCGTTTTATAATATGTAGTTATTGATGAACATACTCTATTGAATTTGTAGTGTTTCTACAAAAAGAACTTGTAAATAAACCGACAGACCCAAAATAACTATCTGAAGGCCGTATAAATATTTTTTTCGTGCGAGAATCAATGTTGCTGCAACATAATATGATATACATAATTGGTCTAAGTAAACGAAATTTGAATGGGACCATTTCAGAAAAAACCTCTTTCGAACAAAAAACGAATCTTCAAAATCCGTCGAAGTATATGATGGAGTTATGCCCGCACATACCTACATAAAAATTAAAAATATATATACGAGTACATATGTGTAAACATCTCAATTTAGAACCTCCTTTTTAGTGTTCCGTAAGTAAGGTAAAACTGGACCCTAGTACTAAGACTCCGCAGTGACACGAACAAATCAGACCTTGGCAATGACCTCGTATGAAGCTACAATACGGGTTACTGTTTTTTTAAAGGAGCTAAGTACACCAAATTGTGAATCGCCCAAGTAAAAAAATCGTCTACACTATAGTCTTTTCTTTCGCAGGTCTGCTGGACGAAATTTCTTAAGACATAAGCAGTTCCTTTGTACTCATATTTATATAGTTGTCTATCAATACTGTGTATCTGTGTGTACATAAATGATTACTACTTATACTTAAATAAAAAAAAAATGTTTTTCAGGAGTCGCCCTCTCTGACTCTCCAGCCGGATTAGCAGCGTATGTCATGGAAAAAATGGCTATTTGCAGTAACAGTGAGCAACTGGACACCCCCGATGGAGGGTTGGCCAACCTAGACATTGATGATGTGTTGGACACTGTGACTATATTGTGGTTGAACGAGTGCATTGTCACTTCTATGAGGCTTTACGCGGAAGGACTCTATCATCCCGACATTGATATTGTTCACAAGTAAGTAATTTTGAAAACGATTCCTAACTTGAAAAACAATTCGATAATTCGGCTCTAGAATTTTGATACATAAATTTTTCATTGTTTCATTTATTTTTATAGAGAAGACGAGTACAGATTAGAAATGCTGGTCCATCAACTCATTCACTTCAATTTTAATAACCATTCTATAATTTTCTATTTCAGTATACCTACTGGAGTGCCAACTGCAGCAGTTAAATTCCTATACGAGGTAACCTATCAACCAGACTGGATCCTCAAAGACAAGTTCCAGAATCTAGTTAGATCTAAATCTTACGACTTTGGGGGACATTTCGCTGCACTACAGACGCCTGAAGTCTTCGCAGATGACGTGTTTGCTTCCGCACAAGAGTTTATTAAGTTCCATAGTAAAAATAATTAACCTTAGTAACCGTGAGTAAGCACTATTGCGTCAATCTAAAAATGTACGTAAATTAGCGGTTACTGGTGCATGTAAGTACACAGTACAATCAGCAAAAGAGGCATAAGTTACGAATTTTTGCTACGCTGACAATATTAGTAGGGATTGTTTGAGTATAACTTAAAAACAACACTCAGAAGATTGATGTCAAAGATTTAAAACTAAGGACATGCACAATCTGGATTAAGAAACGCACTTGCGCCTCAAATCACTTATTACATTATGAGCAAATGGAATTTAAATAAAACATTGTTACATTTCCTTTGATGTTGACTTAGGGGCCGTCTCCACGAGCGACAGAATCGCGGCGATATTATCGTCGTGCCACGTATTTCTATACACTCTCCTGCGGCGATAACATCGCCGTGTGTAGACACGTTCTAAAAGTGTATAGAAATACGTGATACGACGATAATATCGCCGCGATTCTGTCGCTCGAGGAGACGGCTCCTAAGCAAAAACGATGTTACACATACAGAGTGTAACAAAAATGCGTCGTCATATACTAGATACTGTTTCTGCCCATAGAAACGAAGATATAGTGAATTCCAAAAAAAAATTGGACTTACCGTACAAAGTTGTCATCAGTTGATCAAAATTGGTATGCCCGGTCCAAATTTTTTTTTAAATTTACTATTTCTTTCTTAAAATAAAGTTGTTCATTTCTATGGGCAGAGGCAGTATTTAAAATAATATGACCACGAATTTCCGTTACTCCTTGTAGGGTCAACCCTGTATCGATACATGATATTTAGTGATTTTTTGTGCAAGCAGGCCATCAAAAAGTTATACACGTGTAGACACTTAACTCTTTTGTTGACTGTATATATAAGAACGACTTCGTGTAGCCAGTTTTTTTTTGCTGACAAATATTGAATGCGCGTTCCAAACAAAAAAGAGTTATTAATATTCTGACAGATCCTTAGACCATGTTAATAAATAATAATCAATAAATATTATGTCTGTGAACTTTGTGCTATTAATAATAATAGTAAAAGTAATGAATTATCTAATAAAAACCGGCCAAGTACGTCAGATATGTTGTAATGAATCGATAAAATAAAGACGTCAATGTTTTAAGTTTCGTTTTTGTATACCTAACCATAATTATGCAATTTGCATGGGATGGGGCATTACGTAAATTTGCCGGTTTTAGAAAACCGGTACTATTGTGATTGGCTACTTACAATTTTAGCCAATGAAATGAGAACTGCACTTTCAATTAGAAAAGCTATGTAGCTAATCCAGGTAAAATAGATAATCACATAACAAAATAGGAGTAATATTGATCAAACAATACAAAACATAATTTAGCATATCTCCGGCCTCATTATCAAACTTACAAGATGAACTAAAAACTGATTTCCTTAAAATGTATCAGAGATGTAAAAACTCACCGAGCCGCACTGTTGGCTGGGAGTTACGAATAATGAAATGGCGCCGCGGAGATACGTACAAACTAGGCATTTTTGCGCTTCTACTTTTTTCCGCAACGAAGTTACAGGGGGTCGAAAATGGCCTAAATGGCTTCGAGAAAAGGACGGTACGGCCGTGCTTGTTTTGCTCGACTTGGCGGTGCACTTCCGTGCCCCCTGATAAGGTAAAGGTGTATTCAAAGTAAATAACTTGAAACTCAACTGACCTGGTTTTTAAGATTTCCTACGTGCGAAATTTCAACGCACTGTGTCGTTTTCATTTTTGGTTTACGTGTCAAAAGAATAATACGTGTCCAATATTTCTTGGTAATCTAACTGAAGTACTAATGATAGATTTTTCTAATAAACTAGCCTATTATACCAAAAATAATTTTCCCATTTAATATTCAATATCACATTATAATTTTTCATTTTTGTTCGTTTGCATGCCTCGTTAGCCTAGTGAGTTGTCTCTAGTGGGGCGGAATTTCCTAGCAGTAAGTAGCCCAGAGTCTATGTTATAATAAAAAAATATAATCTTCCCGACCGAATTTCGAACACGGTGGTCAATCTCAACGGAGGTTAGCCTAGTACGCAGGAGATATTATAGTGCACAAGCGTGTGCGCAGACACAGGTGCACTCTCTGTTCCTTCACTCTCATAATCTGATGGGACGGCAATCCCTAATACATAATAATAAATAATAACAATAATAAATTGTTTATTTTTTTCTCCACAATATTACTTTTAATTGCTAGCCTTATTTCTAAAGTGACATATAGTTGGGGCCTTAGATTAAAAAATGTCCAGATTCCGTGTTCAATACAAAACGCGACGTTTATCGTGAAGCCATTTCTTATTACGTGAGTAAGTGAGCACGACGCTCGCGAGTGTATTACGTACTGCATTTGCGCTTATATGCAACATGCGGGTAATACCAGCGCCAGAGAATTACCCCAAAAATGTGAGAGTTTTTAAATATTTAAGTCTTAGATTATAAAATGTGTAAAGAATAATTTTCATCATTACTGTTGATTATTTTTTAAGTTATTTGTTTTCATTTGTGTAATTTTCAATGTACGACCGCATGTTTATGTTATGATGTTTTTGTGTAGTGTGCTTGTGTTTTGCGTACGATTATGAAATTTGTTCTCTAGTTTCCTCAAATGGGTAGTAAGCAGGGGTAAACCAATCGATAGCTGCGAGAGCTTTTAATCCAATGTGGGTACGTCATTTTCATATCAACGCTGATTTGCACAAGTGGATGTTGATTCTAAAAAAAATCTGCCCTGCTTGAGAAAAATCCTGTTTAGGTTGGAAATCTAATGCTTCCGTTCCCGACATAAATACGAGCCATCTCGCAAAAAAATACTTTCGTACTGTGAAAACCGCATCGAAATCGGTTCAGCGCTCAGAGAACTGTGAGGTTGAAGAAACCAACTCACAAAAACAATACGTTCCTATTAGTAAAACTCCTTTGTTATCCCTATTTTATTTGGTGTTAAAAATATGGGTAAATAGATTTCATGCCCTTGCCAACACTTCAAGTTCAATTGTCAGTTATTGCGTTACCTTATTTATTTTTCGTTTTTACATTTATTAAAGAAATACACGGTGTAATTGAATACTTACGTATGGAATGAGATGTAACTGCACTTTTCTTTTTTTGACGTGTAATTTTTACAAGATTGCACAGCACAAACTGTCATTTTACCAAAATCAAACACCGATTCCGTGGCGTGTTTACGCGGCGAACGTTCCTTGGCGATTGGCGCTGGGATCGCACGTAGTTGTCAATATTGGCAACTTATTTTGACTTCAATTTACGGTGGCGTACTAGGAATCTGGACATTTTATAATCTAAGGTTGGGGCATTATATTGTGGGCGACTGGTGCCTAAACTAGGCTCAAGGCCTGTATTTCAGGTCACCAGGACTCCTCCATTTAAATTTAACAAATTATGTTATGTACTCGTAATAGCATTTAATGGTGTTGATTCTGTTGTGCACAAACTAAACTTAATTTAGGCTACTATCTTTTTCTCTCTAATAAAACAAGAAAGAGACGGACGTAAATTAGTGCTGTCAAATTTAGTTTGAACTAATATTTCCATACAAATTAAGGGTACACGTAAAAACATGTCTAAAAACACGGCGACGCGCAAGGCGTAAACTAGTTTGACATCTCTAACTTAGTGCATAGCTATAGCCGTCCTTTTCTCGCACTGCCTTTTAGTAAAAGATAGCAATTCTCTAATTTTAGTTTAGATATTAAACAAGAGAATCCGCACCATTGTTGGCCCAACCAAATGCCAACACTAAATGCTATTAGGGATCCAACAGAACCGGGAAGAGATCAGGCGCAGGATCAGCGGGATTACGTGCTTTTCGAAGCACGGGGGTGTCACACCACCAACGGTCCCACCAACACCCACTTGCGGCCCGCACCGCGTGTCACCCGCCTAAGAGCGGTTGAAAGAAAGAAAAAGTATGGAAAACTCTGACCGAACTCGGATCGGTAGTGCGTAAGCTACCATACAAATTGTTCTACGGCCAAGCCGGACAGTCTTTTCACGGATAAGTATCGGATAGGTATCGGACGTAGTGCGCAACCGCTCTTAGGGTGACACCGGCCGTGAACATCAGTAGTGCAACTTATAAAAAATCGTAAAATCGTGGCAGATTGCATAACCGCCACTAATAAAATAATATTATGTACCTAACAATAATATGTAGGTCCCTCGTAAGTTTGTTTTCATTCAAGACCATTGTAAGGGTTTTTATTTGGTTTCACGGTGGCACGAGGTTAATAAATTGATAATTATATTTTATTTTTCAGTTTACACTGTCGGCCGATCGGGGATTCCCTCCAAAATGTAGTTGTTTTTAGCTTCGAATTTCGCTGTAACTGTCGCTAGTCAGGGGATTTCCCGGAAATAGCGATTGCTCGTCACCTGTGGGCTTGAGGAATTTCCCTTATTCCCGACCGCATTCCTTTCTTTATTTCTTTCGTGAACGTGTGATTGATGCTTATTTGATAATGAGTTATTGACAACAACAATTGTAATTGTAAAAGCGTTCTAAAATAGTTAATGCTTGCAAAAAACAAAAAAGAATTAGGTTCGTGAAGTGCTTTTGTAATAGGTAAGAAATAATTTATTAATTCATTTAGTAGCTTAGATTAGATAATTTTTAGAAAAAACCCTTAAATTATTTTAATCGTTATTAAAACACCCTGTTCTTACATACGGTAGGTATTTTAGACGAAGTAATATTTTTTGAAAAGTATTATTACTAAATATGTAGGTACCTATTGATTAAAAAAAAGGCTTTGTTTTGCTGGCGGAAATATATTTCTTTTATATTTTTATACGTTTGACGATATTCATATTTAGGTATAATAGTATCTTTATTTTAAATTATAAATTTCTTTAATTTGAAATTTTTAATTTTTATAAAAACTATGTATATTTGGCAAAGCTAGTTACGTGAAGTGTATTTATTCACGCCTATCGGCCTGACGGCCGCCTTCAATTTTTCTGATAATCTTATTCATTTTAAAAGTCGAATTAGTATTTATTTCTTTTATTCAAACTAGCTACCGGCCCCGGCTCAGCACGGGTGCAAATTATATGCACAAACTTCATTCGTTTATTACTTCATTATTTATTCTTCATTAAAAAAAAAACCATATTAAAATCTGTTGCGTGGTTTAGAAGAAGTAAGCGGAGAAACAAACAGACGCAGACAGTGACTTTATTTCATTCTATTTAGAAGCTTTTGCCAGCAGCTTCGCCCTCGTGGGATTAGTACTTCCCCCGTTATAAACTTACAACCCCTTTTTCACCCCCTTAAGGATTGAATTTCGAAAAACCCTTTCTAGGTGGATACCTACTCTTCACAAATAACACACCCTCCAACTTTCATGTCTCTAGTACCAGCGATTTAGGCTGTGCGTTGATATATCAGTCAGTCAGGACTTTGAATTTTATATATACAGATAGAGATGCTGTGCCATGAGTTCCAAACCCTCTAAGAAGGTCCTGATGAAAGAGTCTCTACAGTAGCTTTTTCTCGCAGATTCGCTTGCTTACCCGTATCTTACAGGTATCGTGCATTTGTGTCTATGACACTCGGCGGTACTGTAACTATTAATCAGTGAAAAAGTAGAGATAATCCCAAAAAAAAGAAACAATTTAACCGTTTTATTACACAATACTTTATATTGAAAAATATTTACCTGTTTTTCATCCAGGAACTCCTCAACCTCGCGCGGTGCAAAGAATCCCGGCAGCATGAAATCCTTTCTAGGGCTAAACTGCTCTATCTTCATCCTGCCGGCTAAGTTGAAGCGCTCCCCGGCGTAGTACAAGTTCCTAAAAAAATATGTACTTTTGAATTTGTACTAATATACGCCAAGCGACTCGCGAAGACATTCACGTCAGTGTGGCCGGTTACAAACATTAGTACACGTTACAATCTCGTACATTATTTAGACGCTCATCAGTTTGATGTACTGAAGAACTTAAAATGGCAACTAGGAGAAACTGGATGTGGAAGGCACAGAATCGAGTATTTTGATGACAATTAGAAGACTGATTTGACCAGCAGTAGTCTGAGATATGCTTTATATACATTGTTTGACGTAATACTTTTGCCTTTAAAAGTCTAACCTTCGAGTTCTGAATTTGAAATTGAGTATTTGTCAAACTCCGGCTTGAAAGCCTGTCACACTTTGGCATCAAAGTAGGGTTTGACACGATCTTAATTCTAAAATCTCAATTTAGAAACAGGGATTGATTTTTTTTCTAGCATAAAATAATTTAAAATTATTACCTGTTACTTATAAGCCTGCATTTGATATTCGTAAGTTGCCCTTCGTTGAGAGTTGGGAACTTGTGGTAAAGATAAAGGCTCGCTGCAAATTTTAAAAAAGAGTCTCCCAGACACTCCGCGCGTTCCAAATTAAAGGTGTCGTGAGACTTGATAGTAGTTAAGGCAGTCAGAATATCCCGTAATTCCGGACCTGCTCTTGTTTCTGTCGTTTTTAGAATTTCTATTTGGTCGATATACCTGTAGAGATAAAAAAAAAAATGAGTCTGAAATGTTTGATGAAGGTTACGTACCTAAGTAGTGGCAGCGTTGGATGACAACACAATTGCTGTACTTTTGGCATAATTGAAATATGAAAGGTTATACACGGAGTGTCAAAATCCAGCAATCTGAAGTACCAGAATGAGAAGCCGGCTTGTATCTGTGCACGTGAAATAAGCTCACACAGACAAAATGAGAAGCCGAAACGTCATCGTTACGTTCGTCAAGGGCACTCACACATTTTAACGATCCTGCTTCATTTAATGTCCAATGACGTTCCGTCTATAAACTTTCATAGTCTAAGACTTTAGATATGTTCTTATGAATAAGGTAATGCACAATTTTTTTTACAAATTAAAAATAATATTCATGGCAGAAACGATTCTTTGACAGTCGTTACGGGTCGTCAGAAGCCCGAAAGTCTGATAACCAGTCTTACCAAGAGGTATCGTATTACCAAGTAACTGCAGTAACTGGGTTGTGGAGGTCAGATAGGCAGTCGCTCCATGTAAAATACTGTTATTCAGCTGCATCCGGTTAGTCTAGAAGCCGACCCCAAGATAGTTAGGAAAAAGCTAGGCAGATTGATTGTATGTACATAATATGTGTTATGTATGTATGTGTGTACATACATAACACATGTATTTTGTATGTAGTGTATGTTTATAGTATTGTGTATGTAGTGTGTGTTATGAACGTCGATTTCTTTGGCACGCGCTGTAGCCTAAACGGCTTGATGGATTTTAATAAATGAGGTATCGTTAGATTGGTCTTGACCGTAAAGTTACATAGGCTATATGAAAATTTAAAAAAAAATGGTGTAATCGTATTTTCTTGTGACCTGGTCATGTAGGGTATCAAAGTAAAGAGCTCGAGGAGACGATTCCAAAAATATAACTCATTAAAACGTGGGAATTAAAAAAAAAATCAAAAAACCCGCCTGTAATAAAATAAACAACTAAAAAGTTCTAAACAAGTCACTTTTCAAGCAGTCTGATGCAGTTGTTGGCATCAAATCTGTGATTGAAGTAAAATAAGTTCCACTTGTTTGGAACTTTTTAGTTGTTTTTTTTTTATTTTTATTTTCAACACAATACGGAATATTTTTTGGAAATTATGGCAAAAACCATATATCAATATTTTATTTATAAGAAATAAGGGAAGACCACAAAAGTGTATTTTTCTCAAATCATCACCATCATTATCATATCTTAAAGCTCAATTAATCGCCATCATTAGTAATTTAAACGGCGCAAGCCACAACATTGGTTCCTCCATACTTTTTTATTAGTTTTCATCTCAGTAGTCATTTTCTAGTCACATCATCTTTCACGACTTATTAAAACATTTTTTTTTGAAGTGAAAACTTCTTTAGGCATGTTGGGCACATTTGGCATGGGGAAAAATCACTGTATGTAAGTATTAAAAAAAAAAGTGGGTGAATGACATATTTGGCATCAATTCTAACTGAGACTTCTCGTATTGATGATTTTTTAATGATTATAATTCTGTAAATACATACTTGCTACGGCCGCGAATCAAATTTTGACCAAGATACAACCTGACACTGACCTACATATTGCAAAAAACGTAAGCAAATTTGAATTTCGCGGGCTACCCTGTAGCAGTCACCTTAAGAAGCTAAGAAGTTTTCAGTTCTGATGTGCACTCCTACAACTGACAGTGTATTTTTTTTTTAATGCGGTGCCGTTAATGACCGCCACTGTACCCATAATTTTAAGGTCGTGTTTAAAGAAACTTTTTTGGTGTAAGTACAATAAAGTTTATTCTATTTTATTCTACATACTTGGCGGGAGGCGCAGATATGGCGGCGGCAGAGTGGCCATAGACGTAGGGCGGCGACCTGACGCTGAACTCCGTGGGTGGCAATGGGTTCACAGGCGCCGACACGAACTCGTCGTAGCACTCCACGTCCATTACTGTCACAGTGGACAGGTTCCGGTCTATGTCGATGGGCTCCATTTTCTCCTGTCGAATATATTATAGTGTTTAATTTTGTTTGTGGTCGATCATGATCCAATTAATAAGGTAAAAAAAAAATATTACTTCTAATGCTTGTATGTATACCTGTTTATACGATAGAGCAAAAACCACAAGTTAAAGCAAAATAAAGTTAAAAACTAAATAAAACCCGACTACGGCAATAATCACGATTAATATTCAGAACTGCCGATAGAAAGGGGAGTGTTCATAAACGGTAGAATAAAGCAAAATCAATTTAAGCCCCATTATAAACCATAGGCTCATCAATCAATCAATATTGTTAAAACAACGAATTATCGTTATACTACAAAATTAACTATCGTTTTTTAAATAAACTTTTCGCGAACAGACGAAAGCGTGGTCGGCCATATATTAGAGATGCCACGAATAGTGATTTTGCTGAATACCGAATATTTGGCTAGGCTCTTGGCCGAAGCGCCGAATATTCGGTGACATTTAGTAAATTCCGCGGGTGACAGACTCCGATCTGCATCATTGAAGTGCGTGCGGTACAACCAAAGTTAAAAGCGTCTGTGAAGTTAACTGCGAGTGCAGCTTGTTACGCGCAGGTGCAGTGAAGTCGACAATATTAGGCTCCTTTTAGTTATTTTTATCATTAAAATTGTGTGAATAAGTGCTGTATGGTATCTATACCGGGTTATCTAATTAGCATATTAAATTGAAAACTGTTCGCCTAGATCGGACAGCAGACCCTTACAAGTGATGGTCAGCAAACGCGAAACAGTATTCATCCATACATAAGCCTAGCAGATTTTGTTAAAATTTATCATCTCCCGGTAGCAGTGTATCTGTGGGCGGCATCCAAGCAAAAAGGGTCCAGTAGTAGGGTATTGAGTTAAGACTAGATTTGGTATCTAGAATAGTCAATTGATAATAAGGATTAAAAAAAATATTCAAAAAAAGGCACATTTTATTTTATGTGAAAATTTCTTTGGGTACGTTGGGCATTTTTGAGATGGGAAAAACTATCCTAAACTAGGAAATAACTAGCCTAACCTAACACGGGAACAGACACTACTCCCGCCAAATCCTTGATACAGGTATCCTGAAACATTATGGCTTGTGTGAAGTTAGCTGCGAGTGCAACTCCGCGCAGGTACAGTCAAGTCGAAAATAATTTAAATAAAAAAAATGCATTTAAATCAGATATTTCACGAAAAATTTTTACTTAGATAATTGTTAAAATGGACGTATCCATACGTCAAAGTCACGTCACATTATTTTTGTTTCGCTCTTTTTATTTGGAGAAACATCAACGAAACTACAAAGACGGAAATAATAACCGGATATATTTCTAAAAATATGATTAATCTCATATCTGCGTAAAACGTTGTATCGTCCGCGAGAGATTTTTAAAAAAAATACACACAACAAAAATAAAACAGTCAATAACAATAAAAACTTAACGAAACAAATAAAACTAAACAAATCAATTACATCAACAACAAAGTAATAAGAGCTCGACTGTACGAAAGCACAACAACTCTGCGCGCGTGTGCAGAATAAAGACGTAACTCACACACCGGTGCGGCCCCGGGTGGGGCGAGTGCGGGTGAGTGACAGGGCGCGAGGGGGTGTGCCCCGTCGCCTCGTGTCTGTCAGTCCCGCGAAAACCTATAAAGTGCGTTCTGCGCAACGCAACATACGACGTTCCCACAAGCCATAAAGTTTGAGGATACCTGTAACAGCATTTGATTAGAATAGAACTCTTTCTAATATACATAATATAAGTATTGTTTACATATTATTCTAAGGTCTGTTTATTCAAAAACCCAAAAACATTTACTTTAAGTGCCTATCGCCAATAAAAACGTCTGCAAACCTTTTTTGTGATCAGAGTCGTAAACATTTCAATGCCGGACGATGACGGTGTCCGCGCGAAAATAAACATTTCGCGCGCTGTCGGACATTGTTATATTAAATTCCTAAAAGACATTTTGTTCTAGCGTTATACAGGTGTTCTTACTTTTAAATACTTCCCACTACTAGCTGCCTTTGATATTGTTGTGATTAACAGCGCCATAAGTGGTTGAAAATAGAACTACAGTTGACCCGCGGTAATCCAGCCTCTGCCTAATCCGACATGCCATTAACAGTGTATAATCGATTGATCAACATGTTTAGTTATCTTTTTGCCAGAGCTATAGCGTTTATGACGTTAATATTATACTAAAACCTTATGATATCTATTGTGTTATTTAATTCACCAAGTTCCATATCATAGATTATGATTTAGTATTAGTACATATTAAACCTCACCATTTTAATAACTATGTAAGTATGTAATTTTTCATATTACAAGTTACTAATATTCGAAAAAAAAACCGTACTACAAAAGATCGGTGACAGTACACAACCTTGTAAAACATTTGTCGGATTAACGCGGGTCAACTGTACATCCATCAATAATTTGCGTTCGAAGCATCAATTGGGTTTCATGGCTTATTACAGAATGCATAAATAGCCAACGTTCACAAACGGACGGTGCCATAAAATAAGTAAATATTAACGAAACATACCATCTGCCTTTTTTTAAGTTTACTACGCGATCGTGAATACCTACCGTATTCACGATCGCGTAGTAAACTTCAATTTGTACTAAAACTGTACAAGCGCTGCCTGTGACGATAACGGGTAACCTCTTTTTTAACCGACTGCGTGATGCAAGGAAGGGTAGTGTGTTTATCAGCCTATGTATGTATGTCTGTATGTATGTATGTTTGTTTGTTCCTTTGTGGCATAGTAAAGACCAAACACGTGGTCGATTTGGTTCTTACGTCAATTGATTCGTCTTAATTTTGCGAGTGCTATTAAAGACATGACAGTAATCAAAATACAATATGGCGACAACCAGACGCCATATTGTGAAAAAGAAAAAAAATAATCAAAAATATAACTCCCCTAGGCAGGCTAGGTAGCCCCTCTTTGAGTGGCTGGAGAGGCGTCACGGCGTCCTCACCTTCCGCCTGACGCAGGTCCTCACCGGACACGGTTGTTTCGGGAGGTTCCTGCATCAGATCGGGCGGGAGGAAACGCCCGGGTGTTGCCACTGCGCGGATCGCCCAGAAGACACGGTGGAGCATACGGAGGAGGTCTGCCCCGCTTGGGCGGAGCACCGCCGTGTCCTCGGGGATGCGATAGGTGGCGGCGACCTCTTGCGCCCGGCCCTGGTTCAGGCCATGGTACGGAGCGAGAGGGAATGGGAAGCAGTCTCCGCCTTCTGCGAAGCAGTAATGCTCGCGAAGGCGGAGGCGGGACGCGTGAGGGAAGCTCAACGGAGTGGTCCTCACGGCCCCGGCCGCTACCACCGCAGGAGAGGTACTAGGCGTACTGGGCGTAGGACGTCGCGAGACGATCTCCGGCTACCGTAGATCTGGGCCTGCGGACGGCGGGCAGCGGGTTGCTCGCCGTCCGATCAGCACCAGGCCTGTGAGTCGACGACGCGTAGTGTTCCACGCGCGTCTCAAAGAGATGATTGTCAGCCACCACTGACGGGGCCCATAATGGCCGGTGCCTGCATGCCTAGGGGTAGCGGATAAATTCTGAAAATGAGTTACCGCACCCCTGGGCACTCAGGCAGGGAAGGAACAGGGGTGGATTTTAGTCAGTAAGAGTCTGACACGCCCTCCCGCTCCACCCAGAGCGGGAGAAGTCATTGGATGATTTCCCACCCCCGAAAAAAAAAAACCAACTACATCAGACTGCTTGAAAAGCAACTTTTTTGGAACTTTTTAGTTGTTTTTTAGTCGGGTTTTTTGCAAATATTTTTTTTTTTTCTATACGATTTGACATGCGAACGTTTCGTTCTCACACTAGGCCAGCTGATTAAAACCCACCAGTGTTCCTTCAGTTGCACTTGGCGTTTCAGGGCCGCGGTGACTCTTTCGAACAATCCCGCACACACATCACCATCACGTACATATTAGTTTATAGTAATTATTGTTTTATACTTATATAAGTATTGTGTTTTATGGGTCTTAGTTGCCTGAAATAAAGCATAAATAAATTGCTAACATTTCTTTGAGGCGCGTGTGACATAAATACAAAAAAAAGCATACAGTCGTACATAGAACCTCCTCCTTTTTCCAAGTCGGTTAAAAAGTAGTTTTTGGCGGACTTTTTTCGAGTGAAGTTCAGTGGCTGTTTTTAATTATTCGAATATTGATTCCTAGTAGATATTGTGATGTAATAAAGGTGTAGTTTTGTGTCTCAAGTATCTACGCAACTAAAAAATATGTGGAATCATTGAAAAAGGCGCCATCACGGTAAAACAAAGCTGATAATTTTATCGTAGTATTGACTACCTCAGCGAAGTTTTTCGAGAAGGCTGACTGAAACATTTGCTGTCAAATACTGAAAAAACATAAGAATGTGTTGCATCCGCATTCTAATGAAAAACAAAGTGACTCTACAACTAAAAACTAGATACTTTCTAAACTTGACACTGGCTAAATGCACAAACCGTTAAGTTTCCAAACTTTTTTTTTGCTTTTGCCTTCACAGGCAAAAGCAAAAAAAAAGTGAATATTTTACTGTTGATCCCGTAGTAAGGGTTGGCTCGAATACATCGTAAATGGCGGCGGCTTCGCCCGCGTGAATTAAGTACTTCCCTCAATATGAATTATAGCCTATGTGTTATTCCAGACTTTAATGTATCTCTCTGTCAAATTTCATCAAAATCCGTTCAGTAGTTTTTGCGTGGAACAGTAACAAACATCCTCACAAACTTTCACATTAATAATATTAGTAGGATAAGTAGGATTACATACTCTCGCAAGATTTGTTAAACTACCAACTTTTGCTAACGGCTTAGCCCACGTGAAAGTACGCAGTTGCGCACCGAGGGTTCCGTATTAACTTGTGGGTATGTAAATAGTTCACAAATTGAGTCTCGTATCTTTTGCCCGAAAATTAGTCTGTAAAACCTCAGATAAAAGCGGGTATTGGTATTTCTTTTTTATTTTTTCGTCATAAATCGAAAATCAGACGTCGTAAAAATAATTAAAAACCTGTTTTAGCTTGTGCTAATGAAGCCCTTTCATACGATACCCACATGATACGGTCGCCTCGCTTTAAAATTTAAACTCGAATTCCCTATTTTTTTTAAATAATAATAACTTACTATTATTTTATTTTGTAATAAAAGTTTACAGTAACTGCAGACTTGAGTATTTGACAACACCGTCGCTGTGTGTCATATCATAGGCCACTTATATCTCGGAAAAATGGCCGATATCTGCTGATTAGGCAACGGGGGCGAAGTCGCCGGGAAAACTAGTAATATTAATAATACAGTGTCACATAACTGATGAAATGGCAGTTACGAGTATGTCGGGATTTTTTCAAGTGAAGTTCAGTGACTGTTTTAACTATTCGAATATTGATTCCTAGTGGATATTGTGCTGTAATAAAGGTGTAGTTGTGTCTCAAGTATCTACGCATATGAGGAATCATTGAAACAGGCGTGATCTCGGTAAAATGAAGCTAAAACATTTTAGTTCTAACTACCTCAATGAAGATTGCCGAGAAGGCTGACTCGACATTCGACACATTTGCTGCCAAATACTGCAAAAACATTAGAATGTAACACATCCTAGTGGCTTTATAATAACAGCCACACGGGTCTATTTTCAAGGTTAAGCAACGCTTGGCGAGATCAATTCGTGGATGGGTGACCACCCATGATCACCTAGACCTCTCCGTGACTTGTAACGCACGTGAAGTCGTTGGTATGTAGATCATTGACCGTCGTTAAGGCCCTACTAAGGGCCAAGTGGCGCCCTCATTGAATAAAAAAATAAATATTAAAGAATCAAACGGCATTCAACGGCAAACATGGCAAAAACGGCCGTTTCTGACACTTTTGCCTAATACTTTGGATACGAAACATTCTGAGACCTGTTTTAACAACGTAAAAATACTTTATCCTCTTTGTAACAAACGTGACGTTGGATTCTTTAATATTTATTTCTGTGCTATGTTACGATTTTTTATTGAATGAGGGCGCCACTTGGCAGGTAGTAGACCCATAAGGGTAGTCAGGAGCTCGACATTCCGTTCAGACATCAGTCTTGCCAAGGGGTATCGTGTTACTCAGTCGCTACATGTGAAATGCAGCTGTTTTGCTGCATTCGGTAAGATTGAAAGCCAACGCCAACATAGTATAGGGAAAAGCCTAGGCAGATTCAGTGGCTGCTATGAATCTTGACGTTAATTATAGTCGGCAGACATTGTGAAAGAGTGGTGACCAATTATAACATTAAATGATTCGACCTAACTCATGCAATTGCTCACCGTGTAGCGCTCTGTTTATATATTTTTTTATCACAAATCTCAAAGACACTATTTATGCATAAAATTTATAGGTAAATTGCCATGATAAAATAATTTATCACGAATTAATTGTCATTCTGCGTAGTTATTAAGTCATACGCATTCACTGAACGAAATATTTTGGATAGTGACAAAAAAAATCAAGCTGTATCTATGTCAAGAAAGTACCGGGAAAAGGTCATTATCGCAAAAAAAGTTAGTTATTTTTCCAAAGGAGAATGAATAAAGTTGTACCAATAAGTCTCATGCATCAAGATCAAAATTGTATTGTAATTATTTTCATAAGTTTTTACGACATTACGCGTTATGGATTTAGTTTTTGAACCGAGAATTTAATTTAAAGTATGTAACTTTTTAACAAAAAATGAACCTGGTGTTTCTGGTTTTGTTTCGTTTTAAACACCTACTTCCCAAATTAAAGTGATTTTGCACTTCTTTGGAAGTCGGTACTATTTTTTGTTAAAAAGTTTTTTTTTATTTTTCACTTTTTAGTTGTGGTTAAAGTTTGGTTCAAAAACATTTCACGAATTATATTATGGTTGTTCTTTTTTTTTAAATTTGATAGGCATGCGTTTGACCACTATCTCATCTGATAGTAAGCGATGATGTAGTCGAAGATGGAGCACGCTTGCCTAGAAGGAATCTATTCACTCTTGACTTAAAGACGCCCAGGTTGTAGCTATCAGGAAACACAAACTCCGGCAGGGAATTCCACTCCCTAGCTGTACGCACAATGAATGTGTTCTCAAAGCGTTTTGTGCGTGTAGGTGGGATATCCACCATGTACCGGTGGCGCATCACCGTGCGTCTTGTAGTCCGATGATGGAACGGGCTTGGCGGCATCAAATTATGCAACTCCCTCGCACGCTCCCCAAAATGCAACCGATAGAAAATCAACAGGCTAATTATATTAGCTTTGCTTTCTTTTTGTTGAATAACAGTAACAATTAAGTAAAACCAGGTCACCAAATTGATTTAGTATTACTAATTGACACAAAATCGACTTTCGTACTAAATATTTTGATTTATTGATCTTATCCTTAAATAAAATAAATATACAATATAGAATATTCTCTCAGTCATGGCCTGCTTTATAACACCAAGAAAAGTGAGTGTATGGTTTTTCGGGCTAGGGGTAGATGTCCGGATAGTAGCCCTAGCATCAAGTTAAATAATGTACCGCTAAATAGAGTTGACACCTTGAAGTACCTTGGGCATCTGGTGACCTCTGACCTGAAAGACGATTCAGACATAGAGCGGGAACGTAGGGCGTTGTTTTTTAGAGCGAGCATGATAGCTCGCAGGTTTGCACGATGCTCGAAGGAAGTAAAAAACACTCTTTTCAGAGCGTTTTGCACCTGTTTATATGCAAGCGCCCTGTGGGCTAACTATACTCAAAAACAGTACAGCGCCCGACGAGTTCAATTGACTGCTTCTATGCAACGATGCGAAAACGGTGCACATCCTTGATGCGCAGGGTCCACGCCAGCTCCAATATCATCTTGAGGATGATGGCTGAAAGGTTCGACTGTCACTACATTAACCATTGTTGTATGCTTGATGTGGTGACAATAACAATGACATGAAATAATCATAACACATTATTGTTCATTATCTGTCCCTCTTTTCTATCTTATTTACAATATTGAAATGTTGAATAAATGATAATTATTAAATATTTTTATATGAATTATTAATAAGTGACATTTATGACTATTTTAAATATTATTATTATTTCGTAGATTCATTTTAACACACATTATTTACATTTTAAAATATTTTTAAAGAAAACATATAAAAAACATTTAAAAATATAAAAAAATAATATTCCGCCAGTATCGGGAGCAGGGTCCAAGATACCGGTGGTTAGGGCTCCAGAGACAGGAACCTCCTCACAATGCGAGCCGTATCGAGGAGTACTGCCTTCTGTATAAGGCCCTTGATCCAATCGCGCAACGACAGCTTCGACAGGTGGTCGTCGAGGCTTTTGGCAATCAGGCCGTTGGCGGTAACGACTATCGGCACAATGATAGCAGAGTCCACATTCCACATATCGACAACCCCGTGTGCTAAGTCAAGATATTTGATTTGTTTCTCTTTCTCAGCTTTCACGAGGTTCTCGTCATGTGGGATGGTGACATCGATTATCATTGTGCGTCGCGCTAATCGGTTTATCACCACTATATCAGGCTTATTGGCAACAATAGTCCTGTCAGCGAAGATAGACCGATCCCAGTACAACGTGACATGGTCATTTTCGAGAACTGGGTCGGGCACATACTTGTAATACGGTACCTCAGAATCCACAAGTTTGTATTTCAAAGCAAGTTGCTTGTGAATAATCCTGGCCACTTGGTTATGCCTGTGCAAATACTCGCCATTAGCCAGACGAGAACAACCAGAGATAATATGTCTGATGGACTCACCCGGACGGTGGCATTGCCGACACACGTCTACCGTCCCGTCCTTCATAATATGCCTCCGGTAGTTATTCGTCAATATAACTTCGTCCATAATCGCATAGACAAAACCTTCAGTTTCCCCGAAGAGGTCGCTGAAACGTAGTCAGGCCACGAACGCCAAGAAATCGACATCAGGCCCATGAAGAGCCCGATAAAAGCGCCCGTGAAGCTCCTTGCTTTTCCATACCTCCTTGCGAGTTTCAGTAGTGAGTACTACGGTTTGCGCCAGTTCTCTTTAGCCATGGACAACGGGGGTTCCCTTGTCCACTGCGACCACAACTCGGTGCATACCCACATCGGTTTCAAGAAAACATTCTCTGAGATTGCACACCTCGCGGTTGTGGAGAGTCTTAGCGTTTAAAAAGCCTCGACCTCTACACTTCCGCGGGATGCACAGTCTCATCACCGATGATCGTGGGTGATGCATCCGGTTTGCAGTCAGCAGCGTACGGACCCTCCTATCCAGGGCGTCGAGTTCGGTCTGAGTCCATTTGAGTATGCGGAAAGAGAATCCGAGAGTTGATGAATCCCTTCGGATTCCATAATCCCCCCTCGCTTTTCATGCATGACTGCACATTTGTTCACACCAAATTCCATCCTGATGGCGCTACTGAAAGTTTCAGTTACCTTCAGTAGCTCCATCGGTGCATCCATGGAGGTATCGAGGGGTCGACCGACTGACGCCGTCAGTCACCTGGCAAAACCGATGTATCAATTATTGTTAATTTTTGATAAATAAAAAACTACGTAAACATTCATTAGAACAAGCGTCTACTCCAATGATTAACTTGTTACAGTCGTGGATTATTCATACTCAGATAAGCAGATCTTATTTTACTCTTGTATGACGTGTCAATAAAATATACCTACTTGCCTGGTTTTGAGGTTATTTTCGATTTTATAAAATAACTCAAAAACTCGGGTTTTGTTTCAGCATGGTCCGGGATACATATATTGGCATTGTACTTTTATTTTATCGCGTTCAATGTAGGCTCCTTCAGAAATTATACACTTACGCCAACGAATAATCCAATCACCTGGCTCCTGAAATACAGGTAATTTTGCCTAGCTCTGGAGCCAGGGTCTCACCCTTTTCTGTAACCTGATTATGACAGTAAAAATTATTATTATCTTGCATGCTTCATTTTTTTCACTTGGGATTCTTGTTTGTGAAATTCTCAATAATTGCATATTCCTTTCTTCCTAATCATTGAAATATTTTTTAAACGCTTTTTCCGGAATTGAGCTCAGTTCTCGCCACGAATTCATGTCTTCTACCGAATGAAAACGCGTGCCGCGAAGTGGTAAATTGAGTTTAGGAAAAAGAAAGAAGTGGGCTTGAGCCATATCTAGTGAATGAGGCGGTTGCTCGATGGTATTTGTTGAGTTTTTGGTCGAAAATTTGTTCACAATGATGGCCTTGTGCGAAGGCGCATAATCGTGGTGCAAAATTCAAGAATTTTCTTTCCATAAATCTGGTATTTTTCGTCGAATTTGCTCTCTTAAACGCCGCATAATGCTCAAATAATATTCTTTATTTACCGTTTGACTTTCCGGCAATAATTCCGAGTGCACAACACCGCGATAGTCAAAGAAAACAGTCAACATGACTTTGACTTTTAATCGACTTTGGAGTCTTTTTTTCGGTTTCGGTTCAGTTGGAAGGCGGAAGCTTGTTTGCATGTCAAACTCGTAAACCCACATCTCGTCACCAGTAACAATGCGTTTCATGAATGTTGGGTCGGAATTGATTCGTTCTAGCATGTCCCCAGCGACTCTTATGCGATTGAGTTTTTGGAGAAAATTCAGGTCTTTTAGGACTAGTCGAGCGGCAACATGTTAACCCACCCAAGTGATTGTTTGAAATGGTACTGTAACCAAAATTAACTGATTACTATTATTTAGTCACATTATAAAGGATTATTTATCCTTTATAATAACGTGATTAAGCTAGTTCAACTACAGCTTGACAAATGGATGTCGACTAGAATTATTTGCGATGGTTATAGTTTCTCTATTGACTAACAACATGGATGTAAATTATTAGACACAGATGTCAGACGTACATTCTTGTTCCAACCGTCGAGCTTGACGTCTGCTTAAATGTAATACTGAGTGTAAGTAATGCTCTTATTTGATATGTATGATTATGTTGAACTATACACCTAAGAATATCCCTGTTTCAACAACAACAATGTTTTAGACTTCTTTATAGTCATGGAATTCACATCATACTCGCCAGAAGCACAACTTGTCTGGTGTCGGTGCTATGGGGTCACGCGGTGGCGGGGCGTGACCTTTTCCCCATACGGGAAACCGACCTGGTGACTTGATATTTGTACCTGTCACAAATGAGGGATTTAGGACGTTTGTTACAGTACGGATCGACTCATGCAATCGCCCCTGGTCGCTCGTCGCTGTCTCAAACTGAATGAGGATTTTCAGTCTCTATTTCCTTCACTTTTGCGATTTTAACTTCAGTTGCAAGACGTTGATGGCCTACCAGGGCAAGGCTAATATTCCATCATACCTCAACTGCTTTTGAACGCACTGTACCACTCATAAGCACGTGTTTTTGACAAATTCGATTCACCGTGAGCCTTCTGTAACATTTTCAGCGACTCCCAAACACGAAATTCCATTTGCGATGCAAAATTTGAGACAAACTCATTGTTCGATGTTTTAATCCATTATGAAATTCGCAACACATACTAGAGATGATCCACGGCACTGCATTTAAACTGAATGACAGATGCAACTCAAACTCGCCAAAATGGAAAACAGTTGTAGCAAATTAGCAAAAATAAAAAATGGAATTGGAACCTTACTTAGACAAATGATCAATGCCCGATACTTTTGTGACATAATGTATACTACCACCAGCAGCGGATCAGCAACGGCTAGATTTAAAAAAAACGCCTTTTCAACGCTTGGAGCTGAAAGGCAATGCCGCCCAGTCGAAAAAAAACTCATCTAGCCTCAAACCACAGATTATAATACCAGCGTACAGATGATTCAACTTAAACAAAGAATCGATTTTCGGCAGACAGCAGGATATTTTTTTCTGCGTTCGGGCCTGTCCCGTACACCTCGCTAGATGGTGTTAGCAGCGACGAGGGCTTGCAAGTTAAATGAATTTACTTAGGCCGCGGGCACGAAGTCAGCGACCGGCGACGGTAGCGGCGCGGCGACGCAGACCCGGTCACGAAGCCAGCGGACAGTGGCGCTAAAGCGGTGTAGTGTTGTGTTATGAGAAATTAGTGTATTTGTTCGCGAACACGAATTATTTAAATAATTTGATCCACCACGTCGGCGGGTATTTTGAAACATCGGTCGTTAAAAATCCAAAAAATAAAATACACTACACTACGTCAATGCAGACGCGTGGACACCGCTAGACTGGCGCACATCGCTCGTACACCGCTACCCGCGCCGCTGCGTTCGTGACCAGTTCGATATAAATCTATGCATTGGAACGCGCCGCTCCCGCCCCGCCGCGCGCCGGCCGCTGAGTTCGTGCCCGGGGCCTTAAAGTTCCAACATTTAGTATTTTTGCACATCATAGCAGTTTAATTGTATCAAAATGCAACTCATCAAATTTTTACGAGTTGAATGTAAAAACCACAAATTTAAACAACATTCTATTGGTACAAGAAATATTGATATCCAATATTCTTTTTAATTTGAAAAAGGAGCCTATTATTCCACAATTTTGTGCTTAGGGCAGTTTAAATACGAACATACAGTTCTTACCGGTATTTTTTTAATCTTAAAAATACATAAACTTCATTGTGAAATCGATAAATGTATTCAAATTTGTTTGAATGAAATTTTCTCTCTTCGAGATGAGATCCCGTGTCTCAAACTAAAGTTCAGAGTACTTACGTCCCACGGAAACTCCTTGTTCAGCTTTTGTTGTTGTAGTTTATATAGGCTTTCTTTCATGGAAAGTATGTCAGGTCTTTTGACACCATCATCGTCAGTTTGGTTATTTATTCTAAAAATAAAATAAAACATTATCTAATATATTACATAGTAATCATAATTATTATTTATTGACATTGATTTTTTATACATTTGGTACTTTACGCTCTATGTCGGCGTTTGACGAGTTTGTATGGCAATTAACGGTAACTTCAATTTGTTGAAACGGAATAGGCGCCATCTGGTGGCCTTAATGGGAAACACAACGACATGCAAATTGATGTAAGTGAACGGTTAATGCGGTCGAATAAGTATAAAATCTCGCACTAAGCTCTCTGACCCTGAATCTACACTAATATAATAAAGTTTTTTTTTTGTTTCAGTTAGCTATTCTCTGGACTTCCAGTAGGATTTGAAAAACTTGTTTTTGCCTTTGATAGAACAATTCTTGAGGAAAGTTTATCAAATCAAACGGCAGGCTGAAACACCGGGGCACAGTTATGATCTTACCCGGGTCTGCGGACGGCGAGTAGTGGGTAACTCGCCGCCCGATCAGCACCAGGCCCGAGAGTCGACGGCGCGTAGTGTTCCACGCGCGCCTCAAAGAGTTGTCAGCAAACACGACGGGGCCCGTCGTGGCCGATGCCTGCCCGGGGGTGGAGGATAAATTCGAAAAAGTTACCTCGCCCCTGGGCATTCAGGGCAGGAAGGAACAGGGGTGGGTTTTAGTTAGTAAGAGTCTGACACGCCCTTCTGCTCCACCCTAGAGCGGAAGAAGTCATAGGATGATTTCCCACCCCCCCAAAAAAAATAAAAAAAAACAGTTATGATCTTACCTGTCCACAGATATTATCTGGGTTGGTTCCTCAACTTGTGCGAGCAGAGAGTTTGTAGCAATTTGAAGATTTCCTTGTATTGGCTGCCAGCCTTGCGCTGCAAAATAATTTTATTAATAAAACAAATAGATTTCCACTATACCTAATTAAAATTCTAATACCGTCTTTTTAGTGCAAATGATTTTAAATATTTTCCTAACACATATTTTTATATGACAGGTTTATTTTAGGTCTCTCCTAAATATTCAACAGTTCTTTATTAATCTATTGTTAAGAAATGGGCCAAGGCACGTACAAAAAATTAAAGATTTATATCGAGGTTGAATTTGAAATGCATTTAATAAAATACTAATTTCATTTCTTGTTTGTCAACAACTTCGGTAAGCATGGCGTGCACTTTTCATGCTAAGCGATTAATTTACTAAGTTGCTAAATATATAGATATAATGATTGGCGTCATTTTTTCGTTTAAGGTGAAAGCTCCAAGGTAGCCCGCGAAATTCAAATTTTCTTACGTTTTTTGGAATTTCCAGGTCAGTGTCAGGTTGTATCTAAGTGAAAATTTGATTCGCGAGCGTAGCAAGTATGTATTTATAAAATTATAATCATTAAAATCATCAATACAACTCTCTCAGTTAGAATTGATTCCAAATGTAAATATTTCATGAAATCATGATAATTCTTACTGAGAGAGATGTATTGATGATTTGAATAATTATAATTCTATAAATACATACTTGCTGCGGCCGCGAATCAAATGTTGACCAAGATACAACCTGACACTGACATGCAAATCGCAAAAAACGTAAGAAAATTTGAATTTCGCGGGCTACCCTGGAGCATTCACCTTAAACGTGTAACTTGCAGCATGCAGTTTAAGTGCATAATGAAAATTTGGCCAAAAATTTAGCGATGAATGTATGAAAAAGCCTAGGATTAGTACAAGGGTAATCGTACTACGTACTAGCCAGTATCCAGCTAAGTTATTATCAGGAAAATTTTGAAAAACTCAGTTTGTTTAAGATATTGATTAGAAACATGAATGCTGATTTGCTAATCTAAGATTCAATTCGTAACATCCTTATTCTGGTTTGTCAGAATTACAGGTCGAATGTAGCTTTTAACCACAGAACAGAAAAAACAGTAGAAGTCGCAAGTAGGCGGGGCCCGTACCCCGAGTTTTGCGGAGTTCCGTATATGTCTGCTCCTCCGCGCACACACCAAGCGCATCAGGCTTGTTACAACCGTCACGGTGACGAAAACTTGAAAAAAAAAATACAAAAACATATGCATATACATTGTGCTGTTTTAGAATGTAAACACGATAGCAGAACCAAAAATTATCAAATGGTGGAATATCATAACATCGATTAGTCCTAATTTATTTTATTTCGATTAAAATTTGAAAAAACAATATTTAATTATACCAGACAAGTAAAAGTTGACTTTATGTTTTACAAGTTAAGGTCTACTTTCTTTAACTCAAACATATTATTCGCGAAGATTCCTACTATGCACATGTCAAAGTCAGCTACTCTATTACAGTACTAATAACCTCGTTACGGCAATCTAATAATTAACAAAATACAGCTTTAAATTTGAATGTATTTAATATGTATAGTGACATCTAGCGGCGGATAGCGTAACTACACAACAACATACAACTACTAAACGATTTCGTGTGCTCATTAAACGGAAAAGGTAATAAATACTTAAAAAGAGTAGATACTACTACGACTATATGCTGATGTAACTGTGGTTTATTTTTAAATAAGCGACGACTGACATATTTCCTAACTTTCTTTCAATAATAAATTACCAATCACACCAAGGATTTCTTAGTGTTACGAAATACAATTAACCTGTATATGTGTGAGTTTGGCTACGCTGGTTCCGATACTAACAAAGCGCTATGCGATTTCTACTGTTTTTTCTGTTCTGTGCTTTTAACTAATTAGCGCATCCGTCAGTCTTCTTCGTCATTCGAATTGATGGTTTCCTAACTTTTTAAATACTTTGGGCCTTGAAGCTGGCCACATTAATAACAGGTTTAGTAGCGTTCACGAGGTCCTGCATAATGCAAGTGTATGGGCACTTGGGGCATTCCAGTATGTGAGTCATGTTCTGACACTGCACCACACTCTCATTGGGTATCCGACTAATCTATAAAACCCCATTTTGCCAAGTTGTATCCGACAGTTCATAATGTTACGTCGACCGTATTACACTGGAACGTTCGAGAATGTGGTCGAAGTTTCCACTACGTTCGAGAACGTTCCATTGTGGTACTGTGTAACAAGGCAGTGTTAAAGCCTTGTTTATTTTATGACCTCTATTCTAAAATTACGTTCTTTGCTGCCTTTTTTAAATTTAAAATTCAAATATTACTTGTTTTCTCTGTCAATAGTCTCTGTTTTTATATTAAAAATGAGTTCAGATTCAGCAGCCGAGCTAGTAGAAGATCCTGTCTATCATTGTCATTTTCCTACTTTTCATTAAATGACAGTTACCAGTTTTGTAAGAGTTACTAGAACAGTGAAGTGCTGCTTTCATAACCAGGCAGTTTCTGACAATAATACAATTTATACCTTTACCTAGTCACAGTGTATGGTGTACGTATGATCATTAAGTGCTCTATATAATCAAGCCTACTGTAAATATTAAAATATACGTCTGAACTCGTGTGTTTATCTTCATCCAACTCTTCATCTACGGTCGTCCTTTACGGTAGTCCTCTGCGTGTCACACCAATACTCCGGCTCCGCAACGTGACAACTGTGTAGAAGTTCATAGATGTTTCTAGAATATTCCACTATGGGATAGTTCGACAATGTTCTGGAAACTTCTATGACCGTATAAATAGGCCGGGCGGCTGGCGAGTGAGTCAGTCTGTTTTCGTTATGAATGCGAATGGATGCGAATTCAAGCGATTACGAGGAGAATAGTGATTGTTAGTGAATTAGTGTTTGTGTAAATAAGATGTTGATTTAATAAAAGGTATTTGGTTAATTAATCGGTGTAAAATAATTTATCCCATACCCAGCTACTTACTGGTTTTAAGGTTGATTTTGCAGAGATTACTATGGTAACATAAATTAATATTTTTTCTACAAACCTAAATTTACGAAAAAAAATATGAACATTGATATGCTTGCTGTGGTATGAGCCAACATGCACTAAGATGATGTCAAAAACGGAGTAGTATACTTACTTGTAACATCGAGATGTTTTTTATACTTGCCTTTCTTTCTAGTTGGCGTGCCGGATTTGGTGTCTTCTGATATTTCAGTGAGCAACTCGTGTGCCACCAGCAACATAAACACTCTGCAACAGAACATTTTTTGTAAAGAGAGCACTTTATCTTAGTCTCAAGAGTAGTAAATGTGTACATTAACGTCTTTGTTACTTTAAAGGCAACATCTGTAAGCATATAGAAGAAAAAGACATGTTGCGCCGACCCCAAATAAATTGGGATAAGGGCAGGAGAATGATGATCTGTAAGCATATAGAAAAATACTTTTTGTTGGTTCATATTTTTAAAATCATGAACATACTACTCTACATCAACTAGCAGAGCGAGTAGGAAACTACAAAGACGGGCCAATGCTATCATGATTCTGTTGTGTTGTGAAAGAGAGACGGATCTATATAGGACGAATAGTACTATCCCTTATTAACAACGGATTCATTATGGCAGGCAATGACACGCCATTACGTAGGTGCGAAAACCTATATAAAAATACAAAACCTACGTAATACACGTGTGTGTAGATTTCCACATTTGAACATTACCCGATTTTTACTCTAAATAAATTTAAAATTTACCTGTGAATTATGCTCGGCAACATAATAGCCTTATACCACAGCACTCCAGGGTAGTCATATCGAACACAAAACTCAGCTACGAAAATCTCGGCAAAGCCTCTGTTTGTTTTGTCGTCTCCTTGAGAAGCCGATACTAGCTTCTTTTGTTTTTCCGTCAGGGTATTTATAGTCGCCGCTCTGGGTAGCAAGCAGTTCATCCTTGAACTGATGTTTCGTACCTACGAACATAGTTTGTAATAAAAAAAAACACTTTCTTCACCAATCGATCGATCGTCGATTTTGTTCAAAAATGTTTACTCAAGGACAAAAATAACTTCGAATAAGCAATAGGTATTCGGTGTATGGCTGTTGCGTTTCTAGAAAGGCAAAAAGGTTCATTTACCCACCTTACATTTATCGACATTCTTAATTTAAAAAAACGGCAATGTGCGAGTCGGTCTCGCACATGAAGGGTTCCGTACCATAAAACATACAACAAGAAATGTGATTTTTTGAATGAAATTTTCTATTGTCTACCTATTACGGTATATGATATACAGCTCGCTGACAGACAGGACGGACAGCGGAGGCTTAGCAATAGGGTTTTGTTGCTTACCCTTCGGGTAAGGAACTCTAAAAAGCAGAAGTGAGGGCCCCAGGGATGTGCCCTAACAGGCGTGGAACAGAGGGGGTTTTGGGATAGTATTTTAAGCGGTTTCGGGGTTCCATGTGCTGATGGTAATCAAAGGATAGTTTTAAAAAATCCCACATTCTCTGATCTTATCCTTAAAAGGCCAAGCGCCTTTTGAAAAAGGTGCTTGGGTTTTTTTCCCACCGAAAACAAAAAAAAGATCATAAGCCCTTAAGTTGCAAATTAATCACGATATTTCGGTGTTTTTCTATAAAGGCAAGAATGGCATTGGTTTCGTTACGAAGCCAAAAGACTCACCTCCAACAAGGGCTGCGTTTTTTCACCAATAACCTCCAATTTATATTTGTCCGAATAATAATCCGCAAATGTCAGATAAGAGTCTGAATCAAATCGCGATTGTGGTGTCATATATTCCAGAACCTTTGATACTATGTACCTGTAAACAGAATAAAAATACATGACGATAGACAATTTATTATTGTTTCCGACTGGCAGGCAGCAAAGTCATGTTTATGTTTGTATATATAATATTACTTTCATATTATTTACCCATATAAATTTATATGTGATTATATTTATTAGTAGTACACCACTGACTACTCCCTTTTTAATTTTTAGTTCTTTCAGTCCATCCAAAGGTTGTCTGGTAGATATCGCTGACAGCGATAAGACCGCTATTGTACCCATAGATTTAAGTTCGTGTACAAGTTCAGTTCAGTTTTTTTGGTGAACAATAAGGTTTATTCTATTACTGGGACTTTCGTATAACGGATTAAAAGGGAACAGGGCCTGCAAGGAATTTACAAAATAGGTATTTGAAGAAACTATTGCCATCGTCCTCCCTCAAGCCTGCCCCTGTAGAGTGCGATAGGAACAGCTGCACAAAATTTTTGACGAGACCGACGTTTCGTATTCCAAATTTTTAAGAAAGAGTATGTCTAGGTCCCTATTAAATGTATTATGTTAAAACTTTTCGAATTTGTCCGGGAGTCTTCTAAGAACGGCGGTAAAAATAGGGCAATTTTTTGTCATTTTTGGAGGGTCATATTTTCTTTTTTATTAATTGCTGAAAAAATGGAAATGACAGCGACGTGTCAAAAGCAAATCTTGACTTTATGAAAAAAATTATTGCTCTTGAGGCATTATTCAGGAAGAAAAAAGGGGAATACATTTGTATGGAGAATCGCACCCCTGTTCACTCTTAAAGGGCGCAGCACAGAAGTAATAATAATAATAGTAATTTTTATTTAGAACACAACCATAAATTACAGAGTCTTAATAGCTAGAGCAAGGAACAGTTAATTTAACAGAAGTGCATTAGCCTACTGTCTCCCAAACTAGGCAAAAACCTGTATCTTGGGAGGCAGTAATATTGGAAATTACGTACATTTTTTGGTTCATAGCCCGTGTAAGACGGCGTGAACTTAAAGAAAAAATAAGCAAAAATGTAATAATAAAAAGTAAAAAAAAAAAAAACAAAGTTACAGACATATCTACTAAAATAAAAAATGAGTTTAATACTACACTAATAGATAGGTGGCCATTCATCAACTTGCAAGGTATATGGGTGTGTCTCAGTGCGTGAGAGTGATGGTGTGTATATGTGTGTGGGTGTCAGTGCGTGAGAGTAATGTGTTTTGTGTGTGTGTGTGTGGGTTCATGTGTAGGTACAGATGTGGAATATTATATTAGAAGTATGACAGGAGTCTTTTACGCACAGGGTTTTAGTATTTTTTTACACTCTATATTACGCTTATTATTCAGATATCTCATTGGCCCACGATGTGCGTGAGTTGCTACTCACACACATTGTGTACTGTACTGTACTATGTAAGTCCAAAAGTAAAAATTTAATTAAAATGTATTCAAAATGCCTCCCCGCCAAGACTACACGCCTTCACGCCTTGGCACACTTTTTTAGCTTGACGTCACAAGCTCCCACTTCTGAATTTTGATGAATCTTATATTTGTCATTTTTTTATTGCTTTCATTATATAAAAAAGTGTGAAATATTTTTTAATAATCGAATTGACATCCCTATAAAAACTCACCTGTCCGGTACAACTCTGTACCAGGGTGTGACGACGCAATTATTGTAGTTTTCTGGAGTCACTGCTATCGAGAGCCTCTCCTACAAAACAAAAACGTTTCCAATTAATCATCAAAAGTTTTACGACTGCCTGTGCAAAGCTGTATAGACAAACTGAGGCGAATCACGCGCAGGATACGCGACATCATTCGTTCGCACTTTGCACCCATTCGAACACCTCGACACAATTTTTTATGGGAGAGAAGATATAATGAAGAAATAATGAAAACGAGAAATCTGACTGCCTAGAAACTGACTCCTGAGAATTACATGTATAACGTTAATAAATATCTTTTAATTAAAAAAGTCTTTTCCCATAATCCGACCATCTTTAGCATCAAAAGGTTACATTTTATTGATAGTCAGTTACAAAAGGTGACATTTGAAAATTATTTCATTAAAATTTCCTATAATTATCAAATTTAGTATAACATAATACATAAAAATTGGCTAACTGTTACTGTCCCCAAAAAAATATATGATATATATTCCACGTGCACTTTTTGTTCCCAACCTCCTCAGTTGTAATCTTGACGATACGGTTGGCGCAGTGGCTGAGCAATTGGCTACAGGTTCGATTCTCGCACGGAACAAATATTTGTATGGCCTACAAATAGTTGTTCCGGGTCTGGGTGTTTGTAAACGCATCTAGAATACAGGAGAAATTACTAGAGGGGGCAATGTTTAAGAAAAAATCGTCGAATCTTACCTCATAGGTAGTAGGTTGCACCGGCTGTATATAGTCATGTGTGGTCATGACATTCCAGTCTATATCGTATCCATTATCCTCTTTTACGGGCACGACGTACATACAGTTGACTTTGCCCTCGAATACTAGGAACTTTTTAGCAATAGCTAATACTTGCTCAAATAAAAAATAGTGGAATCTGGAATACAAGGTGATTATGATGTTGAAATCTCTTAATTGCGGAATATTAATTGTGACGATTAAAAAATATAGAAGCGGAGGTAGGTCCACGCGGGTAGAAGTGTCACTGGACAGCTGTCACTGTTACCGGGCGGACGTGCACCCAGTTTGCTATTTGAAGACACCAAACTATTGTTTTATTAAACCATCTGTGCTTACCCCTGTGTCAAGTGGACGTCACATTGATAAGCAATGGAAATTCCGTAATTTAAAATTAACGGGGTATTGTTTTTTTTTTATCAATGATTGGCTCGCGTTTGACCACTATCTCACCTGATGGTAAGCGATGATGTGGTCGAAGATGGAGCACGCTTGCCTAGAAGTAACCTATCCACTCTCGGTTTAAAGACTCCCACACTCTCCTACTAATTATATAAATGTCTTATTTCCGATAAAAATAAAAACGGCTTAATTCAAAAACTTACTCTTTCACCAACCGGATCATCTTTGCGTTTAGTTTAATAACGGCATAGTTCATTTCGATAGAAGTAGACACTTCCCCAACTGTCATGAACATTGGGAACTCGCAGAGCTTAGGTAAAGGTTGCTGGGTCAAGAATCCGTAGCCTTCACCCTGCTGAAGAAGGTCATACAAGGCTTTCTCGCGGGAATCTTTGGGTTCTTCGAACGCAGTCGCTGATTTGATTATGTGTAAATAGTATACGTCCTGTTCTGGTACGCTGTCGAGGACTGCTGGGAACTGAAAAGAATATAATTCATTTTAGTCAGAAAAATTGCCAGTAAACATAGTTTTCGGGGTATTTTTCGTAAAAAATTAATTTATTGTAAAAATCGCAAAAAAAAAAAATTTCTTCATATCTACCGCGGCTTTTTTACGGTTATGAACTTGACATTTGGTGATAATGTTTATCATCATTTACGTATATTTTACTAACAAATACAAAAATATTGATTTCCCTGATATAGTACGGAACCCTAAATGTGTGAAGTCCGACACGCATTTGGCCGGTTTTTTTAATAGACAACTGTTTTTTTATCATTGATAGGCTCGCGTTTGACCACTATCTCATCTGATGGTAAGAGATGATGTGGTCGAAGATGGAGCACGCTTGCCTAGAAGTAACCTATTCACCCTTGCCTTAAATACTCCCAGGTGGTAGGTATCAGAAAACACAGATACAGCAGGAAATATTACTCCTAAGCTGTACGCAGAATGAATATGTTCCCAAAAGATTTCGACTGTTTTAATAGTTTTTTTTTTAATTATTGGCTAAGCAACATCAATTGATAGGCATTATTACTATTATTGTTATAAAGGAATAAACGCAAACAGTACAACATTATTATTTTATAATTAGTAGACAAGATCAAAAATCTAAAAAATTCGATAATAAAATGCAAAGATTTTTCTATAACTTTTAAATATACTTTTTACCAATAAATTGTGCATTAGTTTCAACCATTTTCGTTTTTGCACATTATGCAGGGACACTCTGCATACGTCCTTTTGAAAGGAACCAATCGACTCAGTCGCCATGACAACGGAAATAAAAACCGTCGATTATTGTAAATGTTAATTAATAGTAACGAAACAGAGTTACCGCACCCCTGGGCACTCAGGCAGGTAAGGAACAGGGGTGGGTTTTAGTCAGTAAAAATCTGACACGCCCTCCCGCTCCACCCAGAGCGGGAGAAGTCATAGGATGTTTTCAGACCCCAAAAATAAAAATAGTAATCTACAAATATCTATCTGTCTTATCGCGTACTCAACTATCTACTCAATCATGATGTATCCTACGTCAATTTTTGAGTAACCACAAGCACAGATAATATAATACTAGCGTACAGATGCTTCATCCCATACAAAGAAACGGTACCGCCGTAATACGGTTTTTCGTCAGGCACAAGTAACTTTTGTTCTTCGTTCGGGCCCGTCCTCTACACCTCGCTAGATGGTGTTAACAGCGACGGCTTGCAAGCTGAATGAATTTACTTAAATACCTATATTTTTTCACACATTGGGGAATTATTTTATAGTTTTTTTGGCACTTCATAGCAGTTTTACTGTATCAAAATATGTCACTATTAAAATTTTAAAGAGGTGAATGGATCAACTCTAAAACTTCAAACAGCGCCATCTATTGGTACAAGAAATATAGATGTCTAAGGATTCGTTCCAATAACTGTCTTAATTTGAATTACAAGCCAGTTATTCTACAATTTTATGCTTAGGGCAGTTTATTAGATAAGAAAATACAGTTTTTACCATATTTATTTCCAAAATATTAATATTACTTAAACTTCAATAAGAAATCGATGCATGTTCCGCCATCTATTGAGATTTATTTGAACTAAATTTTCTTTGTTCGAGTGAGACCCCGTGCCACAAGTAACAAAAGGTCCTCAAAAAAAACAGTTGTACATTAATTTTGATATTAGAAACTTTAATTTAAACAAACCTGTATTCTATGCTTCCGGACCCGTTTCTTGGTGCCTGGATGTGGCAGATCTGCTTCTGCGTTCCCTATGTCATCGCTACGCCAGTTCGGGAAGCAGGTCTTTACATCAGTTTCTTCAAAGTCTACGGCACTGCAATATAAACATGATGGAGTTGACAGTAAAGTACTACACGAATGTTTTGGTGATTGAACTTTGTCAGGGCGGCGTTTCTTGTAAACATTTTGTGAAATTATTTATTATAGTTCTTCTACACACTTGATTATATTTTTGAATATTTCCTTAAGAACACTATCACAATTTTTCTTGGATTTCAGCGTTTGACTCGAGTTTTGATAAGTGATTATGGTTTAGTTATAGCCACAAAATTAAAAAAAAAATATGCCCATGAAAGTTTGATTATTTTTCTTGGGAGTGTGTTAAATAAATATTTCAATTTGTTTATATAAATCAGTAAAAACCTTGTCTCTGCAAAGGATGTTTCATAAAATTTTTCTTTTGGGCATCTTTTGATGAAGATGATGATATGATTATACATCGAAGATATACTAATTTAATAATTTTTAAAAATATCCAGGGTACAACTGTATCTTCTACTCTGGAGTGCATATAATTCAATTTATTATGTTTCATACAGTAATACACCAAAAATAATTCCGTAAAACAGAGAGTTATTGATAGTTTTTCGTCCGAAATTATATTTTTTATCTATGAATAAATAATCTAAATTCAAACAAAAAGTAACTAATAACTAAGGTTACTATGTTACCTTGCTTGAAAAAAAAAATAGTCTATTTCAAAGTAAAATAATATTTTTAAATAATTGTTTTATGCAGTGCTAAAATCTATATAAATAGCAGGATACACAGTCTCTAACTTTCCCGCCCGATCACCATGTATGGCAAGCCGATCTCCTGGGAGAAGCGAGCCAAATACTTGGGAGTCATCTTAGATGAACATCTAACATTTGCCAAGCACATAAGTAGCGTTCGCTCGCGAGCCTACTTCGCGCAAGGCAGACTCCATAGTTTGTTGTCCGACCGCAGTAAACTATCACTCAAGTGCAAACTGCGGCTGTTCACCACGGTGATCCGTCCCATCATGACGTACGCCTGTGCTGTCTTCGCACACGCCAAGTCATATCTCCTCCACAAGATGCAGACCCTGCAGAACCGCTTCCTCCGCAGAGCAGTGGGAGCCCCCTACTTTGTTCGGAATGAGGAGCTGCATGTGGATTTCAGACTCCCCACCGTCCAGCAGTTTATGAAACGCCTCACCAAGCGTTTCTTTGAAAAGGCTGCTAAGCATAGGAACCCCCTAATCGTATCGGCCGGCCGATACATTCCCTCCCTTATCAATAACGTTCGCCGACCCCGGCACACATTAATCACACCCGACGACGCTACGACCCTGCTCCAAGAGAGCCGTAGGGAAACTAGCACGTTAAAAAGACGCAGACCACCGTCCTTCCGTCCTCGCCGCCGAGGACCGTCGCGAGACCCCACGCAGAGTCAAGCAACCAGTCTCTTGATAGAGCCAGCCCGCGCCGCTGTGCCGATAGTTTCAAGCCCGCCCGCATGACATATTCACACGACACCGACTCACACCGTGACGCGGCGTGTTCTAAGTTAATATAGGCACGTCGCGAAGCAACCTGACATACACACACCCCCTGACGTGCGCGGCATGTCCGAACACAGCAGGGGACTTAAGACACAGAAATCCCCCCAGTCAGAGCAAAGGTGCTCAAGCCAGCACGCACCGCTGAGCTGTAGTTTTAAAAATTCGTCCACAAATAGTCACAACATGATTCAGCTGTCCCTTGCGGCCCCAGCGACGCCTTGAGCCGAGGCCCGTACCCCAAAGGGGGTGCCCTTAGCGTAGTCGCTTGTAGTTTTAAGTATAAGTCCTGGCTGGAGGCTTTAATAATAATTAAAACCACCACGGGCACGTCCGCTTAAGCAGTCGACAACCACGATGGTTGAACTGCGAGATTCAAACAAAAAAAAAAAAAAAAAGTCTCTAACTTTAGTCCGCGTCAAGCGCTTACTTAGGGAGGACGTATCGCTCGCTGTTGCAACATTGTGTACCACGTAATCTCACCAATTCGCTAAGAATATAGTGCAACCAACACTTTTTGATACAAGTGACAATTATTTTAAAAACTAGTTTGTATTATAAAAAAGAAACATTCACGTAAATATAGTTGTTTGTTTTCATTATTTTCAGACAATGTTCATAATAATTGACAAAAGAGAAAAAAAAAACTTTTGGTGCTGTCTGTTTCTTCCCGAAAGCATAGATTCGAGAAAAGCACGGTCTATGCCGCTTCGAAAAATATTATTGTAATTTATTTTTACAATGACCTACGTGACAGATGAGGTTTTATTCGGTCTTGGTGTTTTTATGTTCTACTAGCTGCGCCCCGCGGTTTTACCCGCCTAGACCGGAATAAAAGGTAGCCTATATGTTAATCTAGGCTATAAGCTATCTACATACCGAATTTCATTCAAATCGGTCCAGCCGTTTGAGCGTGAAGAAGTAACAAACATACACACTCACAAACTTTCATATTTATAATATTAGTAGGATTTACCAGTTGTGCACATCCATAAAATAATAAGTTGTCTCGACCGATACACATTTAAGGGTTGCATCACTATACATAGTGATGAAGAAGTCTTTAAATGTGCATATTTGATATTACTACCTACTAAACTACCTTTTTTAACACATATGCATTTTATACTACTATCCAAAGTTTATTATAACATTAGACACAACATCGCATCGCATTAATTTCTATAAATAAGTACAAGACTTACTAAAATGTCTACATAAATGCGGAATAAATTACATATTCAAGAAAATTCGTAAAAAAAAAATATTTATAAAAAGTGTGTTTATAAGTAGCAGTGCGATTCCTTTCATAAAGACGGCCAACGCGCAAGTGGTGCTTCTGGCATTGCCAGCGTCTTTAGGCTGCGGTAACTGCTTACCATCAGGAGGGCCGCATGCTAGCTAGTTTGCCACTTTAATGGTGTAAAATTTAAGATGTTACAATTAACTAGAAACTTTAAGGAGTGCTTTAGGCCTTCGAACTAAATAACTTTTACTATGGGACCAACTTTGAAATTGCGAAATAAAAACAGCTGTCCCATACAGTTTGCATGCAGATTTTTTTTCGCGATTTTAATGTTGGTCTCAAAGTAAAAGTTATTCAGTTCGATGGTATAAAGCACTCCTTAAAGTTTCTTAAATTAATTTTTAGCACCAGAGATAAATAAAATTTTCAAGTAATTTTTAACGACAAAAAAAAAAGGAGGAGGTTCTCAATTCGGCCGTATATATGTTTTTGACGTGTCGATGGCAAATTTAATTAAATATTATGTTTGGCCCAGTATTTGATCTTGAGAAAGCGTATGATAGGGTACCTCGGGATGTGTTGTGGTGGGCCTTGAAAGAGAAAGGTTTGCCTGGGAAGTATGTTGAGTTGATTCGTGCTATGTACAGACAATCTAGTACCTACGTCCGGTCGGCTGCTGGCAACACCGATGAGTTCAGTGTGGCTGTAGGCTTACGAGTACATCAAGGGTCGGCTTTAAGTCCTTACCTCTTCCTGTTGATTATGGACGCTCTTACGTCGGAAATACAGGACGAGGCACCCTGGTGCATACTGTTTGCCGACGACATTGTTCTGGTCGGTGAAGATGGACCTGAGATCGAGAGCAGATTGGAGAAATGGCAACAGAAGCTGGAGAAAGTTGCCTTGAAAATCAGCAGAACCAAAACTGAATACATGTTCTGCGATTTCGGCGGTCTCTCCAGTTCTGAAGCTATAGTGCTAGATGGCGCGCTTCTCCCAGTCTGCTCCGATTTTCGGAATCTCGGTTCACTCGTGCAAAGCGATGGCGAAATAGATCGGACTGTTAAGCACAGAATTAACATTGGATGGATGAAATGGCGGCAGGTCACCGGGACTATCTGTGACTGCCGCATTCCCCTAAAACTTAAGGGGAAGATTTATAAAACAATGGCCAGACCTGCTGTCTTGTATGCTTCAGAATGTTGGGCCACAAAAGGGATGAATGAAAAGCAATTGCATGTAGCTGAGATGAGAATGCTAAGAGCGATGTGTGGTGTTACGCGCATGGATAGAATTAGGAATGAGTATATAAGAGGAAGTCTGAAAGTGGCACCGCTGACTGAAAAGTTGTGTGGAAATCGGTTGTCGTGGTATGGGCATGTGATGCGGAGGAATGAAGAAAATGTCGTGAGGAAAGTCTTGTGTATGGATGTGGATGGCTATAAGAGTGGGGGAAGGCCAAGAAACGATGGTTGGACTGTGTGAAAGAGGATATGGGTAAAAAGGGGGTGACTACAGAGATGACGACTAATAGAGGAGTATGGAAGAAAAAGACATGTTGCGCCGACACCAAATAAATTAGGATAAGGGCAGGAGAATGATGATGTTTGGCTCAGTATTTAGGTGGTAACTGCTAACATTCATTTTCCTGCCCTTATCCCAATTTATTTGGAGTCGGCGCAACATGTATTTTTCTTCTAACTGCTAACGCGCCGTCTAATTTACCTAAAACTGAGCACTTCGATTTTGTTATAGCGCTCTTAAAACGAAATGTACAAAAATATGTATAAAAATAGTCGTCCGCCGGTGTCAGCAGGGTCCAAGCAACAGGTGAAACGTCCTCACAATGCGAGCCGTATCAGAGCACTGCTTTCTGTATCAGGCCCTTGATCCAACCGCGCAACGACAGCTTCGACAGGTGGTCGTCGAAGCTTTTGGTCATCAGGCCGCTGGCGGTTACGACAATCGGTACAATGACAGCTGAGTCCACATTCCACATGTCACAAGTTCGTGTGCTAAGTCAAAATAGTTGATTTGCTTCTCTTTCTCAGTTTTTACGAGGTTTGGAAAAATCTACAGTACCTGGGTGAAAATATTACACCAAGTCAACGTAAGAAAGAGACTGTCACACCAGCAAAGTTTTTTATAAATAAAAATCGTTGTGCTATATTTTACGGCCATTTAGAATAAGTGATAGTCCCCGTTCAGGGTGAAGAGCTTGCGCAGGTGCTAAGGCGGTCGCAAAGTAGCAAACATGAAATCGACATTTGCGTTCATACTGACCCATACCATGACGTACCAATGCCATTATGATTCCGCTGCGAGAGAAACGGAGTTATACAGGACGAATTGCACTATATCTTTTTTACAACGGATTCATAATGGCAATAACAGAACATAGTAGGACTGCATCGTAAGCGAGCGATCGTCTACCGTTTTACCTTTAGGAATCACTTCTAACCTCTACTGCCCGCTACCACGAGAAAACACTGTGGCCACCAAATCGCGTCTGCGCCCTATATTTTAATTCATAATTCGAGATATTTCAATCCATTCGCCACCAATTCAATAAACGATTTTAGCACTGTGTATAGTTGATTTTTAAGCCACTGTTTGTATTAAAAGGCATTTAAAAAAGTATGGGTTGCAATGGCATTTGCACTTTGTCTTATATGACAAAGAGTTCGTTGTTCTAAAATTTTATATCTCTCGAATTCTGTATATAAATATAGTCTTCGCGCGTTCACTCTGGACGAGGCTTTATGAGGTACGTACGTGTAACGGACGGGTAGCATTGTAACCGGATCCAATTCTCCAGCTTCGTACAGTTTGATACAAGCGTTCAGCGCTGCCGATCGTTTGGCCGACTTCAAACTGAATTTAGGAGTACCCTGTTGATAAAATCAGAAAAATAATAATTAGTTTTATGTGTTTCCGACATAGATATAGAGAACTGGTAGTCTACTCCGAAGTGTTTTTACAAAGTATCGGCCGAATGTTCGGACATATTTGTGTGAAGTGTTTAAGGTGAATGCTCCAGGGTAGCCCGCGAAATTCAAATTTTCTTACGTTTTTTTGCAATTTGCAGGTCAGTGTCAGGTTGTATCTTGGTCAAAATATGATTTGCGGCGGTGGCAAGTATGTAATTATAGAATTATAATCATTAAAATCATCTATACATATTTCTCAGTTAGAATTGATGCCAAATGTCATGATTTCATTAAATACATTTGGAATCAATTCTAATTGAGAGAGTTGTATTAAAGATTTTAATGATTATAATTCTATAAATACATACTTGCTACGAAACTCAAATTTTGACCAAGATACAACCTGACACTGATTTGCAAATTGCAAAAAACGTAAGAAAATTTGAATTTCGCGGGCTACCCTGAAGCTTCCACCTTAAGTGAATGTGCCATACCTAAAAGTTTAGCGAAATGGCATTACGTATGTTTTTGGTGGAAGAAGCTCTCAGAGAAGAGCTACAATTTTAGGTATGGCACATTCACTTTAAAACTTCACACAAATATGTCCGAACATTCGGCCGATACTTCGTAAAAACACTTCGGAGTAGACCCCCAGGACTAAGCGTTCCCCGTCTGGCTGTCAAGATAATATGAACAGAAAAAGTGTGAAAGAGACAAAGCGATCGTGCTGCCAGTATTTGTCTTTTACCAGACGATTGATTGGGCCTCGTCACAGGATTATCACGTTCAGAAAAGAGACAATAAATGTCTGGAAAAACGCAAATGGAATGGCACAATGTTGTTGGTAATATGCTAACGTATGGAATACAAACAGGATTCTTGGCAAACAAAATAACATCTCTCAACACTAAATAATGCGTCAACAAAATCAACTGTTCATTATAATTTAATTCTTATAACTCGACAAAATGTAGCACAGCTGATTTTATTTTTAACTTTTTAAGTTTTATTTCTGCACATATTTATGTAATTTTTTTGATTGATACACAATGCGTGAAGAAAAAAAAGGCTGTATGTAACTTACCACTATCTCTTCTTTGATAGGACATGCCAAGGGCATAACAATGGTTACGAGCCTCTGCTCGTTCAATTGTTGGTCCCTATGCATTTCCTGGATCCACATCGGCGTAATGACTGTAAACTGATCGTGTGGCAATACGGAACAGTATCGATTTAGCAGACTTATGGCTGATACTGATGATAAACGTCCTGAAAGCAAACGAATTTATGAATGGACTTTATTCAAATTCAAAATTCGAGATGATTTTCTAATGGAACAATTAACTCTATGACATATACAACAAAGTTCAAATTGTATTGCAAACTTTTTAAGGGCCTTTCAATAAAAATGGTCACTTAAAAATAAACTTAAAATACACAACATTAAAGTCGATACTTTAGTTGGTAGCGATGTATTAGAATAATTTCGAATTGTGAGTTCAACTACAGAATTTAATGGAAATATGTGGTCATATTTTAAATACTGCTTCTACCCATATCTATGGGTAGCTAAGCTAAGCTTGATAGCCTGATAAACAACTTTCTTCGAGAAATAAAATTGGACCTCCCATACTAACTTTGATCAGCTGATGATAACTCTCTATGGAAAGTCCAATTTTTTTTGGGATTTACTGACTTCGTGGAAAAAAGTTGTTCTTTTCCATGGGCAGAAGCATTATCTAAAATTTGACCACCAATTTCCGTTACTCCCTGTATAAGGCACACCAAATAGAACATAAAAACTGGCCAAGTGCGTGGACTTCGTACATTTAGGGTTCCGTACCAAATCTATTTTTGACAATTTATATGGCTTTGGGTCAACAAGATGCTTATACCACAGAATAAATAATAGTACTACATACAGAAGTTGCACTCCTTTGATCTTGAAGAAAGGCGCTTTTATATTAGCCTACAAAATCACTTCCCTTACGCGCAAACTAAATTGCACTTAATCACCGCGCTTTTTTTTAAGGGGGGGGGGCGGGGTTGGTAAATCATCCAATGACTTCTCCCGCTCCGGGTGGAGCGGGAGGGCGTGTCAGACTCTTACTGACTAAAACCCACCCCTGTTCCTTCCCTTCCTGAGTGCCCAGGGGTGAGGTAACTCATTTTCAGAATTTATCCGCTACCCCTAGGCATAAATTAGAAAGAGATGTAGATTAATTTATAACGTTCGTCTGTTTTTTGCTTGGTAACAACTAGACAGATTCAACCTTAGTGAAGTTTAAATTTACTGTTTATTTTTGTAAAAAATGGCGGCACTTTAAATTAATGGTCTTATCACAGTAACATACCTCCATGTGGTGTAATGTAAGGAGGTGAATCTTCATCTTTGTAGAGTTGCGTGTTGATTTCGGACGAAGCAGGTTCGTTGCGATCATCGGAATGACCGATCAGTATCTAAAAAAATATTCACTAAATATTAATCGCCTGGTTTTTTTATTATTTTGGCTTTACACGGTTTGTGCATTTAGCCAGTGTCAAGTTTAGAAAGTATTTAATTTTTAGATACAGAATAAAGTCATTTTGTTTTCCATAAGAATGCGGATGCAGCACATTCTAATTTTTTTGCAGTATTTTGCAGCAAATATTGACATTTGCCGAGAAGGATGACTGACATCCTTCTCGGCAAATGTCATTGAGGTAGTCAATACTGCGATAAAGTTCTCAGCTTTATTTTACCGAATCGCGGCTGATTCAATGATTCCATATATTGTCTAGTTGTGTAGATACGTGAGACATAAAACTACACCTTTATTACATCACAGTATCCACTAGGAATCAATTTGGGAATAATTAAAACAACCACTGAATTACACGCAAAAAAATTCCGCCAGAAACTACGCCTGGTGGTTTATATGTATTATATAATTTGTATGGAAATATTAGTTCAACTAAATTTTACAGCTCTAATTTACGTCCATCTCTTTCTTGTTTTATTAATGAGAAAAAGATAGTAACAGCCTAAATTAAGTTTAGTTTGTGCACAACAGAATCGGCACCAGTATCCACTAGGAATCAATTTGGGAATAATTAAAACAGCCACTGAACTTCACTCGAAAAAATGCCGCCAAAAACTACGCCTGGTGGTTTATCTACACTAATATTATAAAGCTGAAGAGTTTGTTTGTTTGTTTGAACGCGCTAATTTCAGGAACTACTGGATCGAATTGAAAAAATATTTTTGTGTTGAATAGTCCATTTATCGAGGCTTTATGCTATATAACATCACGCTGTGACCAATAGGAGCGGAGCATCAATGAAAAATGTGGTAAAAACGGGGGAAAAAAATATTCCTTTTGAGAGCTTGCGTGCGCTACGTAAACGGTTAAAGTTACGCAAAAATTATGTATGACGTAATTGTCCCCCTTTAAAAGTTCTAAAAAAAAGTCGGCGACAGCATATGTCCATCTTTTAAGGTTAACTCACTATAATCTTTTTTATGGTAATCAAATTCGTTCTAAAATAATGCATTATTTGCGAAGGTGTTTTTATAAACATGACATTAATCCTTATCCAAATAAATACGTTATTCATCATAAGTATTTAATTTTGAAATTGCCCTTGACATCATTTGATTTCAACAAATATCTTAGGAGATATCATAGTGTTAATCAAGTACCACGCGCACATTCATCATGATGGGCAAGGCGGGCGATTATGAGGGATGTGGAGAGCGAGATACCATTTTGCACTGTATAGCCTATTTATTGAGGAAGGTTATAGACTTTATATATAATCACGCTACGACACAGTAACCGCGGGTGAAACCGCGGACGCAGCTAGTATGCAAGAAAGTCTGGGGATTGAAAAATCGGGAATGATAGTTTTCAGGAAAATTCACGCTACCATGGCAATATGTTATAATATCAAATACGAAAACGTGACTTACGACGCCAACATGACGTTGACGATAATTTAACTTATGCCGCACACATAAGAGATTTGACAGGTACCTGGAACTGACACTTCAGTGCTGCCACCTGGTGTACGTCATTTTAGACAATCTAACCGGGTTGGGCCTTTCAAGCCCCGCGCCGGCCGGATTGTGTCTCATCACTACTCCTCAGGGACTTAGCGTGCGTTATTTGTGTGAGTTCATACATAATTATAAGGAAAATGTCACTCATGTTTTATCAATCATGTTGCTCGTGGCTTCAGAAATCGGACAGCACTGCCGGAATTTTGTTAAATATTTTTTTTTTAATGTAACCGTGGCTTAATTTGCCGGTTCTTCCCATAGAAAAATATCAATTGAAAATTAAAACCGGTCACTAGCTTCTGATGTTTTATAAGTGCCTAAGTAAACGTATGCTCCAAATTCAAATACAAAATATTTTATTTGGACACCCAAATAAAATATTTTGTATTTGAATTTGGAGCATACATTCATCATAGCATGCACCGGGACACTGACGGCCTTGATACGTGAACTGTGACTGTGTGAATAAGTTCATACAAAATGGTTCCTGACCTGAAAACGTGTGGATAGCCCTTTAAACAACAGTTTCTTACCCTCTGTATAAGGCGTTCAGTATGCTGGAACTCTTCATAATTTCTCATGAATTTCTTTTCCTCAGATCTCTCTACTAGTATCACATAGCTCGATTCGGAACTCCTAGCTCGTCCTAAAAATAAAAAAATAAAATACTACTTTGACACTGTACTACGCCAAAAGCCGACTTGTGTCGATCGTACTCGTATATGTCGAGAGAAGGAAGGTCAATAATTAGTACGGGATTCCTCGATTCACGTACAGTGTGGTGCAACGTTCATGCTAAAGGCCTTTTCATACCTATGAGGTATTCTCTATACATATTGCATCGCCACACCGCCCAAGTAGACAGCAATTTTTACACGTTAAACAGTCTCACAATTGTGTTTCATTACCCATAGCGGTCGCGATATCAGTTTTGGTTTGAGCAATAGGATTGCCGCATACGCACTCGACTTTCCCTACCGCTTTGGGTAGCGAATACCGCGTAGGTCTTTTTTTTTTGGGTGGCAAATCATCAAATAACCTCTCCCGCTCTATGTGTCAAACTCTTACTGATTAAAACCCACCTGTGTTTCTTCACTTGCCTGTGCCAGGACCGACTCTTTCAAATTTATCCGTGAAACCCGCGTAGCTCTGAACAGGTTAATAATAATAATCATCGGGCCCGATGTAGACCAACTAGAGGGCCCGATGTAGACCAACTAGCGTCCGTAGCCTGGCTGCGTGTCGGTGACCTCTTTGAGGAAACCGAAGGTTTTGTCTGTGCAATTATGGACGAAGTTATCATGACGAAAAATTACCGGAGATTTATTGTGAAGGACGGCACGGTTGACATATGTCGGGCATGTCGTCGTCCGGGAGAATCAATCCGCCACATAATCTCTGGTTGTTCTCGTCTAGCTAACGGTGAGTACTTGCATAGACACAACCTTGTAGCCAGGATTATCCATCAGCAACTTGCTCTGAAATACTCTCTTGTGGTATCGGAAGTGCCGTACTACAGATATGCGCCCGACTCAGTTCTCGATAATGGTCATATCTCATTGTAATGGGATTGGTCCATCATCGCTGACAGGACTATTGTAGCCAATAAGCCTGATATAGTGGTGGTGGACCGAATCGAGAGGCGTGCAATGATTGTTGACATTACCGTCCCACATGACGAGAACCTCGTGAAAGCCGAGAAAGATAAACAAATCAAGTATATTGACTTGGCTCGCGAGGTTGTCGACATGTGGGATGTGGACTCAGCGATCATTGTACCGATAGTCGTGTCAGCCAAAGGCTTAATAGCCACGAGCCTCGACCAACACCTCAGGAGACTTTCGTTAGGGGGCTGGATCAAGGGCTTGATTCAGTCAGGCGGTTCCTCTCTCTGGAGCCCTGACCGCCGGTAGCTTGGACCCTGTTCCCGATACCGGTGGGATACTATTTTTTATATTTTTAAATGATTTTTATATGTTCTTTTTTAAGAAATATTTAAAAATGTATTTAATAAGTGTAGAAAGATGAATAAACGAAATAATAATAATGAAGATAACCGATGCTCATACCTTTTCTGGTTTAACTGCACATTGTACTAACCTTTGCTCTGAATGTAAGATCGGTACTCCAAGGGCGGGTCGTAACGCATCACAAGTAAGCATTGCGGTATGTCTATTCCTTCTTCTATTACACTCGTCGATATGAGACAGTTGAGGTCACTGAAAAACAAGTCATTTATTTGTTAGTTCTAATGCTTTATCAATAGGTAATTTATGTTTATAAGATTGATTTACATATGTATCTGTGTCTGTTTTTGGCATTGTTACTCTTAAACGAATAAACCTATTTTGATTTAGTTTTTTTATTATTATTAGGCGAATTAGGTCATTAGACATTTTTCATGAGAGTAGTAAGTTCCCTTGGTATAATAAAACACATTTTACGCGGGCGAAGCCGAAAACAGAAGCTATTATCAGATAAAACTTACTTGTTCTTGAACTTCAGTAAAGCTTGTTGGCTAGACTTTTTGACATAGTATTCCTCCCTTGTATTCTTCATTGGATTCACGTTGAATCCGACGACAAAGTCGTGTTTAAGGAAGCCGAATTCCGTTGGGTTAGCGTCCTTTACTTCTTTAAGCAGGTTGTACAACACTTTCGCAGAGAACCTTTGCTTAGTGAATATGATCGCCGAAAGAGGTTTCCTTGCTTTGTTCACTTTTAGTACAACTATAAAAATAAAATAAAAACATTACTAAATACAAGTTTTTAATGCGTACATTTTGTGTCTGTGCTGTAGACAGTCAAAGAGTTCCTCTATCTGGAGCTAATCTTGAATCTCAATTCGTGTCATGCTTACCATATAAACGCATCGTAATCGGAACTGACCCGGCATGTAAAAATTCAAGCTTGTAAAATATGTGTCTTGGTAGTTAAAACTTTATATACATTACACTTTATTATTGACACATTAATCAAAATAGCAAAATATGTGTCTTGGTAGTTAAAACTTTATATACATTACACTTTATTATTGACACATTAATCAAAATAGCAAAATATGTGTCTTGGTAGTTAAAACTTTATATACATTAACTTTATTATTGACACATTAATCAAAATAGCAAAATATGTGTCTTGGTAGTTAAAACTTTATATACATTACACTTTATTATTGACACATTAATCAAAATAGCAAAATATGTGTCTTGGTAGTTAAAACTTTATATACATTAACTTTATTATTGACACATTAATCAAAATAGCAAAATATGTGTCTTGGTAGTTAAAACTTTATATACATTAACTTTATTATTGACACATTAATCAAAATAGCAAAATATGTGTCTTGGTAGTTAAAACTTTATATACATTAACTTTATTATTGACACATTAATCAAAATAGCAAAATATGTGTCTTGGTAGTTAAAACTTTATATACATTACACTTTATTATTGACACATTAATCAAAATAGCAAAATATGTGTCTTGGTAGTTAAAACTTTATATACATTACACTTCATTATTGACACATTAATCAAAATAGCAAAATATGTGTCTCGGTAATTAGGACTTTATACACATTACACTCTATTATTGACACATTAATCAAAATAGCAAAATATGTGTCTTGGTAGTTAGGACTATACCACAGATAAAATAATACTAGCGTACAGATGCCTCATCCTATACAAAGAAACGGTACCGCCGTAACTACGGATTTTCGACTTGCACAAGCAACTTTTGTTCTTCGTTTGGGCCCGTACTCTACACCTCGCTAGATGGTGTTAGCAGCGACGGCTTGCAAGTTGAATGAATTTACATAAAGTCTTGCCAATATTTTCTCACACATTGAGGAATTACTTTATAGTATTTTTGGCACTTCATGAGTTTTACTGTTTCAAAATGTTCCAATATACAAATTTTAAAGTGACGAATGGTTTAACTTTAAAACTTCTAACCGCGCCATCTATTGGCACAAGAAATATAAATGTCTAAGGATTTGTTCCAATAAACATCTAAATTTGAATAAGGAGCCAATTATTCCACAATTTTATGCTCAGGGTAGTTTATTAAATAAGAAAATACAGTTTTTACCATATTTGTTTTTCAAAATATTAATGTTACTTAAACTTTAATAGGAAATCGATGCTTATTACGCCATCTATTGACATTTATTTGAACTACATTTTCTTTGTTCGAGATGAGACCCCGTGACTATACACATTACACTCTATTATTGACACATTAATCTAAATAGCAAAATATGTGTCTCGGTAGTTAAGACTTTTTACACATTACACTCTATTATTGACACATTAAGGGCCTAACTCCCCGTAAGTGGCGCCCTCATTGAATAAAAATTCGTATCTTAGCCTAGAAAATAAAGATTAAAGAATCCTATGTTGTAAGCAAAAGTACCAAAAACGGCCGTTTTTGACACTTTTGCCTACTACTTTGGATATGAAACACTAGTCCTGTTTGAACAACGTAAAAATACCTTAAGCTCTTTGTAACAAACGCAACATAGGACTTTTTAATCTTTATCTTCTACGCTTTGCTACGATTTTTTATTCAACGAGGGCGCCACTTGGTGGCTATATACGCCTTAATCAAAATAATTGCCAGCTGTATGCAACGAGGCCAATTTCACGAGGTCACAATGCAGCGGATATTCTTTAGTTGCTTGTCTTTTTTTTTAATGAAACTGCAAGTTAAAAGAAAAAATATGCTTACCTCCAGGAGTATTCAATGTAGTTGGATTGTATTCTTTCAAAATGTTTAACATTAGTAGTACTTTTTCTGATGAATATTTAATAATTTTTTGGTACCCTGTCTCGTTCTCCATTGCACGTAATAAAACTGCGCGTGCGCTGCGATCGAAAAGAGATATTTATTTAGTGAAAAGTAGGAAAAAAAAAAGAAGTTTTACGCTAGTTTTCAAGTCACGCTAGTAAATTTAATTATTATTATACTTTATTACACACATAAAACATATGAATTCAAATACAAAGGACAGTTAGTGACAAGGGTGAGCTTAACCCAGTGTTTGGGTTTTCTTACAGCAAACCAAACAAACAGGTGATAAACAGATCTTTAGTTTTGAAACTTAGACTATATCAGTCTGATCTTTGTCTGATGTCTGGTGCTGTTTGAACTAGAAATCATATATATAGACACCTGAACTGAGCATTACCATCACAAAATTCTGTAGAAAGAGACAAAGCGAATGTGCGGCCATTACCTGTCTCTCTTCAATCTTGGGTACTAAAATAATAATTCTATTTAGTCCGTAAGTAATATTATAAAAAAAAAAAAAAAATTCAAAAAACCCGACTGTAAAAAAGGACTTATAAGTTCCAAACAAGTCACTTTTCAAGCAGTCTGAGGGCCGGGCCACAATATGCCGAGCGATGCAACCACTTTGCCGCATCAGCGTGCACACGTAGTACGCGGCGTCACAACAATGTAAGAGCGGGGGCACACGACGCGTTGTGGCGTCGCACCGCAAAGATTTCACCGTATCGGAGGGCACACGAGCGGCACTCGTGCCCGCCGATACCGAGCTGATATCGGCGGGCACGAGTGCTGCTCGTGTGCCCGCCGATACGATATAGTTGCGGCGCCGCAGTGAGCGGAGACATCAACTCCGGTAACACATCTGCGGTCTGCGACGCCGGAGCGGTTTACACCTTCCTCCTTGTCTTGGTGCGGTAAGCGTGCGGCGCATCGCACTGTGTGGTATACTATGGACATTTGTATGTATTACGCCGGAGCCGCACCGCATCGTGTGGCCTCGCCCTGATCCAGTTGGTGGCAGTTACTTTAGTTCTATTATTGATTTTATGCCACCAACTACATCAGACTGCTTGAAAAGTGACTTCTTTAGAACTTTTAAGTTGTTTTTTCCAGTTGGGTTTTTTTGAAAATATTCAATTTTTTATTTTCTACATTTTAGTTGGCTATATTTTTGGAATCGGCTCCTCGAACCCTTTATTTTGATACCCCACTTAATATAGTTCGCCGACTTCATTTTTTTTCTTTTTCACGATACGGCGTCTGGTTGTCGCCATATTGTATTTTACTGTCATGTCTTTATTAGCACTCGAAAGATTAAGACGAATTAATTAACGTAAGAATTATCAAAATCGGCCCGCGCGTTTGGTCTCTAAAGTGCCACAAAGGAACAAACATACCTACATAGGCTGGTAAAACACATTACCATCCCTTGCGTCGCGCAGTCGGGTAAAAATAAAGGAGACGTATTTTTCTGATTAATCAAATCAATAAAAAATATTACAAAGATAAAGCGCATCAAAGTTCAGGAGTGGAGAGCTTGTTAGTGTTACGTCACTTTTGAGTAAAGGTGGGTGGGTAAAAAAAGGTGACGTTACGTAAAATTTCAACGCACAGTGCGTATCGTCCCTTATTTTTTTTACGAGATAAAATGACAAATACGTATCCAATAATTTTTTAATCTTACTAACGGACCAAATAGATTTTTTGTCATCTACCCTATTGCTTTTTCACTCTCACACACTGTTCTGAAAATTACTTGACATCTGAACAGTTAAAGCTTAGTCTAGGTCAATCAATCAATCTTTGTCAATGGGGCCGATTCTGTTAGGCACAAACTAAACTTAATTTAGGCTATTGCTATCTTTTTCTCTCTAATAAAACAAGAAAGAGACGGACGTAAATTAGAGCTGTCAAATTTAGTTGAACTAAAATTTCCATAAAAATTAAGGGTACACGTAAAAACATGTCGATTAAAAACACAGTGAAGCGCGCAAGGCGTAAATTAGTTTGACATCTCTAACTTAGTTCATAGCTATAGCCGTCCTTTACTCGCACTGCCTTTTAGTAAAAGATAGCGATTCTCTAATTTTAGTTTAGTTATTGAACAAGAGAATCGGCACCAATGTTTGCAACTTATGATTGTGATTTATCAGTCATGAGTTTTAGGTCCAAATTAAACTGCTTAGCCAGGATACTGTATTTAGGTACTTATTTGATACTTACTCGACGGAATGTCCGATAGCAATTTTATAAAGTGTTTCTTCGTCCTTCGTAGTCGCTTTCCGTTTCAAGCGTTCAAATAATATTATGTAGGCAAGTATGCCCAGAGCGCCGCCGTATATGCCTAGCTCTTCTAAGAACATTATCATGGCAACTATCATGTTTTTAACTCCTTTCACTATCTATAAAATAAAAAAATCATGTTATTATATGGTTACCGCCGCCTATGGACGTATTCAACACAAGAGGCTTCGCAGAGGTGCTGTTAGCACACAGAAAAGGCTCGCTGCTAGGCGGCAGAAATAAGTGTGAAGATTCACAAACAACACGAACGACAGAAGCTACAATAATTATCGACAGACGGCAAACGACTGAAACCCCGTCCAGGGCTAGTAGCTTTTGCGGGTGCTAAAGCTGGCGCGAAGTTTCAAGCATAAGAAACAGCCGTTTGCGTGAATACTGAAGTGACTATGGTGACACAAAGGAGCGCCCGCACTAGCGAGCGATCGTGTGTTTTAACCTTTTTTTTTTTCTTTTCAGGGTTGCGTACCCGAAGTGTCCAAACGGAGACCTATTGCTGTCACTCACGTGTCCGTCTGTCTCTGTCCGTGTGTCGTCTGTCACACAGGTTTTACAGCCAAACAGTTGCAGCTACAGTCTTCAAATTTTCACAGTATAAGTATGACCCAGTCATACAAATAGTCAAAAATACATTTGGCACGGAACGGGCAAGCGCTTGGTCGGTTTTTTTTTTGAGAGTGGGAAATCATCGGATGGCTGCTCCCGCTCTGGGTGGAGCGGGAGGGCGTGTCAGACTCTTACTAAAACCCACTCTCGTTCCACGGCCACGGTAACTGTTTCGGACACTGCCACGACCGTGTGCTTTACCCTTAGGAAACACGTCTAATCTGTTTTGCACACTACAGCAATTCACGATGCCTTGTGGCCATCGCGTCCGAACCCGTCCTCTTTTTTTTTTCATTTTGGCTTCGCACGGTTTGTGCATTTAGCCAGTGGTGCGGATTTTGTTGTCCACAAACTAAACTTAATTTAGGCTATTGCTATCTTTTTCTCTCTAATAAAACAAGAAAGAGACGGACATAAATTAGAGCTGTCAAATTTAGTTTGAACTAATATTTCCATAAAAATTAAGGGTACACGTAAAAACATGTCGATTAAAAACACAGTGAAGCGCGCAAGGCTTAAATTAGTTTGACATCTCTAACTTAGTTCATAGCTATAGCCGACCTTTTCTCGCACTGCCTTTTAGTAAAAGATAGCGATTCTCTAATTTTAGTTTAGTTATTTAACAAGAGAATCGGCACCAGTGTCAAGATAATTAAGAAAGTATTTAATTTTAGATACAGAATACTCTCACTTTTTTCCATTAGAATGCAGATGTACATTCTAAGATTTTTACAGTATTTGGCAGCAAATAAATCAAGTCAGCCTTCTCGACAAGCTTCCCTGAGGTAGTCAATACTACGACAAAATTCTTAGCGGTTTTTTACCGAGATCGCGCCTGTTTAAATGATTCCACATATTGTCCAGTTGCATAGTCACTTCAGACACAAAACTACACCAATTTAACATCACAATATCGACTAGGAATCAATTTGCGAATAATTAAAACAGCCACTGAACTTCACTCGAAAAAATCCCGCCAAAACTCCCCACCCGTCCTTATCACTATTTTTTTTTGTGGGTGGGAAATCATCAGGTCACTTCTTCAAACTCTGGGTGGAGCGGGAGGGCGTGTCAGACTGACTAAAAGTCGTGTTCCTTCAGTTGCCCTATGCGAACCACAGCCGCGGTGACTCTATCGAGCAATCCCGCGAACTGGACAAGGCCTTCTTTTTTTTTGCCGGGGTGGAAAGTCCTCATGGACGTCCTTCGCTTGGGGCGGGCGAAAGGGTCTGTCAGACTCTTACTGACTAAAAACCACCCCGGTGTTCCCTCATATACTTGACTCGAGGGCTGCGGGTGCGAATGGGACTTCCGCTGCCCCGGACTAGTACCGGCCCGCTCTGTCTGAGTATTACGGTCATCAAATAGAGAAAAAAACAAAATATTCCAATTACCCTCTTAGGATCCGAGCTGATATCTCTTTGCCACTGCTTCAGTTGAACAGAACGTTTCGGAGAAGCATTTGGTAGTGTTACGTCCATGATCAGGTTATGAGCTACCATTAACATCTCCACAACTTTTCTAGACACGTCAGACGGTATCAAAGCATGGTAGAATTGAACCATCTCGTTTGGATTTGTCGAGTAACTGAAAAAAATAAAACGTTCATGGAATATGGTTAAAAAGTTGCCATTGCAGATAAGACAGAAATAGATTTGTAGATTTGCGATTTTAGTCTTTGGGATTGATTTCTGTTCAATAACCAGAGTTTATCTGATTGACAGTCCTATTTGTTTCAGACCTTTGCGTTTGTGAACACTTGGTTCAATTTACCTAGCCTTGTTTAATTTTAGCTAAGTACTTGTGGTCGGCTTCCAGTTCAACTGAATACAGCTGATTACCAGTATTTTACATGGAGCTACTGCCTATCTGACGTCCACAACCCAGTAACCGTGTAGCACGATACCCTGTGATAAAACTGGCTGGAAATTATTCGGACTTCTGTCTGAACTTCAAAAATCTGCAAATAACAGACGGAACCAGCTGCTTAACATGCTTTCCTAGGAACGGATGGGTTTTAATTTTTGGTAAATATTGAATGGCCAATCCACGAACGGACCTTGGCAAGCATTGCTTAAACTTGAAGATCGAGTCGTGGGACTGTTTATTTAGCCACGAGCCTTTCTTATGAAAACTGGATTACAGAAGATTTTTAATTATTATCGAAATTAAATAATATAGATAATTCGAATCTCCAACTTTGTTGAATCAATAGCCATTGAGATTTGTTTATCTGTAATCCTCAGAAACGGGTTATAAATGAAGAAAAAATACATACTGTAACACTTGGCAGAGCTCATCAACAGTTGCAATGGTCGCATGAAATGTTATCTCTAACTCATGGAGTGTCTCCTCCACTTTCGTGGTCTTCACGTTCGCATTGAGGAGAGTTGCCGTTAAACCTAAAAAAAAAAAATATTATTCAAGCTTATCATCATCATCATTTCAGCCGAAAGACGTCCACTGCTGGACATAGGCCTCCACAAGTGTCGCCACAACGACCCATCTTATGCGTCTCACATCCATCGGCTACCCGCGACCCTCACCAAGTCACTATATCACCTTTTGGGAGGCCTTCCAACGCCGTGTCTTCCGGTACGCGGTCGCCACTCGAGAACTTTTCAGCCCCATCGACCAGCTGCTCTGCGAGCAATGTGTCCTGTCCACTGCCACTTCAGTTTGGCTTTTGTTCGGGCTATGTCGGTAACCTTGGTTCTCTCTTTTTTTTTTTTTTTGAGGCATCTCCCGCTCTGGGTGGAGCGGGAGGGCGTGTCAGACTCTCACTGATTAAAACCCACCCCTGTTCCTTCCCTGCCCTGAGTGCCCAGGGGCGCGGTAACTCTGTTTCGAATTTATCCACAACCCCTGGGCAAGCATCGGCCATGACGGGCCCCGTCATGGTTTGCTGACAACTCTTTGAGGCGCGCGTGGAACACTACGCGCCGTCGACTCTCGGGCCTGGTGCTGATCGGACGGCGAGCTACCCACTACTCGCCGTCCGCAGGCCCGGGTAACCTTTGTTCTCTTGTGGATATCATCATTTCTAATTCGATCGCGCAAAACTCCGAAAGAACCAAGAAACTTCAAGGTTATAAGTGAAAGCCTAATTAAATTACCATACAATAGGTATATAGTTATCTCTGTTCATTCAAAAGCTTATGTTCCTATTGGGACATAACTACATCCGGTCCATTGCAGGTAAATTTTAAGCATATAGTGAAGGAGTAATTTGCAAAACATCAAATGCATGCATAGCTGGACTCGAATTCGGACCCACGACCACAGCTCAGTTCGCATCTCTGGGACAACACTTCTCCTTATTGTATTCCCATGATTAAAACTAAATAATGACTTGTGTGAATAACACAGGAAACGCCTTACAATACAGAAGCACTTTACATAAACAAAGCACGAATAATACCAAGAAACAATGTGTTCACATTACCGAGTACTCGCGGCTGTTTAGATTTCGGGCAGCTCGCGAAATGTTTCATGATGATTCGCATGGGGTGATCAACTACGGCGTGGTGACACTCGTCGAATATCAACAGGTTAATATCTTCAATTTTGATAAACTGGTGGGTCAACATGTCGCTTAGGATCTGACTTGTCATTACGATAACCTGAAAAATAAAGAACATACTTAATATTATAGTTAAAAAAAACTAAAAACCCTGAGTGACATCATTTTATTTTTTGTATTTTGCTCAAGAAACCCGTTCATTTTATACCCATACCATGGGCATGCTTAAAAAACAACTAGTCCGCCATATTGAATTTAGATAGTCACTTAGCATTGTCATCCAAACTAAACATGTATGAAAAATTTCAGCTCAATCAGAAACCGGGATTTAGCTAAAATTTCAGAAACCGGGTCAAATTTTAACTTCTAATATAAAAAAAAATGTATATATTATTTTACTAATAAAAGCGTGTAAAAAAGTAGGAACTGTTCGTTGACATTTATGACAGAAAACATGAACCCCAACCTTATCAGAATAAAAACTTTTTCTAACACAAAATAGAACCGACTTCAAAAAAGTTACTTTGCACTTTTTTTGGAAGTCAGTTCTATTTTTGGTAAAAAAGTTATTATTTTTCACTTTATAAGTTGCGATTCCCCATTTAATTGTGTTAACGGCGGCGGCGTCAGCGGTGGACGTATTTAGAACGTAAAAAAATGTCGCTATCGAAACTGGCACGCACGGTATTGCCTTGAAATAAGTGCGTTCTTCGCTCAAGGTGTCATTCAATCAAATGTAACTTAGATAGGTAATAAAACTTGCCACTACTACTAGGAAATTGTTGCTTTTTTTCGTCATTCAACATGTCTGTACTTATAGACCCCGAGTGGTCCGCGTTGGTCGCTGAAGCAGCTGGACCGGGAGCTACTCCTGGAAGCCTCGATTGTGCAGGCCTGGGTGACATCACCGGACAGGCCTGCCGACATTAACGACGAGGCAGAGTGGTTTCAGCAGGCCATGTCCGAGATTTGTGACATGGCAATGCCCCGGGTCCAGCTTTGTGCTCGGCGACAGGTGTACTGGTGGTCGCCGGAGCTTACGGCTCTGCGCCAAGCGTGCATAGCCGCACGACGCCGCCGGTACACCAAGCACCGCAGGCTCCGTAACCGTCCGCCGGATACGGAAACCATCGAGGTGGAGCTGTACGATGGGTACAGAGCGGCGAGGACCGCCCTCCGAGCTGAGATCAGGCGGGCCAAGAAATAGGCCTGCGAGGAGTCGCTGGGGTCTCTGAACAGAGAACCGTGGCCCATACAAAGTGGTGCGGGATAAACTTCGCCCATGGGCGCCCTCGCTGACGCAGTCTCCAGCCTGAGCTCGTGGAGGGCGTGGCGCTCTGTTCCCTTCACGAGGGGAACACACTCCCTCGCCTATGGCTTCGCCTCCTGCGGTGACTGACGTAGACCGACCCGACGACGACGATGCTCCCGAGGTGACCGAGGTAGAGCTAAGAGCGGCGGTGCGCAGGCTAAATGTCAAAAGCACGGCCCCAGGACCCGATGGCTTTCATGGGAAAGTCTGGGTCCTGGCCTTGCAAGAGGCTCTCGGGCCTCGACTGGGAGGACTCCTAAGCGCATGCATGAAGAGGGGCCAGATTCCGCTTCGTTGGAAGACGGGGAAGCTGGTCCTGATCAAGAAGCCGGAGCGCCCCGCGGACTCTCCGTCCGCTTACCGGCCCATTGTGCTGCTCGCCGAGGTGAGCAAGCTCTTCGAAAGAGTAATTGCAGACCGCCTCGTCGGGCATCTGGTGCGGGTGGGGCCGGATCTGGCGGAGAGCCAGTACGGCTTCCGCAGGGGTCGGTCCAGGTAGGATCGTCATGGCGGTGTCTCTGGACATCGCCAATGCCTTCAACACCCTGCCCTGGAGTTGCATAGGGGAGGCACTCCGGTATCACCAGGTGCCGCTCTCCCTCCGTCGCGTGGTCGAGGCATATTTGAAGGACAGGGCCGTCATCTACCCCGGTCACCAGGGAGAATGGAACCGGCGAGAGATGTCGTGCGGTGTTCCACAGGGATCAGTCCTGGGACCGCCCCTGTGGAACATCGGGTACGACTGGGTGCTGCGCGCCGACCTCCCCAGCGGCGTCAGCATAGTTTGTTACGCTGACGACACGCTAGTCCTGGCGCAGGGGAGGTCGTACCAGGCGGCGGCCGACTTGATGTCACGCGGGGTTGCGACAGTCGTTGAGAGGATCCGGCAACTGGGACTCGAGGTGGCATTGCACAAGTCAAGTCCGAGGCCATGTGTTTTCATGGTCCTCGGAACGCGCCACCCGCGGGTTCCCAGATAACGGTAGGACGATGAGGTACCTGGGTCTCGTCCTCGACAGCCGATGGAACTTCGTCGAGAATTTCCGACGTTTGGCTCCCAGATTGGAGCGGGCCAGTGCTGCTTAGAAGCGGCTCCTACCCAATCTGGGGGGTCCAAACGCCTCTTGCCGGAGGCTCGCGTTGATCGTGCGGTCCATGGCCCTTTACGGGGCACCGGTGTGGGCGTGTTCAATAAGACGGCGAGCTGGTCGCCGGTTGAACGCGTCCCAAAGGGTCATGGCCATTCGGCTCATTTGAGGATACCGCACGGTCTCCAGTGAGGCGGCGAGCCTCCTTGCCGGACTGTCACCATGGGATCTAGAGGCCAAGGTACTCGCGCTGCTCTGGGAGTGGCGCGAAGCCGGGGCGAAACTCTGCTGCCGCGACATCTCGCGGCTCGGCGGACGGAGCTCTGGTAGGATCTTATGGCGACATGGAGACAGCGATTGTCGCAACCCAGCGCTGGGCACGCCACCATTGCGGCGGTAGTGCCTTTCTTTGAGGAGTGGCTGGAGAGGCGTCACGGCGGGCGTCCTCACCTTCCGCCTGACGCAGGTCCTCACCGGACACGGTTGTTTCGGGAGGTTCCTGCATCAGATCGGGCGGGAGGAAATGCCCGGGTGTTACCACTGCGCGGATCACCCAGAGGACACGGTGGAGATCTGCCACGCGGAGCACCGCCGTGTCCTCGTGGATGCGATAGGTGGCAGCGACCTCTCGCGCCCGGCCCTGGTTCAGGCCATGGTACGGAGCGAGAGGGAATGGGAGGCAGTCTCCGCCTTCTGCGAAGCAGTAATGCTCGTGAAGGCGGAGGCCGGACGCGTGAGGGAAGCTCAACGGAGTGGCCCTCACGGCCCCGGCCGCTACAACCGCAGGTAATAGGCGTACTGGGCGTAGGACGTCGCGAGACGATCTCCGGCCACCGTAGACCCGGGCCTGCGGACAGCGAGCAGTGGGTAGCTCGCCGTCCGATTAGCACCAGGCCCGTGAGTCGACGGCGCGTAGTGTTCCACGCGCGCCTCAAAGAGATGTTGTCAGGCACCACTGACGGAGCCCATCGTGGCCGGTGCCTGCATGCCTAGGGGTAGCGGATAAATTCTGAAAATGAGTTACCGTACCCCTGGGCACTCAGGCAGGGAAGGAACATGGGTGGGTTTTAGTCAGTAAGAGTCTGACACGCCCTCCCGCTCTACCCAGAGCGGGAGAAGTCATTGGATGATTTCCCAACCCAAAAAAAAAATGTCTGTACTTATGTTTAGGATGTTTCAACATTGTTATAGCAGGTTTATTAAGTATTTCACTTATAAATTATTGCATATTCATTATTATAAATGACACAACGCGCGAAAAAAAACAAAATATTTTGTTTCGATCACGCGGTGTCGATTGCGTCCACCGTCGCCGCCGCGCGCGTCGCTCTGAGCTGTGGCCGCCTCTATACGAGCTAAGCTAGTACATTTGTTTCATTGGCTAACAGCGCCGCGCGCCGCCACTGCGTGCCGCTCGACTCACATAGCGCCGCTGGTCGCGCCGCAATTCGCACCGCCCGGTAGCTGTGGCATACATTATAGAATTTCCTATATTTGTTTTCGCCGCTCACCGCTTTTCGCGCCTCTCGCCGCGCCGCAATTCGCACCGCTGGTAGCTGTGGCCAGGGGGTTATACCTAAATAATATTGCACTGTAGCACAGTGCATTAACAGTACGCGATGCCGCCAAGTACTAACAAAGACGAGTAATGAACCTCGTTTGCGATTACTTTGAAGCGTTTTTCGGCGGAATTCTTAAACGCAACTCCATCTTAAGTCCATTACTGTAAGTGTCGTTTGAGAATGCAGGAACAAGACGGTAGTAATGCAGGTAATGTATTCTAGCAGGTAGTATAGTTGTTCTGGGTTTTGGTGTCGTTTAGTGAGTTTACATGTTTGTGAATGCAGCCACGACACAGGAATATTTCCTAGTGCGGGACAAAGTTTAAAAATAAAAAAATAAATAGTAAATTAATCCAGAAACCATGGATAAAAATATAACACTTAATCGAAATGGTATATTACCTGATTTTGTTCCAGTTCGGCGTCCCATTTGATTTTGTCCCAGTAATCAACTCCATCCTCACTGCTGTACGCACCCACGCCAGTTACTGCACACAGCTTTTCTATGACTTTCTTCTACAAAAATAAATAAAAAGTTTAAAATAGAATACTTGCATAGAATTCCACCATCTATAGTATTAATATTGAAAACAAGTCTCCGGGGTTAAAACCAATAATATGATTATATACCCAACTCCCCCCCTCCCCTCCCTTTAACTCATGTAAATTTAAAATAAGCTGTTGAGTTTCCAAATAAATAAATAAAATAAAATAATAATAATAGTAAGTGCGAGTAATCGTGCTCAGGAGAAAGATGTATAATCCAGTAAGATGATGTGTGTGTGTGTGTGTGTGTGTGTGTGTGTGTGTGTGTGTGTGTGTGTGTGTGTGTGTGTGTGTGTGTTAAAAGAAAAGAAGAAGTGTGTTAATAATGGATTGAATAAACAGGAGGTATTTAAATTGATTTAAAATAATAATTTAAAAAAACTTTTTTACAAAAAAATAGAACAGACTTCCAAAAAAAGTGCAAAATAACTTCAATTTCGGAAGTCGGTGTTCCTGGTTTTGTGTCTTCGATATTTGACACCGACTTCCGAAATTGAAGTTATTTTGTACTTTTTTTGGAAGTCGGTTGTATTTTTTTGTAAAAATGTTTTTTATTTTTCACTTTCTAGTTGTGTTTCCCCATTAAACTGTGTTAACAATTCATAGACATACGATCGCAGCAATCGCGGTTAATTTGCTGTCAATTTTTGAAGAGTTCTGTTGTCTGTCTCCGAAACCCAAAATTTAAATGGAACAATTTCGGAACAAACCCCTTTCGAACAAAAAACGAATTTGGAAATCCGTCAATATATGACGGAGTTATGCCCGAACATACATCAAAAAAAAAAAAAAAGCATCCGAATTGATAACCTCCTTTTTTTTGAAGTCGGTTAAAAATTGGTATATTGCTATATCAACATGTACGTTATTTCACGAGTAAGCAAGTTATAACGGGGCAGCAAGAAGTTCTTCCGTGTCCGTCAGGTAGTTACACTCCTGGACCCAATTCCTTACCTTCATTTTGTACTTATTTACTGGTAAGCTCTATAAACAGAGACCTAGTTATGTTATTGCACGGGGTCTCATCCCGAACAAAGAAAATTTAGTTCAAACAAACAAACAACAGATGGCGTAATATGTATCGATTTCTTAATGAAGTCTACGTAACATTAATATTTTGAAAAAAAAATTGGTAAAAACTGTATTTTCTTATTTAATAAATAACCCTCAGCATAAAATTGTGGAATCCTGGGCTCCTAATTCAATTTTAGATGTTTATTGGAACGAATCCTCAGGCATTTATATTTCTTGTACCAATAGATGGCGCTGTTTGAAGTTTTAGAGTTTATCCATTCAACCTTTAAAATTTGTATAGTGAAACATTTTGAAACTGTAAAATTGTTATGAAGTGCCAAAAATACTTAATAGTAATTCCTCAATGTGTGGGAAAACATTAGTAAGACTTTATGTAAATTCATTCAACTTGCAAGCCGTCGCTGCTAACACCATCTAGCGAGGTGTAGAGGAAGGGCCCGAATGAAGAACAAAAGTTGCTTTTGCAAGTCGAAAACCCATAATTACGGCGGTACCGTTTCTTTGTATGGGATGAGGCATCTGTACGCTAGTATTATATTATCTGTGGTTATTGTGTAGAAAGCGACCTAGATAGCAAAAGAAGCGTTTAGAGAAAATAGTAGTGAGCCGATTATAGTAGCGGTCTGAGCGATCAAATCCACTTTTACCATGTGATAGTAAGGGGTTGAAAGTAAGGAGTCCATGCCGTTTTAGGGCAGTTTGTAATATGAACTGCTGACGTACAGTTCGAACTTTAGTCGCTTTGTATAAGAGTGCTGTGGGATATTCGAATGATAGGAAGAACGAAGACCTTCAAGATAGCTCTCCGCTCTCTACGTTCTTTCCAGTTCCAAGAAATGATTAGTCAAGTGGTCAAAAGATCACAGTGATCGATTTGGGAAGTAGAAATAACACTAATCCCAATAAAAAAGCGAAAGTGTTTGCAAATTGAAAAACCGGCCAAGTGCGAGTCTGACTCGCGTGGGGTTCAAAGGGTTTCTAACAAATAATATTTTTCTTATTTTTTTTTTTATTTTAGACTCGGGCAGTTTCAAGGGGAATTGCTCAATTTTTATCTATTTTCTTAAGAGCGTTAACGCCGATTTTGGCTGCTCGACCCAAAAAGCGTACTTTTCAAACCGTTAAATCTCTTTATAAAACTTATATAACGAAAGTGTGAATTACTAATTACTGTAGGAAATATTACGAACTCAAAAGTTATCTGTGAACATTTTTACATTAATAGAGTATTCGTGAATTGTAACCATATCAACGAACAGTTTTCTTAATTTCTTTTACAGTGGTAATTTCGGAGCTTAAAATATCCGAAATTACTCATAAATTTTACAAACAAACAAGCATGTTCAATTGTTCAGATTCTTGAGCAAAAAGTTATGCAATTTTTTTTTTGATTTTCGTCTCATAACATAGTAACATCAAGCAATAAACAAAGTGAAATAAACAAGAAAAAGTGGTTGCTAAATTCATTATTTCCTCCTATAAATATTACTTAATTTTACAAAATAAAGGTGTATTGTAATAGAAGAATATCTTATCTAAAACTTGCAATTTAAAATTTCAACTAAATTAGATTAATTATTTTTCTATAAATATTTTAAAACCACTATAAAACTCGACGCGCAAATGTTTAAAATTTAGTCTGCCGCGAGGCCTTTCAGAGAGTGGACGCATCGCTCGGTGCTCTACGCGTGACCTTGCCCGACACTTGGCGTTGAGTGAGTTTATAGTGCGACCTAACGATCTTGGTTTGGTAAGTAAAATATTAAATTTTATTTAAATGACTGACAACAATATTTTTCAAAACAACAAATATTGTTTCAGATACCATGGGGAATAAAAACCTAAAAACAAAACTAGGTTTATCGAGAAAAAAAAAGAGAATGAATAGAGAGCTTTTAGCTAAAGTAAGGGCTAACAGGTTCGTAAAATAATATTTTTTATTTGCTATTTATAGTCCTCGTCTAATAACTTACTTCATTCTATAAACCAACCAATCCAAATCAAAATTGACTACGACCAACATCAAAGTTGTAAGAAAAAATACTTTCGTCGATTATCTGATACCACATTTTTTTACAAGCTTTTATTTAACTTGCAATGTTTGTATGTATGTTTGTTTGTTCGGTTTAAACCTTGCAACTTAATTTTAAAGCAGTTATAGGGTAGTAGCAGTTTTTAGGGTTCCGTAGTAAAACAAGGAATCCATTAGTTTCCCTATGTCCGTCTGACTGTCTGTCTGTCTGTCCGCGTCTTAGCTTACATACTACGGGTTTACTAGAAAGCTATAATTTGACATATTAATCACGCCGACAATATGGAAAAAATAAAAACTTGAAAAAAAAAATTTCTGGTTACCTCTCTTACACGTAAAGTTATTTTGTACAACCCGGTCACATTATCTCGAGACCTCGCATTCCCCGCCCCGTTCTCCTTTCAACCCCGCGCTCGCCACGCCGAGCCAGTACTGTTAGCCGACGCGACGTGACGTCATCGACGCCAGGTCAGATAATGTGACCGGGTTTTGTATGTTTTTATTTTTGGAACGAAGTTCCATAGCGCGCGTTGCGAAAGGGGGCTAGACGGAAAAAATTAGGAACAAAAGTTGTAACTTGAGTTGAGTTGAGTTTAGTTGAGTTGGGTTGAGTTGAGTTGAGTTGATTTGGGTTGAGTTGAGTTGAGTTTGGTTGAGTTGGGTTGAGTTGAGTTTGGTTGAGTTGGGTTGGGTTGAATTGAGTTGAGTTGGGTTGGGATGAGTTGAGTTGGGTTGAGTTGGGTTGAGTTGAGTTGAGTTGAGTTGGGGTGAGTTGAGTTGAATTGGATTGAGTTGGGGAGTGTTGAGTTGAGTTGGGGTGAGTTGAGTTGAGTTGAGTTGGGGTTAGTTGAGTTGAGATGAGACGAGACGAGACGAGATGAGATGAGATGATGAAGTATAACTTCTTACGTGCGTACATAAGTACACACACACTTTTTTTTTGAGTCTGTGCGTAATATCATTTTTACATAAGACTATGAGTCGGCAACTCGGCAGTGCGGTTAATATTACAATATATTTGTTAATAATAAAAAATATAGTATTATAACTTAAAAAAATTAAAATTATTTTACAAATCCTTCACTAATTAATCGAAAGGAACTTCGTTCCATCCGGGTGTCCCTTGACACCTCTCAAGTTTTTTTATTTTGTTTATGGATGTATGTAATGTTTATGTTATGTAGTGTATCTATGCAATGTTGACAGTTTAGGTCTTTTATTTACTAACCTCTTTACTATATTAAGCATATAAAATGCTTTCTCATAACAAGGTATGTGTACTTACTGGTTTATGCTTATCTTCAGGCATTGTAAAGAAAAAAATATTGTTGAGAACACAGAAGATATTGAAAAGAAAGAAAAGGTAACGTATAAGTACAAGTAAGGTATTGTTAACAATTTCTTAATTATGTAAGTATGATATTACCTACATCAATTTTTTTAGGACTTAGCCTTTTCTTCTCAAACCAGCCTAAGCCTAAAAGCAGCCGCGTCATCCCAAACTATTGAAGCGTTTGACTCGGTAATATATTCACAAGTAACGTATTTTTAACAATTTCATACTTATGTATGGTATTACCAACTTCTTAACATATCATCTTAACATACCAAGACTACTCCGTGTCTCGGAAAGCACGTTAAGCCGTTGGTCCCGGCTGTCAATCGTGTTTTTTTTTAAATGTACATACAAGTGCTATAATTGTTTTGAATAAAGAATACTTAGATACTGAAATGTTTTATTTTCCAACAAGAATACTTTATAATTTGCTAGAAGACCATCGCAACTTCGTACATCCATCCATACATCCTCACAAACTTACGTGTTTGTAATATTACTCATAGATAAATTTTACATTTGTACACACTGCAACATATCAAGCTATATATTTCTAGTATAAGCTGACATCTCATTCCATGGAAATTTTATACAATGCGAGATCGGCTTATACTGGAAATGTATAGCTTGATATGTAGCCGATTGTCCCACTTCTAACTTTTCTCTTCTGATTACCTAGTCCTTACTTACTGTACTGTATAAAGTATCCAAAATTACCTTTTTACTTCACAAGGCAAGTAGTAAGTAACATAAATATATGAATAGTAAATAAAAATCAACTGACCGTAAAATAATAATCATTAAACATAACTCAACGGATCAACATGGGTTAGTTTGACTATAATGACAGAGCGCACACCAACTCTACTCACACAACCACGCGCTTATCTGTGTGGGTGGAAAGAGCACTTTTTCACATTTACCTAAACTCGGTGCCGCGGATTTGACGTTAACGCTCTTAAACAACTTCAAAACTCAATAATTTATTGCATTCCATATATGCGTTTAATAGGTGGTATAACGTAATAAAAAATCATTATGGATTGTCGGGCACAGCAAAGTAGGAGAGAGGAAGAGGGTTAAGTAGTAATTCAAGCAATTTAATAGTTATAAATTATTAGTTCTGTTTTATTGGGTGTGTATATTATATTAAATAAGGTATGGTGTAAGGTGTTTATAGGTATAATAATTGTAAGTAATTATTATTAAATTCTTATATTATTATTTCATTATTCTTCATCTTAAATTATTATACCTATTGGTATTTTATTAGATATTATGGTATTATTTATGTATTTATATTTATGGATTTTCTATTTTTCTGCTTATTGTTTGGTGTATAAGAGTGGGAATAATTTTATTTTGAAATCGATTTATCATCTAAAAACTCCTTTACTGTGTAGTATGACTTTGATTCCAGAAATCGCTTCAAATTATTATTAAATAATTGTTTTGCTTACGAGTACTTCTCTAATATCTTCTGGACAGTTTATTTTAAAATTATGAAAAAATACGTTTGAGACCCTCACACTGTGCCCACATTGTTAGAGGCTTTTTTTTTTGGGGTGGCAAATCATCCTATGACTTCTTCCGCTCTAGGGTGGAGCGGAAGGGTGTGTCAGACTCTTACTGACTAAAACCCACCCCTGTTCCTCCCTGCCCTGAGTGCCCAGTGGCGAGGTAACTCTTTCGAATTTATCCTCAACCCCCGAGCAGGCATCGGCCGTGGCAGGCCCCGTCCCTATTGCTGACAACTCTTTGAGGCGCGCGTGGAACACTACGCGCCGTCGACTCTCGGGCCTGGTGCTGATCGGAGGGGCTCAAAGGTATTTTTTATGGTTTCGCACCCGAAGGGTCCAAACGGGGCCCTATTGCTGTCGCTCACTTGTCCGTCTGTCTGTCGGTCGTCTGTCACACAGGTTTTAAAGCCAAACGGTTGGAGCTACAGTATTTCAAAGTATAAGCATCTTGTTAACCCAAAGCCATACAAATAGTCAAAGATACGTTTGGAACGGAACCCTAAATGTACGAAGTCCGACAAGCACTTGTCCGGGTTTTTTCATTTGATACGCACGGTAAAGTTTAAAAAACTTTATCATTTAATTTTCCGATTTCCACTCCATAAGTAGTCCATATTTATTTATATGAATATCTGAGAACCAAACACGGACGTGTATGGATCGGATATTCATATCGCGGATCGCTCCTGTCGATTCAGAGCAAAATGGCAATGAGACGGACAGACAGACACACGAGTGATCCTATAAGGGGTGAGCTGTTTTTTCATTCGGACGTTCGGAACCCTAAAAACTACTTCTAACAACTACTCCGTTTTCATCTTCCTCTTGCATAAATTATGTTTCGATTCCAACATAATATAACTACTTACAATACAACTAAACTAAATAACTTAAAAGGTATTTATGTCGTAGGTTTATGACACCATCAGGTTTTTGATCAAGAACCAGAATAAGACAAAATTATTTGTTACGTTATCAATTTATCATAAACCTGATAAAATCCAGTTTTTTTTTTATCAAAAACCTGAACTTGTTTAGGTTTATGGCCCGGGTCTACGGTGGCCGGAGATCGTCTCGCGACGTCCTACGTCCGCTGCGTCTCCTGCGGCAGGCGGTAGCGGCCGGGGGCGTGAGGGCCACGCCGTTGAGTCTCCCTCACCCATCCCGCCTGCGCCTTCGCGAGCATTACTGTTTCGCAGAAGGAGGAGACTGCTTCCCATTCCCTCTCGCTCCGTACCATGGGCTGAACCAGGGCCGGGCGCGAGAAGTCGCTACCGCCTATCACATCCACGAGGACATGGCGGTACTCCACCCAGGCGGGGCAGACTTCCACCGTATGCTCCACCGTGTCCTCTGGGCGATCCGCGCAGTGATACTCGAACACCCGGGCGTTTCCTCCCGACTTATCCGAAACAGAGACCCTCCGAAACAACCGTGTCCGGTGAGAACCTGCGTCAGGCGGAAGGTGAGGACGCCGTGATGATGGCGTGCCCAGCGCTGGGTTGCGACAGTCGCTGTCTCCATGTCGCCATGAGATCCTGCCGGAGTTCCATCCGCCGAGCCGCGAGGTGTCGCGGCAGTGGAGTTTCGCCCCGACGTTTGGCCTCCTCGCGCCACTCCCAGAGCAGCGCAAGGACCTTGCCCTCCAGATCCCATGGCGACAGTCCGGCGAGGAGGCTCGCCACCTCACAAACATTTAAGCTCTTGACGCGATCGAATGGAATATTGCACAGTCAACGTGTGCAAGCTGGGTTTTGAACATACAATCACAAGCATACCTACGTATCAGTTGTTCTAACCTCTCGTATAAGGTTACCTACAATTACATCTAACAAAACAGTTGAATTAGGGAGGTGTTATGTGCTAACGACGATCGTAAGTAAGGAAAGACGACGGAGCCCCGTAATAAGGTGTAATAAGGTGAGTAGTACTTCTACCTCGTGACCTCGTGGTACTTCTAACAAATGGTTTAAAAAAATAACCACGAAGGGGCCATCCCCTTCGTGGTTATTTAGATGGCAGGGTCTGTTCGCTTGCTTCGCTCGCTCACTGGACCCTGCCATCCCTTTCTAACGTAACCTGTCCGTGTCGGGGTGCCCTAAGTTCCCGAGCTCATTTAGCTCGCTCTTGGACAAAAATCTTTCATTCGATCGCATCAACAGCTTATCATAAACCTAAACAAGTTCAGGTTTTTGATAAAAAAAAACCTGATTTTCTCAGGTTTATGATAACTTATAGTATGATTTTGTCTTTTTTCCGGTAGATACTTGATCACAAGCTTAGGTTTTGATCGAAAACCTGATTTTGTCATAAACGTTAAATAATAAATGTACAAATGGGTATGAAAACAACTCATTGGGCATCAAAAAATTCATCAACCTCGCTTTCAATGGAATAAGTGCCCAGAACGCTGGCAGCATGGCAATGTTAAATAGCCAGTACTACTGTTTAATTTTCATGACTGGTAAAACCATAAAACCGATAAACCCATAACACATCAATTTGGTGATTGCTGGAGAAACAATAAACTATAGCTCTAAGTCTACCTTCTAATTTTATGATTATGTTTGACTTATAATTACTTATTGTTAAAGCAAGTACCTATTGGTTGCTAGCCCGGATCGGCGGGGCTTACGATAACCTATAAATTAATGAAACTATCTGCCTAACCTTTTCCCGATTATGTAACTTATGTGAGTCAGCTTACAGTGTTACCGAATACAGCTGAACAGTATTTTATATGGAGCGCCTTCCTATCTCACCTCCACAACAACCCAGTAACTGGGAATCTAACATAGCCCTTGGCAAGACTGGTATTCAATTTCAAAACCTCGGCAAGCGTTGGCTACTTAATAATGGACGACCAAAACTGTTGGAATGCTTTGAGAACGTTACAGTACCGCGATGACGGCACTTAAGCATTGACGAGCGCTTCATAATTAACAAAAAATTAAATATGGCATTCTTCTTTTCGAGTTTATGGTGAACTCCTTAGATTATTTGGGCCCAATAGGTGGCAACGTTAATTGCGGCATCGGTAGCATTCTGCATTAATTAAGTCCTTTAAAGTGCAGGGCACTTGGGGCACTCCAACGTGTGGATCGTATTCTGAACAGGGGCACCGCATACATTGGGTCCACGGATCTATAAAACCCCATTTCGCCAAGTTGTACTTGCAGCGGCATACCTAGTTGCGCAACTGATTGAGCGCTTTCCATATAACCCACTGAAATTCATGTCCAGGTGGCAGATGTTCCTGGGGTTTCAAGAAGGCGGATGGTGGTAGGTGACGTTCTTCCCACAGCTTGGTTTGCACTTTAGATGGTTGGTCTGAGGTGGCCTGTGTGCAACGAAAAAAGGTCTTCCATCTTGGGTCTATCTAGGGCTTTTGTATGTTCGTAGAGATGTCGAGAAAAATCAAGAATCCAATCGGCTTTTATATTCAAGCACGCATGCGACATCCTTACGTCCAACTGGTGGTGCAATACCAGCTAACGGGTAGCGCTTGTTAAACAGCGGCAGCACTCGTCACATAAAATGCACTTCTGCAACATTCGAGGTCTGCACTCAAATTTCATTGCAGTCCACCATCACCTGGGGACTGAGAAACCAGCTCTCTTTTTTCTATCGGAGACGCAGATTATAAGTCCGTCAGACGTGTCGTATCTCACGACTCGTTCAGTTCAGGGTGATGCCGACTTGCTTTGCATGAGCGGATCAGTGCCTCACTGGACACGCGAATTTGCCAGCAGAAAGGCTTGACATGCCAATTGTGCGAGAAACATCGGGTGCTGCTACCCAGTTGGTAGAAATTAATAATAATAATAACATGGCAACCCACTGGCAACACATGTCAAATTTTTTTCTATTCCACTTTAAAATCATAAAATCCATATTTTTTTACCCAAAACTGGAATCAATTGTACCAAACAAGAAGCCCATACAAGAAATATTATAGCAAAACCTTCAAATACTCAAACAAACCAAATAATAAACAAAAAAGAAGAATATTTATGCAGGATCGCAGTATGACGTCTGTCAATGGCGACGTACATTATGTATACAGAATGATGGAAAAATGGAATAAATAAAATTAAATGTTGACCAGAGCAGCTGCCCGTAGCGCACGCCTTCCACCCCCGGACTCGCTGCTCAGCTCCGCCTCGCTGCCGCCGGTCCTCGGATCACCAGTGTCACCGGCGGCTGCAGCCGCGTCGAGCTCGAGCGACGAGTATTTCTCCCCGCCGACGTCGCCAACACCTGTACGTCGGCAGGGGAGAGGCCGGCCACCGAACAGCCTGGGACTTAGGGGCCAACCGACCCCGAGCCGGGTCCCCGCTGCCGGTGGTTGTGTGCAGCGCATGAAATGGACTCAGTCCATGAACGAGAACGTCATGCGCGCATATTATGGGTCTACAGAGGGGGGAACTAACCTCACTGCGTACCGTGTCAGGATGCTGTCTCTGTTCCAGGAACTAGAACCAACCGTCGACGTCACGGCGCAACGATTGTCGGATCAGGTGCGGGTCATCCAACGTAACCGCAGGTTGGACGATGCTGTACTTGATAGGCTGCGCTCAGAGGTACTGAGCAACCTTATCATCTCAACCCCGACACAGACAGCGGTACAAGCACCCGCTAGTGGCGCAATTCCACCGCGTCCCAATCATATAAATGATGAGGCAGATGATAGGGTTGTTACGGTAAGTAGCCAGTGCAACGATCGACTGAGGAGCGCACTGGAGGATGCGCTTCGCGAGTATAGGTTCACTCCGACCGAACTTAGACCCCGTTTACCACGTTTACCCATGCACAAAAAAAATAGGGCGTTGGTGTGTGCTTTGGACTCGCTGCTTAAAAACATCTTTGAAAGCAGCGAGAACCTCGTTGATACGCACTCAATCTTGTATTGCGGGGCTGTTGCGGCATGTCGTTTGGCCAACGTGAAGTTTCCGATTAGCGACGGAGATATTCGGCCAAAGCCTGCTGTACCGAGAGTGCGAGTCCGAGTGTGCTGGATCGAGAGGCGTATCGATGGGGCCAGGGTACTCATCGGCAAACTAATCTGCTTCAGGGAGGGCAATACACGTCCACGTGTGATGCGCTTTGTGAGGCGGGCGTTCTCGGGGATTGAAATCAACCCTCGAGAATACATGTCCCGAGTCACAGAGCGCATCGACTTCCTGAAGCAGAAAGTTTGTGCATGGGCAAACCGTATTCGGCGGTATAAGCGGCGAGTTGACCGGTACTCGCAGAATCGCATGTTCCAGAGCGATGAGAGGTGGGTATATAGAGCTTGGGAGCGACCTGAACAAAATGTGACGGATGGGTGCCGCCCGGATGATGTTGCCACGAGTACATTCTGGCGCAGCATTTGGTCGGTGCCCGTCTGTCACACTGAGGGTGGCTGGATGCGTGATCTCGAGCGTGTGTGCGAAGCTATACCAGAAATGGAGAAAATAGACATCAGCCCATTAGATGTAGCCAGAGCAGTCCGTCCGTTACCGAATTGGAAGTCTCCAGGACCGGACGGGCTGCATAACTTCTGGCTAAAGTGGTATAGCAGCTCACACGCGCTTCTAGCATCTCAGTTCCAGTCATCCTTAGAGTCTGGGTCGCTGCCTGAGTTCCTAACAACTGGTGTTACCCACCTGCTCCATAAAACTGGTAGTCCCGCGGAACCTAAGAATTATAGACCGATAACGTGTTTGTCGACGGTCTATAAACTTCTTACATCCATCCTGAGCGAAAATTAATCTGCACATTGACATTAATTCAATTATGTCTGCCTCTCAGAATGGATGTAGGAACAGGTCCCGCGGTACTAAGGAGCTACTCCTCATAGACATGGCCATAAGCCAGCAGGTTCGTCGATCCCACAAGGATTTGTCGACATGCTGGATAGATTATAAGAAGGCCTACGACTCTGTTCCACATACATGGCTCATGAGGGTGTTGGAGTTGTACAAAATAGATGCAACTCTGCGCACCTTCCTTGGGTCATGTATGGGGCAATGGAAGACAGTCCTTCGCTATCCAGGATGTCGACCAATCCAGGGGAGTGATGAACCTATATGGATTAAACGGGGAATATTTCAGGGCGACAGTTTGAGTCCTCTTTGGTTCTGCTTGGCCCTGAATCCTCTAAGCACATTGCTGGAGGACTCGGGGCTGGGCTATCGGTTGAGAAGAGGTGGTCAAGCCATATCTCACCTTCTTTACATGGATGACCTGAAACTCTTTGCCCCCAACAATTTGCGACTGATGGAGTTACTGAAGGTAACTGAAACTTTCAGTAGCGCGATCAGGATGGAATTTGGTGTGGACAAATGTGCAGTCATGCATGTAAAGCGAGGGGAGATTATGGAATCCGAAGGGATCCAACTCTCGGATTTCATACACCTTAGATCCCTCTCCTCGACCGAAACATACAAATATTTGGGTATGTCGGAAGCGTTAGGCATTAATGTTACTGACATGAAACAATCGCTGAAGGAGCGCTTCTTTGGCCGCCTGAAAAAGGTTTTAAACAGCCTTTTATCGGGCGGGAATAAGGTGCGCGCCTTCAACGGTTGGGTCATGCCGGTTTTGATGTACTCTTTCGGCATACTCAAATGGACTCAGACCGAACTCGACGCCCTGGATAGGAGGGTCCGTACGCTGCTGACCGCAAACCGGATGCATCACCCACGTTCATCGGTGATGAGACTGTACATCCCGCGGAAGTGTGGAGGTCGAGGCTTTTTAAACGCTAAGACTCTCCACAACCGCGAGGTGTGCAGTCTAAGAGAATATTTTCTAGAAACCGACGTGGGTATGCACCGAGATGTGGTCTCAGTGGACAAGGGACTCACCCCGTTGTCCATGGCAAAAGAGAACTGGCGCAAACCTGTGGTACTCACTGCTGATGACCGCAAGGAGATATGGAAAAGCAAAGAGCTTCACGGGCGCTTTTATCGGGCTCTTCATGGGCCTGATGTAGATTTCTTGGCGTCCGTGGCCTGGCTACGTTTCAGCGACCTCTTCGGGGAAACTGAAGGTTTTGTCTGTGCGATTATGGACGAAGTTATCTTGACGAATAACTACCGGAGACATATTATGAAGGATGGGACGGTTGACGTGTGTCGGGCATGCCATCGTTCGGGTGAGTCCATCAGACATATTATCTCTGGTTGTTCTCGTCTTGCTAACAGCGAGTATTTGCACAGGCATAACCAAGTGGCCAGGATTATTCACCAGCAACTTGCTTTGAAATACAAACTTGTGGATTCTGAGGTGCCGTATTACAAATATGTGCCCGACCCAGTTCTCGAAAATGACCATGTCACGTTGTACTGGGATCGGTCTATCATCACTGACAGGACTATTGTTGCAAATAAGCCTGATATAGTGGTGATAGACCGATTAGCGCGCCGCACAATGATAATCGATGTCACCATCCCACATGACGAGAACCTCGTGAAAGCTGAGAAAGAGAAACAAATGAAATATCTTGATTTAGCACACGAGGTTGTCGATATGTGGAATGTGGACTCGGCTGTCATTGTGCCGATAGTCGTTACCGCCAACGGCCTGATAGCCAAAAGCCTCGACGACCACCTGTCGAAGCTGTCGTTGCACGGTTGGATCAAGGGCCTGATACAGAAGGCAGTACTCCTCGATACGGCTCGCATTGTGAGGAGGTTCCTGTCTCTGGAGCCCTAACCACCGGTAGCTTGGACCCTGCTCCCGACACCGGCGGACTACTATTTTTTATAATTTTAAATGTTTTTTTTTTTCTTTTTTATATGATTTGTAAGAAATATTTAAAATTATAATTTATATATGTATAGAAAATTAATAAACGACATAATAATAATAATTTATTCTTCAAAAAAGTACAAAAAACGTTACAAGAAACAAACTTAAATTTTTGTGAGGTGAATGTACAGAGGCATTATAATTAAACAACGACTCCCAAACTGAGACATGCTCGTATCTTGGGTAGTCGGGGTCGACCGTTTCAGATGTCGTATACATTAGTTATTTTTAGTTAATTAGGCGATGCAACCGGTTGCTATGGGAGCCGACCTTTTGCTTCGTGTTGTGACGGTGCACATTAAATGTTAAGGCTGTATCAATGCCACACTTAGATACTTCGGGTTCTTGCAGTCTTCTAGTTTCCCAACTTCTGTCAGCTTTCTTTCGCTTGAAAGAAAGATGATGAAACGTAATGATGAATGAAATTAATTTGTTAAAAAAAAAACTCTTTTACACGTTCAATCGTTTCAATCCTTTTTGTCAATTTAAACTAAATGAGGCAGGTGTTCCCTCGTAACAGTAGTCTTTGAGATCGTTTATAATCTATAATGACTGGAAGGTATACCAACTTTTTAAGGCTGTGCAAAACATTGATAAAGAAAACCATGTCAATATCGATTGAAGGAGTACCTATTTATGGGTTTTTCGTTGGTGTGTTTGTAAACTTTATAATTTTATCGTTAAAACAATTTTGTTTCCACAGATCTGCTTTTCTAAAATAGACTCAAAATTCATTGCGGTAAGGTTTAAAAGTGAATGAAATGAGATAAGCATATCCCTGTGGGTTATCATGGCACAACGTACTCGTATTTCTTAACACCTTGTTATAGCTACCATGCGACTTCTTGTTTAAATACATTGTAGCTGTGCGTTGGCGCGTCGGGAGCACGTTTTAAGAGTTGTTTTTAAATTGCTAAATAAACGCTTGTTCGCTGATCTACATATGGTCGACTGATATTTTAGATTACATTCCATTCAATTATGTTGAAAAAAACGTATAGTTAAATAGCAGGAGCCCTAACTTCTGCTTTTAAACTCACAGAATAGTCATTTTGATCGTTTTCGGCAATCCGACACCACCGCAAAGAGATCAGAAGCAGGACCAACGACTCAGTGTGCTTTTCAAGCCAAGGGTGTTTTAAACTCCGAGCCGCCATTGCGAAATTTCTAATGGAAAAACCCAATAAAATTTTGTCCGTCTTGGGTGTCAAACCCAAACTCTCACGTTCAGCAGTTTGACCCAGTTGACGCACATTACCAACGCAACAAACCAACATATATCTGATCTAATATAACCAATAGATACTTTGAATCTCATTAGTCGACACTTGATAAGTGCCGGGAATTTACTTAAGACGCTATTAACTGCCAATTACCTTGAGTGGTTAGCTTGCGTGTTCTGCCCCGTTAGCCAAATAACTTTTATAATAGCGCTAACGCTAACGCTTCGTGCAAAATGTATGGCAAGGACATTACCTGCGGAGAGAACTGTCACGACACTCACGCCCAGTAATGTCGTTGCCATACATTTTGCACGAAGCGTTAGTGTTAACGTTAACAGAAAAGTATTTTGTCTAAAGGCTCTGCTCTGCTCACGTAACGCGTCGTACGTCCACCCAGTAATAGGACTCGCCCATCAAGGAGCGCTGTCCGAAGTTAGACGCATTATTAATTTCGATGGCAGCAAAGTAGAAGAAGACATCTACAAAATCACAATTTTACAGGAGAGCATATTTAGTAAACAACTGTGACTATTTTGAGAGTTGTGGACTTATTAACATGAAATTTTTTATGATGCATTAAAATAACCTTCTGTAGTGATTTTATAAAAGAATTAATCACTATATCGTTGTTTTGAAACCCCGCCACAAACCACGCCAAATATATAATATAAAAAAATAAAAGGATTATTATTAGGAGAAAATAAAAATTCACGATTGACAGGTACAGATGACTTTTTTACGTTTCAATCATCTGTCAAAGCTCCGAAGTAAAGGCGGATAAATTCAAATGTCCGTTTCTACTGCGATGTCTTTTTAAAATCGAGTGTAGATGTCCTTATTTACGTGCCAGATTTTCTTAATTATTATGAAATTTGAAATAATTTTAATACAGACTTGTAGATAGGGTTGAAATAAGCTCATTTTTGTAAAAAAAAAAGTATTTTCGCAAAAATGTAGATGGCCGTTTCTACTTTGCTGCCATCGATTTATTACACATAAAACAACAGGTATTAAACTAAAACACTTATACTAAATTATAAATAATTAAATGATCTTTAAAATGGTGAAGGTTTCTTAAAAAAAATACTCTTTATAGTTTTTGCGTGACTCTCAATTTTTAACCGACTTCGAAAAAGGAGGAGGTTCTATGTTCGACTGTATGTACTAATGAAGACAGAACTGCATGGAGAATTCCAAACCAAAATCGTTTGCACAGGGTTTCATCGCCTTAATAATACGGCATGAACGACATAGATGGCGCTAGTATAGTAGTTGGATTGGAAAATATACATCTCTCGTTAAAGAACATTATCTTGTTTTTTGCTAGTTACAATATTACTTAATTTTAACACAAATTCTCCTACGACATTACAAACCTTATAAAGCAAAGCTCGTAATAACTAGGATTCGAACTCGGTGGCATAAAATTTACCGATACCATAGCCACTGGACTATTGCGTCATTACGCAATGAGTTGAAATTATCCTACTCTTTATTATATCGAAGTTGTTTAGCGACTTTAACCTGTATCATAAATCTCAAAAGAATTGAGGGTAGTTTAATATTGACTGTATAAAAATTAAATCTTTTTGTTCAATCATAACGTTCTTTACTATCTTTGAGTGAGTTCAGTTACGATTGCATTTAACAATTTTTTAATATTTATCTTTACCATGAGTTCGCGTTCTAATATTGATATGGCTACGAGGGCCCAAATAATAGCATTGCATAATCAAGGCCTAAATTATTCTGAAATTTCGAGAGAAACTGGCTTAAACGTAAGTAATGTTTTAAAATCACTGTTCGTTATTTATTTTATTATCCATGGTTATCGATACACGAAAATAATAAATAATATATTTCCCTTATAGGTAAAGACTGTTACTTTATGGATAAAGCGGTTTCAAGAAGAGGGTTCCTTGGAACACCGCAGTAGATCTGGCAGAAGACGCCATATTGACTCAGACCAGCGTCAACTTATGGTGCAAGGTTATGAGGAAAATGGCTTTACACCAACAAGATATTACGCAGAGTTGTTTGATACATCTTTGCGGGCCCAGTGAAAAAAAGACGTGAAATTTAATACAGTGCCATTTTTTTTTTACTTCTCAAAGCTCAATCAACGCAACCACAGCAAAAAAATCATTTAAAGTGAACAAACCAAGCTGGCAACCGCGTTTGCCATAACGCTCAAGAGCATTGTTTTTCTGGCAAATAGGGTTGCCGGGAAACATAATTATGCAAAACGTAAAATTTTTATAATTTATGAGTAGGTAAAATATTTACAGAACTAAGGTTGCATATATAGTGAAAGTTATTATAACATAATGTAAATAAAACTAAATAATAGAAGAATAGCACAACACAGTTTTGATTTAGAATACTTATAATATCTGTTATACAGTTTTACTTTGTTAAGGGCTTCTATTTTGTAATAGAGTTATTCAGTTATAAATTTTACTTGTATTTCTCCTTAACAAGTGAATTAAATCATTGTTAATTGGATGTAAAACTGCTAGGTTAGGTTATACATTCTATAAGAAAGAAAGACATAAATTGTATTCTTCTTTGAGAATTAAATGTCTTAAACTATAATCAATAAAATAGTTTCATTTCTTATCCTTTACGAGAATTAAACTTAGTAAATCTTAAGCTGTAAGAAAAATATATCTAAATCTTCTACATAAATGTTTTTTACTAATAATACTAATACTTACCACCAATTATGAAAGTAATTTATATAATATATATTTATATAATGTTATATATAGTAGTATATGTATACTTGTATATTATCCCTATATTCATTTATACATCTTATACCTCATATTTTTTATATTATTTATAACAAAAAATAAAATAAAAACGTTTAAAAATACAAAAAATAGAATATAAATTATATATTAGAATAATTAAATTTAAAAAAAGTCGACAGAGAGCTGGGTTGCGAACCGGTGCCCTGTTGAACGATCTATGTTATTCTGCCATGCTTATCCACCTGAGCTACTGACTATTTATTCTGGAACGTGAAAATAAGAGCTACTTTGTGAATGTAGGGATTTTTATTATTTGTGATCGACGCCATCTGTAGTCGAATTAACCGATATAGTACCAATTGGCTTATTTAGTTTGGTTTAGATGGCGCTGTATTAAGTACTCGGAAATAAGAAAATATAGTAATTTTTGTTTATTTGAATATAAATATATTATTATTACTTAGTAATTATTTTAGGTATTAAAAACCTTATTATCTGCCTCTGCATAATAAGGTTTATAAGCTTTGCAGTGTTATTTTCATGATTGAACAGCGCCATCTAGTCGTCTCACGAAAGTCATGATACGTAATGCAAAACCTCACAGTCAAAAGTCGACCTTAGGCTCTCCATGCACCTTTTTCATCAATAGTACCTATGTTTCCGATTTATCTGTCAGTTGTGGACCGATTTTCATTTTTTTTTTATCCGAAAGAATACTCCCGAGGTAACTAAAACACTTAGACTAAATTATAAATAATTAAATGATCTTTAAAATGGTGAAGGTTTCTTAAAAAAAATACTCTTTATAGTTTTTGCGTGACTCTCAATTTTTAACCGACTTCGAAAAAGGAGGAGGTTCTATGTTCAACTGTATGTACCTATGTTTCCGATTTCTCTGTCAGTTGTGGACCGATTTTCATTTTTTTTTATCCGAAAGAATACTCCCGAGGTGGTCCCGTATAAATTTTATCGAAATTGCTTCAGCGCTTTATGAAAAACTGAACAAAGACGAAAAATATGTTTACATACTCGTAGATGACGTTTTGGTTTCCTCCAATTACGAGTATGTTTAAATTCCACGTTCCATGTTATTGGGGTTTTTAGTTCTGGGGTATAACAACTAAAATTAATAAATAAAAACTTTTATTTATCCGCGTTAGACATAACTTTACAAATTGGTTACACTATGTTATAAAAATATAGTTTCAAACATTCTCAAATCAAATTACGGCGGAAATTGTCTAGAGGATCATATATTTTTTCAAAGAAACAAGATTAGTCGTTTAGACGTGATGTCCAATTAAAAACCATTAAAAGTCGTATAACTACGCCTTATCTATAAATATACAATAGATAGGTAACTCCTTACTTATTAAACATAGTTGAAACGACTGACGATAGTTTATCTGCGGACTAATTAGGAACATAGCATTAGCGTGTTACATTTAAGTTTTAAAGCCGCTCATACAAACTTTTAGGGGAGCAATGGGATGGATGGATGGGTGGGATGGGATTCTGATTCTGAATGGGTAAATGGCGCCACATTAGAAAAAACTATGTATAATCCAATTTTAATGTAGTTGTTAGTATTTTGAATACTATAATTATCTATCTTCTACCAAGCGATATTGCAACTGAATATAAAAAACAAAAACATAAGTAATTCTCATTTAAAAAAAGTTACAAATGTTCCCATTGCCGTTGGGTCGGGGCAATGAAAGCCAAAGCACAAAAGAAACCAACAAAACATAAAGTATAATACTTCTCATACATGTAATTAATCCTAAGGCTATTTATTTACTTATAATATGTAATTAAATTATTAGTTTTTGTTTGCCTCTAGAAATATAATTATTTCTAAGTACAAAAATCACATATAATAATCTATGGCATAATCACTTCCTGTACGAAAATTCATTTGATTTATCAGATTCACAACGAATCATGCACATACTAGAATCTTCATCGATCAATATCAGAGTCTTCTATTGAACTGGTTTCTTTCTTTATTAGGTTTTTTTGCTTTTTCTTTTGCATTCTTAACTTTTTTCTTCTTTCCTTTGCCTTTTTCTAAATAATTATACCTTATATTTAGGTGTGCAGTAGTGTCAACTAAAGTGGGGTAATGGGAGCCATTTGACTCCTTTTACCCCAAACATACCTTTTTCATTCACCGTATTATTGTCAAAATGCAATCAATTAAAAATATAAATAAACCTTATTTACACTCTTTCTAATGACTATAAGACAGACTAAAACAGCTCAATCATATAATACAAATAATAGTGGAGAGGCCTTAGTTGTAAAATAAAGTATCCCGTGGCTCTGACTGCCCTATGTATTGTTTTGGTGAACTTGGAGAGCCCTGACACCCATGACACAATTTTAATCATAAAGGGCCTTATATGTATAACAAATTAACCGTGTGATTAATTTAAATACAGATTAGCAGGTACTTACAATTTTCTATGAAGAATTTGAATTGAATATTCGCTAATCAGTATTTAAACTAAGCATATGGTTAGTGAGTTTTATAAATAAGGAGATTGTGCGCAGAGGTTTATAACTCTGTGTTAACTCACAATTTTATTTACAAGATTAATGTTTTGCGACTACGTTTATCGTAAAATTTTAAATAAAGAAAATTATAGTGTTATTTTCTTGCTTACTTCACTCTAACATATAAACGTCGTATGACGTCGATGATTCATATTTTAGAGTGAAGTACACTCTAAAATATAAATCATCGACGTCATTAGCAAAGCTTCAGTGCTTCACTGCGCTGCGCCGTTGGATTTTTTTTTGTTAGGTCCGCGTTTGACCACTATCTCACCTGATGGTAAGCGATGATGTGGATTAAACAGACATTTCTTCCAGATGCCGAAAACCAAAAACTGGCAATACAATGGGATCCTATCCTAAGAAAACTTTTTTACAAAAAAAAAAACCGACTTTCAAAAAAAAAACACTAAAAATTAAAAAATAACTTTTATTTCGGAAGTCGGTGTTTGTAATTTACTTTTTTGTTATTTGACACCGACTTTTTTATTTTTCACTTTTTAGTTGTTATACCCCACAACTAAAACCCCAATAACATGGAACGTGGAATTTAAACATTTGGAGTACACCAAAACGTCATCGAGGTAAACGTATTTTTCGTTTTTGTTTAGTTTCTCAAAAAGCGCTTAAGCAATTTCGATAAAATTTATATGGGACCACCTCGGGAGTATATTCTTTCGGATAAAAAAAGAATTTTGAAAATCGGTCCACAACTGACGGAGAAATCGGCGGACATACATAAAAAAAAAAAAAAAAAACTTACATACAGCCGAACATAGAACCTCCTCCTTTTTCGAAAGTCGGTTAAAAAAAGGTGACCATGCCTATCGTGATTGGGTGCGTAACACGCCAACTATGACTTCTGACTTTCACTTTGACAGTGCCACGACAACATAATTTACGTTGTCGAGCAGACGAATTTTTTCAAACACATGAAGTATTTAATGGATTAGGAATAGCCTTCAAAATCCTTCGGATTGTACATCTCGCCTGTATTAGTTATGTTTATGTCCCATGTAATAAGGGTCGAGCCTATTGCTATCAACTGAGTACAAATCCAGGTTACGGGATTCTACTGAGTAATTCCAGATGGATGGTGAAAGAGTATATTACGCTCTTAGCGTGCTGTGTTAGGCGAGTTGGAGCGATGGTATACGGGATTCTACTGTGAAATTCAAGATGGATGGTGAAAGAGTATTTCACGCTCATAGGGTGCTGTTCTGGGAGCGTAAAATACTCTTTCACCATTTAAAAAAAAAGGGTGCTGTGCTAGGCGAGTTTGGGCGATTTAATGTTAAGGTTAGCATTAGTGCAGAACATGCAGCCTTATTAATAAAAAAGTTAACCCTGTGATTAGTTTAAACATTAATTAGCAGGTTCTTAATTCAAAATTTTGTACCTACCCGGAAAAAAAATGATTTGAGTGGTAAAGTACTGCTGACTAATCTTTTGAAGGAGGTTTTGTCCCATAGACAACCGAATGTAATGGATGAGACGTATAGATACGTATACCATCTTGAATTAGAATCGCTAATTAGTATTTAAACTATGTAGAGTTAGCGAGTTTAATAAATAAAGCTGGCAATTTAGAAACTGTATTTATGGATCAACACGAATAATGACGCAATATACAGTGCAATAGTGTAATGACACGCCGCGCCGCGGAGATGTGACGTGGAAAGTGAGCCGCGAGCGGCATAGTGACCGGACAGGACAGGCCACGTCATGTCTGGCGGGTTCGACATAAACTAACAAGTAGGGACGTGTCCCTCGGCATCGGCATAACTCTTATGAAACCGTAAGAAATTCAGAGGCAATATTTCAATGTATTTTTGTTGTGACCCGATTAAATATTCGTTTTTCCTAATTGTGAGCTTATTTAAGCCATTTTCATGGCATTTTTACACTTAGCGTTTATGCACTTAGGTACTTACTCGTATTCGATTCTTATTCCTATATTTTACGAACTCGTGATTTTTAACGAATATAAGAAATCAGCTCCGAGTTTATCAATACGCGTGAGTAGTTTATCAAAGGCCCTTAGGGTCGGCTTTCCCTGAAAGGGATGAAGCCGCACTTCGCCAGACGTACGAACTCTCGCTCCGATTTAAATGATTTCCTAAATATGAATCACTCTCTTGAGTTTCCATTGGGGAGGGCGCCTCTGGGTATACACCTATTTTCCGAACGTAACAAGCTTAGACCTAACGTCCGTAAACTAGAGATTTCTAAAATGGCACACCCAACCGATGCTACCATTCTTTCGACAGGATAGGGTCATTGCCCTTATTGTACAATTGCTCAATTGCTTTATGGGTCATTTCGGAGTGCCATTATTCATAATTTGTTGAAATATTTTTTACATTTTTGACGTCAAACCTGTACTTCTCCTTAGTTTTTTTTCACAATTAATGAATGAGTTTATAAGTGCCTCGCAATCGTGTCTCAGTTTTAAAATACATTTTTTTGTTAATAACTTATTTAAGTATTACGTGACTGATGGGTTAGATTTAGCTACACGAAATCGAACTATTCGCTTAAAAACTACAACTTACGCGACGTCTGCTTCTGTCCGCTCACCTTTTCTAAAGGCTCAATTACACCTTCCGATTTCAAGGGACCCAATTTAGGAACGATCTAACTAGGAAGTATGAAGCGAGCATTTCTAACTGCTATTACACCTTCCTGTTTCCTAAATTGGGTCCCTTGAAATCGGAAGGTGTAATTGAGCCTTAACCCTGCGTGGGTTAGAAAAGGTGAAAGGTGACAGATATTTTTACGGTTTTCAATAATAGAAAGAGCGAGGTTTTTGTTATTCATTTGCACCATTGCACCCGTGCGAAGTCGGGAGGGTCGCTAGTTATAAATTAATAGAAGTAATGTAGGTACTAAGGTAGAAATTAATTATAAGTTAGAAAACAGATCGTTTTCATTACAATTAACCCGTGAGGAGTCGCAAAAATAAACTGCAGTTGTTTTCAAAGTTAGAAACACCTTTTGTTTTTTTTTTGTGGGTGGGAAATCATCTAATGACTTCTCCCGCTCTGGGTGGAGCGGGAGGGCGTGTCAGACTCTTACTGACTAAAACCCACCCCTGTTCCTTCCTACCCTAAGTGCCCAGGGGCGAGGTAACTCTGTTTCGAATTTATCCTCAACCCCCGGGCAGGCATCGGCCATGACGGGCCCTGTCTCTATTGCTGAGTGCTGACAACTCTTTGAGGCGCGCGTGGAACACTACGCGCCGTCGACTCTCGGGCCTGGTGCTGATCGGACGGCGAGCTACCCATTGGCCATTACTCGCCGTCCGCAGGCCCGGGTCTACGGTGGCCGGAGATCGTCCCGTCATCGTGCCCATTACACTTGTCTAATTTCTTTGTCCAAGATTCCACTACTTCTATTATCATTAGATAATTATTAAAAAAGAAAAAAATAAACAAGAAAAAGCTTTGGATGAAGCCATGGATCGAAAGGCAAAGAGAAAAAAGCATTCGAAGACAAACATTCCTGAAAGCGTTTTTTACGTATAAATGACTCAACATTCAATTACATTGTTTTTAAAGTATCACCGTATAATAAAGAAAGACAAAATCTAAGTTGCAGCCATTTTGATTTAAATGTCAATATTCTTTGATCAAATATCGGTGTTGATGACACATTTGACGAAGTCGTTCTACTTCTTTGATCAAACCTAGATTGGAAAAAGAATTAGGATAAATGTATTTCCATTTTACACCATTTTAAAGATAATTTAATTATATAAATTTTAGTATACGTGTTTTAGTATAATAACAGTTGTTTTATGTATAATAAATTAATAATGCGTCTAATTTCGGACTGCGCTCCTTGTTGGGAGAGACCTATTACTGGGTGACCGTAAGACGCATTACGTGAGCTCAGCACAGAACACGCAAGCTAAGCTAACCACTAGGGTCGTCAGCATTTAATAGCGCCTTCACATTTTAGCGCGCGCCTAGTCAAGGGTTATTAAGCTCGAAACTCATATTAGTTTTGCTTTAACTAATATAAGTTTCAAGCTTATAATTCTTATGTATGTATGTGTGTAAGTCGGGCTGGTTTCCGCAACTCCACGCCCAAGGCGCGTATTTTGCGTACCTTTTTATAATTATTATTTGACATTTCGCTGCATCGAGGCAGTGCAGTGACAGGTTGCGCCAATAAGTTTTTTTTTTTTCAATATTGTTATTGTTAGGCTCAGGTTTGACCACTATCTCAACTGAGGGATGTAGTAGTCTACAATCTTTTGTTATTTCTGCAAACAACATTTAATTTCGAACAGGGCACCAGTTGGCAACTGTGACTGTCCATCAACTTCTGCAGTTTCAAATATAGATATCAAGTTCAGTCCATCCCTAGTCAAATCTAATATTACAGGTAGGTGCACCTATATGCCACCATATGGGTAGTGGGTGGATAAAACATCAACACTCTACAAGTTGATAAGGCCAAATGATTAAAAAAATTCTAAAGAATTTAAAAGTAGAAACACAAACAGGCTACTTCATCATTACAGTCAATAAGTCTATGGCTGAACACTTTTTTTCACTTTACCTGCAAGGATTGAAGGATTAAGAAGCCCATAAACAATGGACCAAATGGGAGTCTAAGTGCATACAATGGAGTCCCTATACTACACCAAGGATTAAAAAGAATGATGAGTATTAACATACCTGCTGAATAACCAAAGGCACAGTGTTGACGAGGAAGAAAGTTCGTTTCCCTCCTAGTCCCCATGGTTTTTGCAACGCTTTTCGGAATTTTTTTATAAGACAGATTGCAATAAATGTCTTCCCGGAGCCTGCAAAGGATTTACAAACTTAAATTCATGGTTTATTTTGATCAGATTTCTCAATTTTTGAAGAAACTCTTTGTCCATAATAATAGAGGAGGAATCAAAGTGTTAGTACAAAAACATTGGCATTTTAACATTGTTATTGACTCAACAGGTCATGACTTGAACAAACAAAAGTTTCAAACCAGCTCATAAAAACAAGATAAAATTTTCATTAATTTGCTGATAGTGGTCATATGATTAATTAGTGGTCTTTTAAAAACCTATTGATGGATTTCTTAATCTAACAGATACATAATAGTCTAAAGTTGTTAAAATAATACACTAACCAGTTGGTAAGTATATGATAGTGTTATTTTCTGCAGCAATTTCTTCCAGCTGAGCTTGATAAGGCCTTGCCTTCAGTTGGTCCCTCGCCACTGTATCGGGCACCTGGTCTTCCTCCATCTTGATATTGTTACCTAAGCAAATAGAAATATTTTTAAGGAGATTTAACCATCATTAAAGGTAGTTCACAAATCAATATTTGCAGGAGATTAGAATATTTTGTGAAAATATAATGAGAATTTCGAGAGATAATTTGTTTATATTGATTTATGATAATGCATATCTAATTTGCTGTCTTGTATTTGGGCTGCATTTAAAGTTAAACAACACTGTAATTGGGTTGATAACTAAAAAAATCTAATTAGTCTATCAGTTAGATTACCAAAATATATTGGACATGTATTTTACTTTTGTCACATAAACAAAAAATGAAGACAATACAATGCATTGAGCTTTCGCATGACATCACACCTGAGTTAAAATAGTACCACTTTTTATTACTCAAAAGTACACCCCACTCCTGAACTTTGATGCATTTTATCTCTGTAATTTTTTATTCATTTGCTAAAGCAATAAATACATGTCAGTATTTTTTGATTACCTATCTAACTTACGGCCTTAATAGAATAATTATTTTTTGATTACCTATCTAACTTACGGCCTTAATAGAATAATTATTTTTTTATTACCTATCTAACTTACGGCCTTAACAGAATAATTATTTTTTGATTACCTATCTAACTTACGGCCTTAATAGAATAATTATTTTTTTATTACCTATCTAACTTACGGCCTTAATAGAATAATTATTTTTTTATTACCTATCTAACTTACGGCCTTAATAGAATATTTATTTTTTTACCCAGGAATCATCCATAATATCAAAATTCTAGACTGGACAATAAATTTTCAAGTTTGTGAGTAGAAGAAATATTTAAAAACCCCTAAATTTATCAGAGGAAGGTCCTATATAAGAAAACTCAATAGTTTAGTTTTGTTACTAAAAATGGAGACAGAACTGTACACAGTGAGTGAGTGTGTGTGTGTGAACAGTAATTTTACTTGTGCATTAAGTTTAATAAATAAATAAATAAACTACCACCACCATACTAGAAATCATTGTGAAATAGCATTTGAAGAAATATCTAAGACCTGGTTGTAGAAAATTAAAAGTATAGTTATTAGTTCTTACTGGTGCCTACACATAAGAAAATACCATGGATTGTAGTCTATTGTGGAAGTTGAAAAAAAAAAACATAAGTAAATGATAAATAACACACTAATAAACAATCGTATTAGCTCTTTACACTTAGATTATTATAGTCTACATTTATTTAATTTAGAGCGGTACATTATATTTGGTAAAAACATATTTTGTTCTTTAATCTAAATTCATTAAGATTGTAACGCCGTTATAGCGAAGCTTATTCATAAAAAATAATGAAACTGATTTACCAGACCTAGGCCACTATGTGACTGCAACAGGGAGCGCTTCAAAATGCACAATAACTAACGTGCGTCTAGCTTGCACTTATGACTCATGTCTACAACGACAAAAAATTTATATATAAAATTCTTTTGATTTTTTTATAAACTCTTCAACCTTTTGTTATTATTGACAGCACAAGATTGGGATACCATGATCGCGAGTAAAATTCCTCGGCATTTGCTAATGCCACTTTGACATTTAAGAGAACGTACAACCAAAAAGTTTTTTTTTGTGTACGTACAAAACAAAGGCTTATTGAATTAGTAAATACGTATCAGTAAAATTTGGTGTACGATATAATTTAACAAATAAAACACAAAATTATTGTATGTAAATTATGTAAACAATGTCGCAGAAGTGAATAGTTTCCTCAAAGCTAGGGTACTTATTTATATATAGCAACTCTGACCGTTGCCATTTTACGTTTCGTTTAACGTGGTAACCAGAATTTATGATTTCATTAATGATTTCATGATTTTTATAATTGATATTTCTTTTTAGTATGACGAATTTTATCATGAAAAAATATGTTTTACTTCAACATTTACATGATCAAATTTTGTTATTTTTTATCTGAAGGTTTTAAACGGAACGTTCTGAAATTTTATGTGGCGGGTAATCACATGGCATAGAGTTTAGAAGTACACGTCACCAAGTATTTTGTTGCGTCGGTCGACGCCTTGTCGGTCTTGCATCAATGCGGCACGTTCACAATAGTATACTATGTATGATTTTTTTCCAGGCTTTCTTTTCCGTCGTGTGCTTCTTTTCATCTATGTTAAATATGTTAAGTTTTTATTTTTTCACTTTTTGGTTGTTACCCCAGAACTAAAACTAAATAATTATTAAAGTTACGCCCGAATTGATAACCCCAATAACATGGAACATGGATTTTGAACATACTCGTAATTGGAGGAGACCAAAACGTCATCTTTGAAAACATAGTTTTTGTTTTTGTTGATTTTTTCATAACACTTATAGTCTAACCTCCTCCTTTTTTCAAAGTCGGTTAAAAAGTAGGTACCTACTTATTACAGTTAGATTTTTCAAGAAATTACTTTTTAGGGTTCCGTACCCGAAGGGTAACCACCGGGACCTTAGTACTAAGCCTCCGCTGTCCGTCCGTCCATCCGTATGTCTGCCAGCGGGCTGTATCTCATGATCCGTACAAGTAGCGGCACGTAAGTCTAGCGCTGAACGATAATTGCTGCGCATGGGTGGCCCTTCATCCCGCTAGCCCCCTCAGGTACCTTAATTTTTACTTCTGCGCAATAACGATCAGCCAGCGCTAAAGTTTCGTGCCGGTACTTGTAATAGTAGACAGTTACAATTTTCACAGAATGTCTATTGTATTTCTGTTGCCGCTCATATAATAAAAATAAATTAAAAATTAAAGGGGGCTCCCTTACTAGAAACGTGTTTTTAGCGTTTCGTACCCGAAGGGTCCAAACGGAGCCCTATTGTTGTGTGTTTGTTGACCTGTCCGTCTGTCAGTCCGTACGTCGTCTGTCACAAAATTCTGTCACGAAGAATTTTTTAACTTCCCATTTACTTATGAACCTGAAATTTTGTGATAATGTTTATTATTACGTATACTTTCAAGGACGTAGCTAGGATTTTGTTAAGGGAGGGAGGGGAGGGGCGGGCAAGCGTATGGGTAATTATTTTATTTGGTGTAAATCGGCTGTCCGCGATAATATCACCCTATATGAAGTTAGATTTTTACCGTGGATTAAAGTAACTTTGTATTATAGAATGGTTTCTAAATGGTGCTTCTTTTAAATTTTATATTATAATAGTAATGTGAAAGTTATATAGTTCAAAAGGGCCAAAATGTCATTACCAAGGGGTATCCGCTATCCAGTTTTCGATAAAACTTCAGCAAAATGTTCCATTAAAATCACGTTTACGGCTGAAACTACTGTTTACGTAAAAAGTTTAATAGTTATGACATACATTATTGATTGCACAAATTAAAACGTATTCTAAAACACTGAACAGCAACATCGTACATTTTGGTTCCTATTACTACCTACGTACTCATCATTAGTAATCATTACCGTGTCACAACGTGACGCGACATGCAGTGCAGCTCTTCACTAAATAGCTTTGCACCAAAGACTACTATATTATACTGGCTACTTTACACAAACCCCGCCGCTGCTCTTGCGTGCCTCTCACCACCATTCAGACGGCGAAGTGAACGCTGGCCAAGCAGCGCAAAATTAAGAATTTTTATATTTTTTATAAAGTCGTACCGTGGCTTTTGTCACAGTAATATTGTCTTTCTAGTGGGTTTCATTCCTTGGTAAATATAAGAATTATTTATATTAATCGTGTTTTATCTTATAGCCTAACTAATTTGTTATGACGTAATTAGTACTTACAACATTCTGGAATATCTTATACGGTACATTCTAAAGTGCTGGATTTTGTCATTACCAAGGTGGTCATTACCATCGATTCTTCAATCCACGGCAATGATAATGATTTCATAGTAATGACTACGAGTATCTCCACTTATCCTGTAAAGTAATACGTACTACTGATACGTATACTGATAGCTACAACCTGGGAGTCTTTAAGTCAAGATTGAACAGGTTTCTTCTAGGCAAGCGGGCTCCATCTTCGACCACATCATCGCTTACCATCAGGTGAGATAGTGGTCAAACGCGTGCCTATCAACAATAAAAATAAATATATAAAAAAAGAGTTTGCATTTCTAAATTTTTGCCTTGCCTAACTGATTTGTTATGACATAATCAATAGAACATTCTAGAATATCATAGACGGTACATGCTAAAGTGGAAATTTCAGGATTTTGTCATTACCAAAGATTGCCGTGGACTTTTCAATCCACGGTAATGACAATGATTTCATGGTAATGACAATGATACCATGGTAATGACAATGATTACATGGTAATGAGTATCTCCACTTATCCTGTAAAGAGCTTGCATGTTTAAATTTTTGCCTTTTTACAGATAAAAAGGCAAAAATTTAAACATGCAAGCTCTTATGTACAGCATACTTTTCGTAAATTTTAGTGACTGTTTTGCGCAAAATATTTATCACATGATTATGGACTTCCCGGTCCATTCTGTTTTGGTATTCCGTCTTCGACGGAGCACCAAAACAGAATGTCCGCCACGAATGAACGAAGGTTGAATGACAGTTGAGTCAATACACCATCTTTGTCTCACGCGAACACAGACATTAAAATTATTATTTAAAAGTCTCTGTAGTCACCCCCTTTTTACCCATATCCTCTTTCACACAGTCTAGCCATCGTTTTTTTGGCCTTCCTCTACTCTTATAGCCATCCACATCCATACACAAGACTTTCTTCACGACATTTTCTTCATTCCTCCGCATCACATGCCCATAACACAACAACCGATTTCCATACAACTTTTCAGTCAGCTTCAGTATCTAAAATAATAATGAATTCTTATTTTGACACACTCGGTAATGGTTAAAACTTTGGTTTATAAAGTAACAAATTGATTGGATTCTATATTATTAAATTATCAAAGTCTGGAAATGAGTTTCGACTTTCATCGCTAACTGTAATTGGCTTATTTTATCATGCATTAATCATAAGTATAAATAATTACAATCACATCGATTTCTTGAAAACATATTTTGTAACTTGCGTTGTATTCGATTATTAATTCCGAAATAATTACACCTGCATACATATCCACCGCAACTCAAGCATGCTGTGGCCCCTTCATGTCCACAACGCGCTAGCAACAATACCATAATTGCAAATATAATTTATTTGTTTATCATAAAAAATCCGACAAAATTACACCCGCACCACAGACATTGAAGTAATTACAGTAGCCTCTAATATTCACCGCAACTCAAGCATGCTGTGGCCCCTTCATGTCCACAACACACTAGCGACAATACCATAGTTGCGAGTACAATTTGTCTATCATGACGATGCCGACACAATCACACTTGCAGCACCAGCACTGAAGGAACCACGGTGGCCTCTACATATCCACCGCTATTCAAGCATGCTGTGGCTCCTTCATGTCCACAACACACTAGCGACAATACCAAAGTTGCGAGTATAACTTGTCAATATAATATCATTATATCATACTAAACCTGGCATGCTGTGGCCCCTTATGTCCACAACAAACTACTAAAATTGATTAAGGCTAGGATATTCGAGCGCAGTAGGCATTTAGCGTTACCTCAGTCCCCGCACATCAAGTCGCGCGAACGCGTATTTCAAATGAACTCCCTGACCCCGCTGTGCAAAAAGTTTGCGTCCCAGTATAAAATTGTAACAGTAGGTTAACTGTGTTTTACGGAATTTAAGTTAATTTATTTTTGTCTGTTTTTTGTTTGTTTGTGTACCTGATGGTGAACTCCGAATGTAGGTACAGTATCTCATTAACGGCGTTACGTAGAACCATCGTGTTTGGACTCATTTGAAAGAGCTCATGGAGAACTTCGTGACTGATGATGTGACCTACCTGATGGTGGACTCTAAAGGTGGGTATAGAATCTCATTGACGGCACTATGTAGAACCATCGTGTTTGGACTCATTTTAAAAAGTTCATGGAGACCTTGGTGACTAATGATGTGACCTACATGAAGGTGGACTCCGAGGGTAAGTATAGGATCTCATTGACAGCACTACGTAGAACAATCGTATTTGGACTCATTTGAAAGAGTTCATGGGTTCACCATCAGGTCGGTCACATCATCAGTCACAAAGTTCTCTATGAGCTCTTGTCAAAAAATACATCTTTTAATTGAGTGTTTACATTTAAAGTATGGGTGTCCTTCTACCCCGCAATTATAACACTTTGATAGCTTATATTTATCATCCTTATACGTATTTGACAGTCGAGGAGCTCGTGGCTAAAGTAATAACAGCCGCACGGGTCGATCCGTCAGGTTAGCTACGCTTGCCGGGGTTGGTCCATGAATGGGTGACCATCTTTACATACCGAGATTCCTCCGTGCCTCGGAAAGCACGTTAAGCTGTTGGTCCCGGCTGTCAATCGTAGATCTTTGACAGTCGTTACGGGTCGTCAGAAGCCCGAAAGTCAACCAGTCTTACCAAGGGGTATCGTATTACCCAGTAACTGGGTTGTGGAGGTCTGATAGGCAGTCGCTTGTCACGGTACGGAGGTGGTGTCACGTTGCAGAGGAGGTCGTAGGAGTGACACGCAGAGGAGGACGTAGGAGTGACACGCAGAGGAGGACGTAGGAGTGACACGCAGAGGAGGAGAGGACGTAGAGTAGGAGGACCGTAGATGGCGAGTTGGATGAAGGAATAACACACAAGTTAACACGTATATTTTGTTATTTACAAAAGTCGGCTTGAATATAAGAAGCACTCATTAATAGTACGAACACATACACTGTGACTAGGTACTGTCAAAACCCCAGCTCCAGATATGGGCTGCAGGGCTTCTTAGAGGCACTTCGACGTTTTGGGGATGTCGCGTAGCTCTGCAACTCGTTGCCTCGGTGCGAGAGGACTGTATGAATGTGATCTGTCTACGGGCGGATAATTTAAATATGCTGAGGGCGACTTCAATTAACTATATTCAGAATAATATGGAAAACACATATCTGCCCACTTGGACGGGCTAGCGGAACTCTAACTCTCTCTCTGACACAAACGTCAAGCCTATCATTTATTCTAATCTAATTTCAAACGGCTTTCCAAGAGTTTCTAGAAACTTCTAACCTGCCAGTCGGCAACATAAGGCCGCCAACATAAGGTTGTCACAGTACGTTATTAAATTGTATTATTGCTAGGAACTGCCTGATTATGAAAGCTGAACTTTAATTCTTACAAACTGGTAACTGTCATTTATTTAATAGAAGGAAAAAATTACAATGACGAATAGGAGCTTAGCCTAGCTCCGCTGCTCAATCTGCTGGTCGATTCTGTTAACTGCTCACCGTGAAAACTTAGGTGGAGTGAGCGTGAAGTGAACTGTCATTATACCTTGATTGTATGGATTGACAGCTCACTTCACGGTCACTTCACCTAAGTTTTCGGTGAGCTGTGAACAGAATCGACCGGCTGAACTGATTTTTAATATAAAAACAGAGACTTGACGGAGAAAACAAGTAATTTTTGAATTTGAAATTAAAAAAGGTAGCAAAGAACGTAATTTTGGAAAAGAGGTCAAAAAATAAAGAAGGCTTTAACACTGCCGTGTTACACGCTCCATGTAAAATACTGGTATTCAGCTGCATACGGTTAGCCTGGAAGCCGACCCCAAGATAGTTGGGAAAAGGCTAGGCAGATGATGATACGTATCATCTTTGAATGATTTCGATCGACAGCCGTCGGAAGAGTCCGCCCCCAGAGTCACGTTCAATTTATAATTTATTTTAGTGGTTCTTACATTACGGAGATAAACTAACAATTTACCCCGCTTCGTTAAATTGAACCGCTTCTGCACTGGTCCTAACCGATCTGTCAAATAATAAGCAATCAATGGCATTTTTACCAGTAATGTTGCATCTATTTATTAGAACCATCTTTTCGTAGTAATACTCTTCCAAATTATCCCCAAAGCGTGCTTTACAGGCGAGCATTTCCGTCAGCAATCGACCATAATTGTCATCACAAGGAAATGCCAAATGCAATTTTTGTTGCCACTCTGTCCATGTAAATAATAAACTAGGTAAGCCTTGGTACCACTTCTGGGCTAACCCAACTAATTTCGGTAACGCATAGTGAATTATTTATCGTTCCGTCCAATTATAAATCTTTGCACATTCATTAACTTTACTAATCCAAACATCAATACTCTGGTTTCGCTTTGTTGGGTCGAATTCAAGTACGACGTTTAAATTTGGATAGCGTCCGTCCGTGCGGACAGATTTACCTAACAAGTTCTCTGAAAACATCCGCGAAACTAGAGTCTACAACAGAAAATCGGTTACTTGGTAATGGTGATGCATGATCGGGAGCCGCAGGTGTACTTGACAGACCTTCGAAACGATTACTGCTGGTCCCAGCACGCGGTTGCTCTGCCAGGTCTTCAGGTAATTCAGCAGTTTTGGTTCGCCTGGTGCTCTTTTCTCGTCGTGATGCCTTGCGCCGTGAATGCTTGCGGCGCGATCTGCGACGACACTGACTGTCTGAAGACTCTGAAGATAACTCTGACTCACTGCTGGAGTCCTTAGAGCCTCTTATGCGTTTTCGCGATCGGTCATTAGGCATGTTTGATACTTAGCTGAAATTAAATAAACAAAACAAGTAATCGTTCCTTAAAAAACAAAATAAGCAAAAGAAAAAGCAATTAATCAAGTGTCCACAAAAATCTGGGTAGATATATTTATTATTATTGTAACAAAATTGAGAAGAGTGAAAGAAAAATAACCACAAACATGACGGTAATTTGAGTGTATAAATAAAAAACTTTTTTACAAAAAAAACAACCACTTCCAAAAAAAAAATACACTAAAAATTAAAAAAATAACTTTAATTTCGGAAGTCGGTGTCAAATAACGAAGAAGTAAAATACAAACACAGACTTCCGAAATTAAAGTTATTTTTTTAATTTTTAGTGTATTTTTTTTTTGGAAGTCGGTTGTTTTTTTTTTGTAAAAAAGTTTTTTATTTTTCACTTTTTAGTTGTTATACCCCAGAACTAAAAACCCCAATAACATGAAACGAGGAATTTAACCATTTGGAGAACACCAAAACGTCATCGAGGTACGCGTATTTTTCGTTTTTGTTCAGTTTCTCAAAAAGTCCTGAAGCTATTTCGATAAAATTTATATGGGACCACCTCGGGAGTATATTCTTTCGGATAAAAAAAGAATTTTGAAAATCGGTCTACAACTGACGGAGAAATCGGCGGACATACATAAAACATACATACAGTCGAACATAGAACCTCCTCCTTTTTCGAAAGTCGGTTAAAAAGGTTACCTCAGTAAACATAATATTTCATTAAATTGTAAAATTGATTTGACTAAATGAAATAATATTTCAATTTTCTTATATTTATTTGCATAAAATAAATTGCGTAGTGACATACTTCGTTCTAATTTCAAAACAGATGACCGTTGGTAGGCCATTCAAAATAAAATATTTCTATTTAAATCCCCATACAACGAAATAAAAGTGCTATGAAAAACTAATCAGTTCTACTTATAATAAGTCTGTTCTGTTTAAAAGTTTACGAATGTAAGAAGGGATTGATTTGCAATTTTTTTTTTTATATATTCTTATTCTATCTCAACTAAATATGTATGAATTCACATAACAGTTGCAAATTAAAAAAATTGTTGAACCGACCACCAAAAATAACAAAAAGTGCAAAATAACTATAATTTCGGAAGTCGGTGTTTCTAGTTTTGTTTCTTCATTTCTTGACACCGACTTCCGAAATTAAAGTTATTTTGAACTTTTTGTTTTTTTTGGAAGTCGGTTCTATATTTTTTGTAAAAAAGTTTTTTTTTCACTTTTTAGTTGTGATTCCCCATTAAATTGTGTTAACAATGGATATCTAGGCGATAGCAGCAATCGCGGTTGATTTGCTGTAATTTTTTGAAGAGTTCTGTTGCCTGTCTCCGAAACGCATCATCAGATCTGTATGAAATGGGACCATTTCGGCACAAACCCCTTTCAAACAAAAAAAGAATTTTGGAAAGCCGTCAATAAATGACGAAGTTATGCCCGAACCACGGAATATAAAAAACAGTGGAAGTGCCCTAACACCAAAGGCTACTATAGTATAATATGCCTAACACTGCCTAATCACGGGGGCCAGTGTCGCCAAACTCACACATTTACAAATAAAATTGCACGTTACACACATAAAAAAACGTGATAAATTGGCTACAAACTACAAATACAACTTTGAAAAATCATCCATTTATTGCTGTCAAAAACTAACTCTTATTTCAACTGTCGAAAGTTGTTATTATGTTACCTGTCATAATCAATAAAGACGTTTATCACATAACAAACTAAATTTGTGCAATTTACAACGAGTTCAGCTACTCAACGCTAGATGGCGCGGTAACCATATGCATGCGAATATGACATCTATTTCAAAGACGTTAGCGTTCTAAATAGAATAATTTGGTTTAAGCTCCCTCTAGCGTTGAGTAACTGAACTTGTTATAAATTTAATCATTGTGACCATATGCATGCGAATATGACATCTATTTCAAAGAAGTTAGCGTTCTAAATAGAATAATTTGGTTTAAGCTCCCTCTAGCGTTGAGTAGCTGAACTCGTTATAAATTTATTGATTGTGACAATGTAAAATAATGACTTTTGCTAGTTGTTATAAGACTTATTTTATGACAGCAACAAAACGCTATACTCGAAAACGCTACCCGCTCAGCTGTTTCACTAGAGTTCATTTGTGAGGTCATCCGTGTGTTAATCTTTCTGTGTTTTATTTGTGTGTTGTTTCTGTGTTTTATTTGTGCGTGTGTGATTTTTAAGATGCCTTCTGGTCCTAACGACATTTTCAGTGCCCAAGAATACGTAAGTATGCTTATGTGTTATGGAGAAGCACGTCAAGCTCTGCGTATCTATGTCCAAATATATCCAGACGCTCGTCATCCACGAGATTCTCGCGTAAAAACACGAGCTTACCAACGTATCTTGGACAACCAACCAATTGTGCCTCAGCGCGAGGGAGCTGGAAGGCCCATAAGACCGATTGTAGCGAACCGCATCCTGACTGTCGTGCGGCAGAACCCACGACTGGGAGTATGCACGGCAGCTCGTGTAATTCGTAACCGTTACATCGGGTTTTACGCAGAGATCGGCAGCGTGCGTATCACATCCACAAGGTGCAAGCGTTATTACCTACAGACAGGGTATCCCGCGTTAGGTACTGCCGATGGTTGCAACGACAGCACGACGAAATCTCCGACTTTAATGAAAATGTGATATGGACGGATGAGTCCATAACACAGTGCGAGAGAGTTGGTGGCGGACACTTTGAACCCTATTTGGTTAGAGGTGAGTGAGCTTGAGGTAAGTTCATTAATTTATACCTACGTCACTGGATCGCAATGCAGGTAGCTACTTACAAGCTTCTTTATTATTTCTAACCCTTGTTGGAATGAGGAATTCCGTTAAAATAACGGACTAAGTTTATGGCTCCTGAGTGATAAAAAATTAACAAAAACACAAAAAAAAACAAGCGCAATTATTAGGTACTTAATAATAATGTTTAATGCGAGCTAGGTTACATACTAGGTCTTCTAATGTTATTAAACGTTTTGTTTTCATCAGTACATTCATTACGTCAAGTTTGTTTTACTGTTGTTGGTTGTGCGTTAAATACTTAGGTGTTCGTTTGTCGTAAACGTAAATGTATTTTTATGACAAACTACTTTGAAAGCTGTTGTTTTTTGTTTACATTAGGAGAAACAAAGACATAAGTACATTTGTTTACATTCCCTTCGCAGTAGACGGCGCTAACGTTGTTGTTACATTTATGCTAATTAGCAAACAAGCTAGGTAGTAGGTACCTTAAAGCTCTTAAAATATTCACACAACTTAAGGTTTAAAATGCAGCCTAAATTACTGACTTGACTGTACCTGCACTTGCAGCTAAGTTCAAAGATGTCTTTTACTTTTGTTCGACCTTGTAGGTAGGTACATTCATACAAGCGGAGCGAGGCTGCCCCCGTCGCGCGCGGCTCCACGGCCGTGTCTGTGTGTGTAAGACGTTTAGACGTGTAGGTAACTACGTACTACGCGCTCGCGCGCGCCTACATTAATTGCGTCGCGATGAGATCGCATTGTTTGCAATACATTGCGCGCTTGAAAATATCAATTTTTGGAAGCAATTATTACCGAGATTAATGACTATCATAATTTTGTTAGTGGCATTAGGTGTAACCTTTTCGTGAAGTTTGCGGTATCTTGTCCCTTACAGCCTGTATAATCTGCTGCTACGTTTAAATAATCAAACATGTGAAAGGCGTTATTTTTATTTAATGTCTTTTTAAATCCGTAAAAATGTAGATGCCTAGAATTAGAAATATCAAAAATATCGTTCACAAGTATCAAAAAGTTTTCGGTAGGCTCACTAGAAATGAAGTCATTGCTAAATCTCGTTGGCAAAATCGTATTGCTTCTGCCACACTTAGACTAAATAATTGAGACGCCAGTTTTACCTTCATACGTTTATTTTTAAAGTTAATATGTCGATCTCTTAATTTATTAGCTAAATGAAAAGTTTACACCGTTTTTGCAAGTTAAATGTATTAGATGCTGCCACAGGATTTTGTTGCCATCTTTATCGATTAAAATTCTATTAATTTTCAGATGAGTTTCTCAACAAGTTCAGCATATGGCATGGGTCAAGTATAGAAACAATAGGATTTTTTGTCACAGGATGCTCAAATTTCACATGACCCGTTAAAAAAAACAGTGACCAGCCATAGAAATATTAGCTGCGCATCCATCAAAAGTCAGTGCTACTATATTTATACCGGCTTCATGACTCATTTCTAAGCACTTTTTAACTAGTTCGGCGCGTTGTAAGCCAGTAATACCATCGACAAGAAAATAAGCCTCCGGTACTTTAAAGTTTTGGTTTATGGCGGTAATTAAAAAAACCAAAGCTTCTTTCGCTTCTACTAAGTGATCGCCATCTAAACCTGTACCCATATCTACATACCCATGTAGTTTATTGCCATCCCATTCAATACGACGACGAATGATTATTTTATCTATAACTAATGTTGCTAAAATTTAATGAGTCAATGAAGCTGCTTTACGTTTTAAAGCAGTAAACGATTCACTGGTGAAACTGGGATCTCCATCCACTTTTGAGTACCACTTTTTTAAAGTTCGTGGATGAGGTAAACACGTATTAAAAGTTCTTCGCACGTAATCGTAAGCTCTAGGAGAATAATAGTTCGTTAGCGATAATGCAAAACTGCAAAGTCCTTTTTTTTTTTTTGGGGTTGGGAAATGATCCAATGACTTCTGCCGCTCTGGGTGGAGCGGGAGGGCGTGTCAGACTCTTACTGACTAAAACCCACCCCTGTTCCTACCCTGCCTGAGTGCCCAGCAGTGCAGTAACTCATTTTCAGAACTTATCCGCTACCCCTAGGCATGCAGGCACCGGCCACGATGGGCCCCGTCAGTGGTGGCTGACAATCATCTCTTTGAGGCGCGCGTGGAACACTACGCGCCGTCGACTCACGGGCCTGGCCGTGGCCGTAGCGGCCGGGGCCGTGAGGGCCACTCCGTTGAGCTTCCCTTACGCGTCCCGCCTCCGCCTTCGCGAGCACTACTGCTTCGCAGAAGGCGGAGACTGCCTCCCGTTCCCTCTCGCTCCGTATTATGGCCTGAACCAGGGCCGGGCGCGAGAGGTCGCCGCCACCTATCGCATCCACGAGGTCACGGCAGTGCTCCGCCTAAGCGGGGCAGATCTCCACGTTTCCTCTCGCCCGATCTGATGCAGGAACCTCCCGAAACAACCGTGTCCGGTGAGGACCTGTGTCAGGCGGAAGGTGAGGACGCCGTGACACCTCTCCAGACACTCCTCAAAGAGGAGCACTAGCGCCGCAATGGTGGCGTGCCCAGCGCTGGGTTGCGACAGTCGCTGTCTCGCATGTCGCCATGAGATCCTGCCGGAGCTCCGTCCGCCGAGCCGCGAGATATCGCGGCAGCAGAGTTTCACTCCGGCGTTTGGCCTCCTCGCGCCACTCCCAGAGCAGATCCAATGGCGACAGTCCGGCAAGCAGGCTCGCCGCCTCACAGGAGACCGTGCGGTATCCTCGGATGAGCCGAATGGCCATGACCTTTTGGGACGTGTTCAACCGGCGAGCTGGTCGCCGCCTCAGGGAACACGCCCACACCGGTTCCCCGTAAAGGGCCATGGACCGCACGATCCCCGCGTAGAGCCTCCGGTAGGAGGCATTTGGTCCCCCCAGATTGGGCAGGAGCCGCTTCAGAGCAGCACTGGCCCGCTCCAATCTGGGAGCCTAACGTCGGAAATGCTCGACGAAGTTCCACCAGCTGTCGAGGACGAGACCCAGGTACCTCATCGTCCTCTCGATGCCGATGTGAACCCCTCAAAACTGCGAAGTCCTGGTGAATACATTCGTGCTCCTGGTCCAGTAATGCGAGTAATCAATTCGCTCATCTACAAGATAGAATATTTTACACTTTTAATATGTATCATAAATAAATCATTGGCAGCAATTAAAAGTGCAGCGTAAATGAGTTTTTTGAAAGTAGGTTCGTCTGGTGTAAATATAAGGGATAAAGTAATTGTGCTGAAAGATAGTTGTGAAGTGTGATTTAATTGAAAGTTATACTTTCGATAGAAACTGGAGAAAGGCTAGGTCAAAAGTGCGCTAAAGCGCCGAGCACGTATAATGTACCCACGTAATGAGAATGAGAGTAGCAATACATGCATGTAAGAGTAAGTGGCAGTCTACCTACCCCTTTGGGGAGCACGTGAGTCCATGTGTATGTATTTGTAATGAAAATGTAAATGTTGGTTGTTTGTATTATCAAACAACCAACATTCACATTACGGGACCAACCTTTACATTGGTATTTTTTAAGCTATCAAGGTCTTCACTTTTCATAGCAAACTTCTTCTGTGAAGATTTAAGAAGTTCTTCCATATTCTTGATATTTCTTTTTAATCTACGATTCCTACTTTTTAAACGTTTCATTTTTAAATTTTGTTTGTTAAGTTTACTTTCGAGTCCACTGTAACTGTTTTTTTATTTTTCTTTTTCTTGGAGTTGAATCAGTAGGACTGCTAATTAAATCAGAGTCTGTTGCTTGGCGGGCTTTCTTAGTTGGTGTCCCAATAATAGGACTTGACAATGGTGGCGTTCCTTGGAGCCGTTTCCTGGAAGGACCTGGTTCATCTCTTTCGGAATTATTTTTATCCTATAAAATATTTAAAAAAAATATTACATGATGACTAAAAGAGTTTCACAGAAAAATAATAGAGGTAATTGATAGAGTAACGGCTGACAGGGGGAATGGAAGATAAAGACGTATTACGTATACGTGCCGATCTCAAATTACATGGGACAAGGTCAAGAAGATGATGATAACATCAAAAGAGACCCTAATAAATAATTAATTATACATAAAAAACAATTCAAGAACGATCGTACGAGTACCTTAAACACAAATTTTTTCTTAGTAGGTATTGCTTTTTTGTTCAAAGATCTATATCCATTTTTTGAAATTTGTACATCGTCTTCGAAATGCTCTGAGCATATGGTACTTAATTTAGATGGTATCCAGTTTTGTCTTCCCGTAGCTTCTATCCATTTTTCCTTAACAAAAGGATCTTTGGGAAAACTGAAATATTTATTTTCTTTATTATTACTTATTTTGGGGCCTATGTCCAGTAGTGGACGTACACGGCTAAGATATTACGTTATCTTTACTATGAGCGACCCGCGAGTCAAAATACTTCAAACGGATTTACTTTAAAAAAATAATTTATTAACTTGTATTCACAATATTACTGTTTTATCTTAGATTTCACAATTTATCACTTAAACTTAGTGTTACCACGACGAATGCTAAGTAGAGATTCCCCCGTTCCTCTGGTGTCTGGGTCTTTTATACTGCCACGATCGCTAACGGCTCTTTGTCTTTGTTTGCTAGAACTTTCTCGCTCCTGGTGGTCCAAGGGGTAATTAGTATTGGAGACTGATGTCCAATTGTTCTGGTTTCCATAACATCTCCAATGTCTTCCTTGAAAAGGCTCATTATGTTTTTAATGCGTTCATTGTTCAGGTCTTGTTGACTATTCCCCCTTAATTTGGAAGTCCATGGCTTCTTCCAAGCCTTGGAATGAAGAAATTTGAAGAAAATCATAATAGCAAGAAGTATAGTTATACATAATATCCAACTATACTGAATAAGGTTATGTTTTCCTTGTGTTGCTAATTCTTCTATTTGTTTAAAATGTTTTACTTTCGCGGAGATTTTCATTGGATCGTAATTCAATTCAATTTCAGGAGTATCCTTAGTTTGATTAATTTCTAGATTAGTTATAAATACTTTATCATGTGATTCTTGTGTATTGAATCTTTTTATATTTGCAACTTTAACTTCACAGTTCTCGCCTATCAGTAAATAAGGTCCTCTAGCCCATGATGTTTCTTCGTTTTTTCCACAGTTAATCTTTATTTCAGTAGTTTTGTTGAAATACATGTAGATCGCCTTTGGAGATATCTCCTGTATTTCTTCCGCTGGACACTTTATTGGAACTGTGATACATTTTTCAGTAGATTTGTTTCGTAGAAGCTCGGTTTCACAGGTTGACGTTTGTCTAATGCTTTCTTTACAAATTATTTCCGTTAACGTTGTGCAATCTTCTACTTCATATATTTCCAACTCGGTGTATGCTAACGTAACTTTTCGCATTATAGGATAGGTGCAGGTTGGTTTATTTTGGATAATGGGAACAATTTTTCTTGTATTATATACCTGTGGCTTAACTAAAGGTATTTCTATTATAAAGTATACAATATGGTCAATTATTTTACTATTTACATTTATAAAAGGTTCGATATCATTTACATTATTAGATATCATCACATCTTTATTAATTTTATTAATAGTATCTTGTAAAATGTGAGATTGTATTATACTATAATGATACATATGGTGTTCAGCAAAAGTGATAGCTGTCGACAATCTTTCTGCTATATCCTGTAAGGTTTGAGCTTGAAACAGTATCTCTAAAGCTACCTTTTGATGAGCTTTAAAATTTGTTATCTGTGTATATTGTTTATCTAATAAATTTTGAACATTAACAATTTTTTTAATTTGACTATTGTATTCTTCTAAAGTTTCGTCTGTTATGGATATTTGTTTATTATATGCTATTCTTAAAGTTTCTAAATCCTTTTGAATACTACTTAGATCATCCTGATCCAGGTTTCCTGTAATGGTTTTTATAATTGAACCTAAACCATTAATTAAACCTCTTTTAGTTCTACTTTGTATATCTAAATGATTACATATTTCGGTTACATGATCTAAAATAACGTTAATGCGATTATATATATGTTTCACATCTTCATTCTTAAAATTAGATTGTGACAAAATTCTAGTTACAGTATTCTTAAGTCCATTAGTATGTTCTGATATAGGCCTTATTTCTAACATATGGATAATTGTCCATCTTCCTTCAATAATACGAGTGGGTTGCATTTCCACTAATATCACATGTTCATTTGACTCTAATCTTCGGAACTTGTGTCCGATGACAATGAAGATTCTGTAACAATAAGCTCTTCTTCATGATATATTCTGCCATTACTTAATTTGTATTTATTGTGTGGTTCACAAGCTAGTATATTATATGGACCTACATATCTAGCATTTGTTTTATGTCTTTCTGCTTTACTATTTTTTAAATATACCTTATCTCCTACTTTAAAAGCTTTCGATGGTCGAATTCTTTTATTAATTCGATCGTTGCGTTTTTGTTTTTGTTTTTGTAATAAATCATGAACATTTTGGTTTAATTGACTTACAAATTGTTTTTGTTGTGTTGTATAGTTTTGAATTACTACTCTAAGGTTATCGAAATTTTGCAGTTTCGGTTTTCTTCCAAAATGGACTTCAAAAGGAGTCTTATTTATGGCACTATGTCTGGTGTTATTATAAGCATGTGTTATAAAATAGATCTTTTGATTTTGATTTAAACCTGTGTCTCTTTGTAACCTGTATAGCTCTTGAATCGTACTATGTAATCTTTCCACGTCTGAGTTTGACTTATGATGTTGTGGAGAAGTGGTGTGATTAGTAATATCATACGTTTTAAATAATTCAGTTATTATTTCGCTGCAAAATGATTGTTCACCATCATGTACTATTTTCTTAGGTGTTCCTATTAATGAGAATATTTCCGATAGTGTATCGCAAACTTTACTTTTTTCTGCTGGTTTTATTATAGCATACTTAGAAAACTTATCTATCATCGTTAAGTACCACTGTTTTTCTAAAGACATGAAATCTATGTGCCAGACTTCCATTGGTTCGTAGGGCGTTTCGGTTTCAATAGCTAATGTTACGTTTGGATGTCTATTATATTTTTCTTTTTGACAAGGACTACACTGAAGAATATATTTTTTTATTTGTTTCCTCATATTTTCCCAATAATATTTTTCTTTTAACTGTTTATATAAACTTTCAATTCCAGGGTGTCGATTATCTTTTAAATGGTATTCTTTGATTAGTCTTAATTGTTCTTCCTTTTCATATATTTCTACAAGACTTTTTGTGAACCTCATTGGTTTAAACTTTGAGTGATCAAAATATTTACGATAAGTTTCAGATACTTTATAATATAAATCGTCATTAGGGATTATGAAAGCATATTTTTCTTGGGGTAAATACTCCAACATGAATTCTTTTATAATCTCTTCTTCATTATTCGGTGGGACATAAAAATACCAAATTCCGTTTTCTCTATTTGCTTTCTTGTATGGTGCGTATTCGAATATTACACGTCTTAATCTTTTGGGTGGATATGCATTTATTATAGGGATGCCCTCATCACTATCTTCTTGATTAGAATGTACAGTACCCTGCTGACTACTATTTAAATCATTGTTAGGTAGTCTTAAGTTTTCAAGTGATTCGTCTTTTGAAGAATTACTTATATTGGAATTTGTTAATGCCACATCTTCTTCTAAATTTACGTCTAATGAATCACCATCAGTGTGATGAATTTCTACGCGACTTAATGCGTCGGCGACATAATTATCTTTACCTTTCACATGTTCTATAGTAAAATCATAGTCTTGTAATTTTAATTTCCATCTAGTTAATCGCTGATTAGGTTCTTTTAATTTAGCTAACCATATTAATGCTTTATGGTCTGTACGTAATGTGAATTTTCTTCCGTAAATATAAGGTCGAAATTGTGTTACAGCCCAAAGTATTCCTAATAATTCTTTTTCAGTTGTATTATATTTTTGTTCGGCTTTACTTAGAGTCCTAGATGCATAAGCTATCGGATGACCTTCTTGACTTAATACGGCTCCTAATGCTATGTCAGATGCATCGGTAGTAATAATGAAAGCTTTATTAAAATCCGGGAAAGCTAAGATAGGTGCGTTAGTTAATAAATGTTTACAAGTGTGTATTGCTTCAATATAACTTTTCTGATGTATATCTATAGTGGCATCCTTTTTTGTAAATTCTGTAAGGGGTTTGACTATTTTACTTAGATTCGGTACAAATTTCCTATTGTACCCTATTAAACCTAAAAATGCTCTGATTTCTTTAGTAGTTTTTGGAATAGGGAATTTTTGTATGGCTTCAATTTTTTTTTGATTCGGTTTTAACCCATCCTTATTTAACACATGACCTAGGAATTCAATCTCTTCTTCCATAAAAACGCATTTATTTTTATTCACTTTAAGGTTGGCTGTTCGTAATGCTTCAAAAACTTGCTGTAGCCTATTGATGTGCTCTTGTTTAGTTTTAGAATAAATTATTATGTCATCTAAATAAACAAGACATATATTCCTAGTGATTTCCTTGTTCAATACGTTATTCATCATTCTTTGGAAGGTTGCTGGTGCGTTTTTTAATCCAAATGGCATTCTTAAGAATTCATAATGACCGTCAGGCGTACTAAAGGCAGTTTTCTCTATAGAAGCTTCATCCATTTTAATTTGATGATAACCTGAAGTTAAATCCAGAGTAGTAAAATATTTATTACCTTGTAATTTTGAAAATAGTTCATCTATATTAGGTAAAGGAAATTTATCTGATTTAGTCTTTTCATTTATCTTCCTATAGTCTATTACCATTCTCCATTTTTGTATTCCAGATTGATCTATTTTTTTTGGTATGATATGTACAGGTGAGGCCCATGGTGATTCCGAGGGGCGAATTATATTTTCACTCAATAACGTATTAATTTGTTTTTTTATTTCTTCTTGTTGAATTTGCGGTAACCTAAATGGTCTTTGATAAATGGGTTCGTCATGAATTAAATTGATATGATGTTTAATTTTGGTCGTTGCGCTATTCGTGATGCTTTCTGTAAATAAATCTCGATACGTATCACAAAGTTCTTTGATATTTAAATTATTATCATCCGTCATGTGAAAAATAAGTAATTCTCGTTCTGGCATACTTAATTTTCTTTCTTTTAAATCTATTTTTGCATTAATTTGTTCAATCATTTCAGTACCCATTAAAACGTCATACTTATCACTAAATTGGTAAATATAAAATTTCATCGGTCCGCCATCTTTTCCGAAATATCTACACCAGTATGGAGTTTCTATTACGCCATTGTGAGTTGTTACTCCATGTGAAGTTCTAACCGTGAATTTTTCTGGCTTTCTACATTCAGGAAAGTATAATTTTTGTGCTGTTGGTGTTATAAATGAACGTTGACTTCCTGTATCTATTAGTATTTTTAGTTTAGGGTTTTCCGTTTCAAAATATGGTAGATATGATTTTACATGATTAAATTCTATAATGTTTTGTTTAAATCTAACCCCTTGTGAAAATCCTGACTTTCTTCGGGAACCTGGAAACAGTTTTCCTCAGGAATATAATAATTTTCTTCTACCACTACATAGTAATTCTCTTCGGAGATATTTTGATCGGTAGTTTGAGAGCAATCATTTTCACTGAGTTTTGGTACTTCCGATTCGTCGGAGTGATGATATAATTCTTTTGCTACAAAACCTTTTCCTAAATTGATTTGGTTTGGTTTTAATTGGGTAGCGGTCCTCATTGTTACGTCTTCTGACTTTGGTATAGGAGACCGTTGTAGTTGTGGTTGTGGTGGAAAACTATTTCTATACTGTTGAAATTGTGGATGTGGAGGTCTTTGGAATACGTTATTTGGATTTGGAATCCAGGTGTGTTTAGTTTGATAAAAAGGTCTGTTTGTAAACTGAGTGTTCATTTTCTGTTGTTGCGAATGCGATTGTTGAGGATGAAATTGGGTGTTAATGTATTGTGTCGGTTTATTTTGCGGTACGCTCCATTGTTGTTGAGGTTGTATTTGATTTATAACACGAGGAGCAGGTAAATAGTTAGAAAATTTTTGTTTTATATTATCGAATCTCCCTTCTGCTTCTAGTTGTAATATCCTTGTAACTGTTTCATTAAAGTTACAATTACTAACATATATTTGATCATGGTATGGTAAACTATTTCTTAAAGTATTTTGTGCGGTACTAATATAGGGCTCCATGATCTCATCTATAAGATCTTGTCTGGCTATGCCGTGCTTATCAGTTAACTTACTTTTAATAAAAAATAACTTTTGTTTAAATTCAAATATTAATTCTTTATATGTAGTTTTCTTTTTTACATTAGATAACTCTACTAGTAAGGTATTAAGTTCCCTATTATCTGCACACTCTGCTTTCAGGGTGGTTTCTATGTTATCCCAACTAAAGGCATGGTTAATCATAGAGACGATTACTGCAGCCCTTCCTTCAAGTTTGGTTAATAATAACATTACATTTTGAGGCGTGTTGCCTCCTGCGGCTTGTAGCCATTGCTTAGCGCTATTTAAATAATTGTAAATGGTAAATGGGTCACCATTATATGTGGGGACAAAATTAATTAACTTATTTGGATCGATTGTGAACTGCACTGGTGATATCAGTGGCTGTGACAATGGAACTTGTGATGTACTAGGTACACTTAGTGGTACGTAGCCTTGTTTACCCTCCATATTATTTTTAGGAAGTGGGTCGGTGTCTCTACTTACACTAGTCATAGGTTTATACACAAATTTCGGAGATCTAAGGAGTGGAATTTTGGATAGGATAATGCTACTCGGTGCTTACAGAACGCAGATGGTTGCAGCGCGGAGAATCAGCATTTCTTCACTTTATTCTGACTTATTTATTTGGTAGGTTGCCCAGTTTTTAAGACTTAAAAGTCACGCGAAGTTTTTTTTAGCGAACTTGGAGGTTTTTGCCTCAAAAGTCCTTGAACTTTATAACACTTTCACTTTTTTAGCTGGGCCCCACGTTGGGCGCCAGTCAAAATACTTCAAACGGATTTACTTTAAAAAAATAATTTATTAACTTGTATTCACAATATTACTGTTTTATCTTAGATTTCACAATTTATCACTTAAACTTAGTGTTACCACGACGAATGCTAAGTAGAGATTCCCCCGTTCCTCTGGTGTCTGGGTCTTTTATACTGCCACGATCGCTAACGGCTCTTTGTCTTTGTTTGCTAGAACTTTCTCGCTCCTGGTGGTCCAAGGGGTAATTAGTATTGGAGACTGATGTCCAATTGTTCTGGTTTCCATAACATCTCCAATGTCTTCCTTGAAAAGGCTCATTATGTTTTTAATGCGTTCATTGTTCAGGTCTTGTTGACTCGCGCTTGCTTCAGACGGGTGCAAGCTACGTGTAGTTAAAATATCGAGATTTCTGTGCAATCTTAGATAAATATTAACGAATTTTACAAATGATGGTGCCAATTATGAAATGTAAAGGTTTGAAAAAATAAAAAAATATCGATACCGATCTACTTTATGGATTTGTCCCATCCCTAACTGAGTAGCGTCGAAGTTACTGTAATAGAATATGTATTGTGATTTTTCAGCTAGCAAGCAAGTAGATTTAGACTTTGCACCAATAATTCTAGGGTTGTTTTTAGTTTGCATTGAAGTAATATAATGTGGTATTGTCATTCAAATCAAATATATTGAAAGTTAGCCAAGTTTAATACTTACTGGTGATAAGATAGGTACACCTCCGCAAGATACAATTTTCTTTCTGCTATCGTTTTTGCACGTCAAAACCGCACAATAAGGCATAATTTCTAATATTTTACGTATGTTAGAGACGACGTATCACGGCAAGACTCTGACAGCGAATGAAGCAGGGGGAGGGGGGGGACAGTTAGAACAAGCGCAACTTCGGTAAAGATAGAGTCGCCATCTTCTTTTCTTAACCAAGAAACTATGAGTCTATGACATCGAATAGTTACCATACTCTACAATAGATGTCTCTGTAATCACAATTTTAATGCAAATATGAATCTAAAATAATTAAAATATCAAAGTTAATTTACAGTATTTTTCTATAGAATAATTATAATATTTGTCAATGTAATTATAATAATTTTCAAATTAATATTGGTATTGCTGTTTCGGACCAAATTTCATATATTTTCTTCGCTCTTCCCTTTTATGGAAGCAGCCACATCTCTTGGACAAAATCGATCAAATTATTCGTTCCACTCTTACGTCCATCTTAAATGTGGCCCTGGATGACCGAGCATGGCTGCAAGCCACGCTACCCATTCGCTTTGGTGGGCTCGGCATCCGCAAAATTTCTAGTGTAAGCCTACCGGCGTTCCTGTCTTCGGTCCGCAGCACTCGACAGTTAACCACACGAATTTTAACCCCATCGCTGGTTAACTGTGAGGTGCCGAGCTTGACCGATGCTGTGAACGCCTGGAAAGCGGCTTGCCCGAACACGGCGTTGCCCGAGAACCCATCTTCCCAGAGACAGTGGGATGAGCCGCTCTGCAGGTCGGAATAATCTCATTAATACGTCCACCAATACTGCTGAGCGTGCCCGCCTACTGGCTGTGGGTGAGTGGAAGTCGGGCCTTTGGCTACAGGCACTACCGTCACCCAACATTGGTACCATGCTGAGTGACGCCACTTTCCGGATCGCTACATGTTTGCGTCTGGGTGCTCCGAGTGGAGCTCCACATCGTTGTCAATGCGGTGAAGCAGTCGACCGCCTCGGATACCATGGCCTATCCTGCGGTAGGAGTGCTGGTCGGATAGCACGGCACGCCAGCATTAATGACAGCATCCGTCGGGCTCTTGTCACCGCCGGGGTGCCAGCTGTTTTAGAACCCAATGGCTTGGCACATGACGATGGGAAGAGGCCAGACGGAATGACCATAATGCCTTGGAAGTTGGGTAGGCCTTTGGTGTGGGATGCAACATGTGTCGACACCCTTGCGCCATCCCATCTTCTTAGCACGGCAGGCTGTGCTGGGGCAGCTGCTGCAGGTGCAGAAAACCTCAAACGGCGCAAATATAACAACCTTATTGGGAGTTACATGTTTGAGCCGTTTGGGGTTGAAACACTAGGGCCATGGGGTCCGAGTGCTCATCGAGTTTTCCGGCATATCAGCAAGCTGTTAGTCGACTCTTCACGTGACCAGAGGGCTGGGCTTTTCTTTGGCCAACGAATCAGCATTGCTATTCAACTTGGCAATGCTGCTAGCGTTCTGGGCACTTTTTCCATTGACAGCGATGTGGATGAATTTTTTGATGCCCAGTGAGTTGTTTTCTCATACGCATTTGTACATGTTAGGTATTATTGTTAGTTTGTATATATATCTTTTAATTTTCCCGTAAAGCATTATCGATTATGGCAACCTTTTACATAACGTAATGGCCGCCGCAACTTTCGTTTGCGTTGGTTTGTGTTTCGTGTGTCCAATTGGTTTTTCAGTGGTTTATCTACATCATATACGTCGAGTTGAGTTTCTCCTCCGTCCTGATATTGGATTACTACCCGGAAACTCTGTAGCAATTTCACAAACATTGTGAAGTACTAATAATCCTATTCTTCAATCTTGCGAAAAGACGCTTTTTGTGCTGTGTGTGTCTTGCATTACAGATACATGCCTTTCTGTTGTGCTTTTGGATGTAAGGACACTGGTAAGTTTTTCCAAAAAAGAAGTGTTATATGTGGATGCGCCAGGGTAGCCCGCGAAATTTAAATTTTCTTACGTTTTTTGCAATTTGTAGGTCATAATCAGATTGTATATTGGTCAAAATACGATTCGCGGCTCCAGGGTAACCCGAGAAATTCAAATTTTCTTAATTTGAATTTCGCGGCCTACCCTGGAGCTTTCACCGTAGTGTATATATTTATTCTTTCTTTCTTTCTTTGGCCCGCTAAAACAGAACTCTTCTGTTAACCATGTTTGGGAATCCTTCATTCTCATTATTACTAACATACTCTCAAAATAGGAAATATTATAAATATGTTTTTGGAATATATTATTTTAAATAAATAGTACTTACAATGAATAGCAATTCAGCACATTCAGCAATCCCATATGGGTAAGCTTTTATGGACAAAAAGACAAAAAATACAATATTATTTCCTTTGGTTTCAGGCAATGTCATGCATTCATTTCCCAATCCTAGGAATTTTCCTGAGCGTTTCAAAGCTTGGGTTGATCTTGTTGGATGCAATTGGGAAGCATATACAGATAATGACATTTATAAGAAGAAGAGAGTATGTGATATTCACTTCAGTGATGAACAGCATAATCGCTTTAAGCGCCTTAGTGCATTGGCAATACCAACTATTGATTTGTCTGGCAAGTTGAATTAAATTACTTCTTACAAAACAAACACAACACAAAGAGGTGTGCTTGTTTCAGATTTTACTAATTACTGGACAAGAGTAGGAATACACACAACATAATAGGTTACTTCTAGGCAAGTGTGGTCCATCGTCGACCACATCATTGCTTACCACCAGGTGTGATAGAGGTCAAGCGCGAGCCTATCAATAATAAAAACAATGTGTGACGTTTCTGTTCTATATCAATAAACTGAGTGACATGAATACATATATTTAACAAAACAGTAATTATATTTTATTTAATAATTCTTTCAGGTGAAAGTCATGCCATCACTGCTTCAGCTGGGCAATCCGAGGCTAGCCTAAGTTACAGTCACCCTACCACTAGCACTTCTCTTCCTCTTACTTCCACTCCTGGTATGTTTTATCGAATACTAGCTGACTTGGCAAACTTTGTACCTCCTCAGAATCAATAAATGAAATTGACTATTCGCCGAATGTCAAATAATAGCGACCATTGTGCGAGTGGCGTCATGATATGTTCCGAGTTAATGGTCAGAGCATAATCCCTTTATATGATACTCCTCATTTAATAAAAGGTCTCAGAAATAATTTGTTGACCAAAGATATGACATACGTCATATCCAATCAGAAAAAAACCATCAAATGGGAATATTACCAAATGATATATGCTGCCGACAAGTCTTATGGAGAGTTACGTCTCCTTGACAAAATTACAGAAGAACACGTAAATCCTGACAAAATAAATAAAATGTGTGTGAAATCGGCGACACAAATATTTAGCCACAGTGTTGCTGTTGTAGCAGAACACTTGACGGCAAGGAAGGATCTTCCCGAAGAATGTCGTCAAATAATAGACATGACTCTAGTAATAGATAATTTGTTTGATTCTTTAAATGTGAGCAGTATGTTCATACCAAATGGTAAAATTTATAAAGGGCCTGTCAAACACAATTCGCCACATCATGAACTGTGGAAAAAAGCAAAAAAAAAATTTAAAACTGTAAAATATATTACAAAAGTTAAAACTGGGAATAAAATCCTTCTGCTGACTGAGACAAATATACCATCCGTGAGAAATTTAATTAAAACTATAGAGGGCATGGAATGTCTTTGGCAAGTGTTGTCTAGTAAATATGGTTTAAACGCAATGTTGACACGGAACTTCAACCAAGACCCTGTTGAAAATTTTTTCGGGAACATCAGAAGTTATGGGGCAAGGAATAATGCACCTAATACAGTGGCTTTTGAAGGAGCAATCAAAGCTCTTTTATTAAATCATTTTAGTTCTCCTCATTCCAGAAGGGCAAACTGTGAGGAGGATTCAAATGAGTGCCTCCAGACACTGGATTTTTTTTTAAGAGAAAAGGTTGATACTCCTGAGGAAAGGGAAATAATTCATTTTAACAGTGAAATTTGCATTGGCCCGTCAAATACGACTGATGCTGGTCAAAGCAATTATGTCTGTGGTTGGGTTCTAAAAAAATGTTGAAAAGATGTTGTAAAAAGTTGTCAAACTTGTAAAAACATTTTAATAGATAACACAATATTTAATGAAAATAATACGTTCATCAAAGCTAAAGAATATGAAAACAAAAAATGGCTTTGTTACCCCAGCAGAGAAATTCAAAATTATTTGAATGAAATTCAAAACATTGCAACATCGTGTCTCAGGAGAAACGTCCCCAAAAAACGTGTGAAACACACAATTATTTCTTTTACGGATATGTTTATAGATTGTCCAAATAAATGTCCAACCCATAATGATACATTTAAGAAATGCTTTTTGGATAAGACATTAAATGTTATCATTTACAGTTGGTGTCGATCAGTCAATCGAATTTTGGTCGGAAAATTAATTTATGATGGTGAAGATGAAATGAAAACTGCAGCCCAAAAGTATTATAATAAGAATAAAAAATAGAAAAATAGAAAATAATTGTAGCACTGACAAAAAATATATGTCGGAGATGGTTGGCATTATAAATGTGGGTAGTTAATACAATTTGTTAAGGGAGTTGCCTGTCACTACAATTGTGGGTAGTCAACAGAATCTGATATGATTTGTTTTTCTTATTATTAATTTATGTGATTTTACTATCAATCACTGTCTGATAAATCGGAGCATAATTTATGGAGTACTCTGTGTACGCACTAATTGATATTTGGCAACTTATTACGATAATTGTAACCGATGGTTTTGTTCAAAACAATCAATGACATGTTACTTTGATTATTTATTTGATTTACTTTATTTAATCACCTTTGTTTATTTATGACAATTAATCTTGTATTATTTGATTACTTTTTAATGTAAGTCTTAATAGATTTAGCACATTTTAGTGTTTTGTATCTTGTAAACGCGTGACGTACTTTTGTGCGCCATCGGACAGAGTTGTTGTGGAGGGATGTTCGTACCTGGTACAGCGCTGCTGTATATTCACATAGCTGTATAGGCTTGCTGCTAGCGAGCGATACACTTTGTATTTGGGGGGCTTACTCCGCTATACGAACTGTGAACCGTAAGGTTTGGTTGTACCTGGTACAGCACTGCTGTATATTCACATAGCTGTATAGGCTTGCTGATAGCGAGCGATACACTTTGTATTTGGGTGGCTCACGCTGCTATACGAACTGTGAACCTTAAGGTTTTGTTCACCGTATTGTTACTATATCTTTACACCTACTTTATCTTGTTTCTAATTACCGTTTGTATTGTGTGTGTGTTTTTTTAATATAGTGTAACTAGTACTGTAATAAAAACCCTGTAATTGTTTATACAGTCTTGTTTATCCCAATAAAATGGGAACTCCAAATCCTGACGATATACCTCTCAGCTCTGCTGATCCTACATATAATTTTTTTTTTTTTGTTTAATTTCCTATTGTGCTATTTTTATTATTATGGTATTTATGCGTACATAATATGGGTACGTATCTGCCTAACCCTTCGGGGGAAAAAAGCGTGACAATGTGTTTATTGTAATTTGTTTAAATAGTTTTCTGAACAAAATTGTAAATTTTCTGAGAAACATTACGGTAATTAATATTTTATTTTGTTTTCGTTATTACATTTTGTAACAAATTACAGTTAATAAATACTGCGGATTCTCTACAAACATAATATGGTAATTCCTTCAATGTAGCTGGTGAAATTCAAATTTTGTTTCGTATGTGTTGCAAATAGCGGCTGTGTACAACGTATCTTGACCTAAATACGATTCACTAATATAATGATGACTCGTTTACTAAATCACGATCATTATAATATCAATCATAGCTCCTTAAGTTATTTGTGTTTCAATGATTGTAATTTAGTAAATGTATCATCATTATATTCGCATTTTGATCAACCTAAGACGTAAATACAGTTGCTATTTGCAAAAAAACAACAAAATTGAATTTCGCGGGCTACATTGAAGGAATTACCATATTAGGTTTGTAGAGAATCCGCAGTATTTATTAACTGTAATTTGTGACAAAATATAATAACGAAAACAAAATAAAATATTAATTACCGTAATGTTTCTCAGGAAATTTACAATTTTGTTCAGAAAACTATTTTAACAAATTACAATAACCACAAATTATCACGAATAGAATAACCTCCTTAAATTCCATAGAGCTACAGCTACGACGACCTATAGATAGAGCCTCTTTGGATAGAGAGTATATGTCAGGAGTATATGTATTCTGTGGTATATGTATTCTGTGGGTTATAGCCTTAGTTCCAGTTAAGAAATGCAGAGGCGCTTCGAATCTGTATGCTTTGAAATAGCACGAGAAGGCTCTCTTGTCCCGTATTATTATTAAACTCTTTGGAATGAAGTAATGTTGAACATCTCCGCTTATTTGTGACACGCGCGCGATGCACGTGTTGCACTTCCACTGTTTTTTATATACCGTGGTCCCAACTTATACAAAAAAAAAATACAAACATTCGAATTGATAACCTCCTTTTGGAAGTCGGTTCAAAAAGAAAAATCGAAATAAATAAATAAATAAAAACATTGAGTTACTTACCTACCTGTTTTTTTTGTTAAGTGGGCGTAAAATTTTTCACCAAAACCGTTACGATTTCTGGTGGAATCCTAATTCTGGCCTTGTAAGGGGTCAAAAATGAGAATACAGCTCTTCAGGATAATCACTTTAATTCACTTTGGTTATACACTGCACACTGCAATTTAAATCGACCGTCCTCGACGGAGCACCAACACATAATGTCCGCCAGCCACGAATGAACGAAGGTTGAATGACAGTTGAGTCAATACACCATCTTTATCTCACGCGAACACAGACATTAAAATTATTATTTAAACATAGATTAACAAATCTTAATAAAAAAAAAATGGTTAAATATGCTAAAAATGCTAACACTACGCAGCTGGACAATATGTGGAATCATTGAAACAGGCGCGATCTCGGTAAAATGAAGCTGTGAGTTTTGTCGTAATATTGCTACCTCAGCGAAACTTGCTGACTGCGCAGATAGCCCAGAAGACACGGTGGAGCATACGGTGTAGGTCTGCCCCGCTTGGCCGGTGCACCGCCGTATCCCCGTGGATGCGATAGGCGGCAGCGACCTCTCGCGCTTGGCTCTGGTCCACGCCATGGTACGGAGCGAGAGGGAATGGGAAGCAGACTCCTCCTTCTGCGAAGCAGTAATGCTCGCGAAGGAGGAGACGGAACGGGTGAGGGAGACTCTACGGAGTGGCTCTCACGCCCCCAGCCGCAGCCGCCGTAGGAGATGCCCTGGGCGTCGGAGGTCGCAGGACGATCTCCGGCCACCATAGACGCGGGCCTGCGGAGGCCGACCAAAGGGTAGCTCGCCGTCCGATCAGCACCAGGCCTGTGAGTCGACGGCGCGCAGTGTTCCAAGCGCGCCTCAAAGAGATGGCCGATGCCTGCATGCCACGAGGTAGCGGATAAATTCGTAACAGAGTTACCGCTCCCCTTGACACTCAGGCAAGGAAGGAACAGGGTTGGGTTTTAGTCAGTAAGAATCTGACACGCCCTCCCGCTCCACCCAGAGCGGGAGTAGTCATTGGATGATTTCGCAACCCCAAAAAAAAAAAGCAAAACTTGCTGAGAAGCTGACTCGACTCATTTGTTCTCAAACACTGTAAAAACATTAGAACAAAGACTACAATAGAATGCATTACATAACATCTGTACCTATTAATGGAAAAAATGTGATAGTATGTGTATCTAAAACTAAAATACTGTCCTCTTGACACTGGCTAAATGCACAAACAGAGCGAAGCCATAATTGAAAAAAAAAATCTCTCACTGGTAATACAAAAAAAAGAATGTATAAGAAAAATAGAAACTTGCCGAGATGGGTGAATCAATACATTTGCTGCCAAATACTACATCTGCATTCTAAATTGAGGAAAAAAATAAGAACTAACTGATGACTAGGAAGCATGGTCTCTGACCTTAGCCTGTCAAACAAGTGAGAAAAGGGGAAAAAAAAGGATCTGTCACTTTTCGTTTTCACGGTGTGAGTTGGTGTGAGTCCAGGGCTGCCAGTAGTACTATTCTGTAACATCTCACCGTGAAAACTTAGGTGAAGTGAACGTGAAGTGGGCTGTCAATCCATACAATCAAGGTGGAATGACAGTTCACTTCACGCTCACTCCACCTAAGTTTTCACGGTGAGCTGTTAACAGAATCGACCGGCAGATTGTATAGGGAGCGTGCAGGAACTATAGATGGCGCCACATAAATGTCAATGTCAAGTATTTCTACAGTACAAGTTGCGTATTTCACTCAATAGATAGCAGTCTACGTTACGCGTGCTGCATGTGTGCGTGATACGTGTGTGTATACATATATGACACGGAAATGTCAATGACAAGTTTTTAAAAGGTAAAAGTTTCGAATTTACTCCACGAGATGGCACAGGCTACGGCATGCACGTTCCCTGTAATTGGATACAAAAACTGTATAATTTGGTTACTGATTGTATCCTCTTTGTATCCTGAACTCTCATGTATAATGTTTGAATTTCGGAGTAAAACTATTTATATTATTATTTACCAGAATTATTTGAGGGGGGGGTTTGTATGTATGCTTTTGCGGTTGCACAACGCACACAAGCTGGTGGGGCGTGGGGTTGCGGGATAAGTTGCGGCATACTCTCGTGCCGCGGACAGTCACGTGATCCTCCGTCGTGTGCGGGTTCGTCAACTTCCCTTCAAACTGGCCCTATACCGAAGCAGTAGCTCTGGCGTCACTCGCGGTACGAGTGGCGTCCATGGCGGGTGGAGAGCTACAACGGTGAAATTGTCAAAAGCCAAACCATGGATAAAGAGACGAATAAATCGACAAATATTCAGGCTGCGTCCTCAGATGCGCCAACACCAACAAACACACTTACCATGGCTGTGTCTCAAGACGCGCCCAGAACAAACAAACCACACAAAAAATCAAAACGACCAGCTGTGTCTAAGGATGCTATGAGGAAGGTAACCGCCAAGTATGCGCCAACACAGGCTGCGTTCATGGCAATGCCAACCTTATCAGCGATCAAAGATGCGCACCAATACACAACCATGTGCGCTAAGCCTAGGGTAGCGCTTGTACAGGGTGACTCAAAGGTGTCTGCCAGCATGGATGCGCCAGTTGCGTTAGCGTCTGCGATCCCTGAGATGAACCCGACAGGACTACCCGAAGCGAAGACACACCACAACACAGCGTCGTTTGTACGGCCCAGGGCAGTTCTTAATACCCGGGCCTGCGGACGGCGAGTAGTGGGTAACTCGCCGTCCGATCAGCACCAGGCCCGAGAGTCGACGGCGCGTAGTGTTCCACGCGCGCCTCAAAGAGTTGTCAGCAAACATGACGGGGCCCGTCATGGCCGATGCCTACCCAGGGGTTGAGGATAAATTCGAAAGAGTTACCTCGCCCCTGGACCATTCAGGGCAGGGAAGGAACAGGGGTTGGTTTTAGTCAGACAACAATAATCCTAATAAAATCTATAGAGCCCTTTTTGATGTTGTGCAAAAAGAGTACCAAGCCATTTTTAAGTCTAAAACTATAGACGTTACGGGTACCTCCATTGGCTTCAACCAATGGCCACTGCTGGTATATATATAAAAGTAGAGCGAGACTATACGAGTTATACGGTTTAAAAAGATATAGGTTCGATACTCCTTTTCTAGAGTATGTTAAAAAATATTCTAAATTGTTTAAGAAGATTTGTGTTGCTGCTAAATCAAAATTCTTAAGCGAGACAATTAAAAATTCTGATAATAAAGTAAAAGCCACTTGGAAAATAATAAATAATGAAACGGGAAAGTCGGTTAAAAAAGTAAATCAGCTAGAGATTCTATTCGAAAACAAATTAGTTAGTAAACCAGCTGACGTAGCTCAGGCATTTAATGAGTTTTATGCCCACATACCTATAACTACAACTCGCTTCTTAAATTCATCCCCGTCTAAAGCTGAAAGTCTTTTGAACGGTAGTGTACCTAAGTGCAATCAATCATTTAGTTTTGAGCATGTAACACCACTTGACGTAGTTAACGTTTTTAACTCTCTAAAATCAAAAAACACAGGTGATTACTGGGGCATCTCAATCAAACTTTTGAGTGATATAATAGGCATCGTAGCGCCTTTTCTTGCTGTAACTTTTAATTAATAAATGCGTGGACTCAGGAACTTTTCCTGATCTCATGAAGTGTAGTAAAGTCATACCTCTAATTAAATCAGGCAATAAAATGATATAGGCAACTTCAGGCCTATTTCCATCCTGCCTGCATTTAGCAAAATTTTTGAAAAGTTAATACTGAAGCAGTTGCTAACATACGAGTATTTTAATGTAAATAGCCTCCTTCATAATGATCAATATGGCTTTACAAAAGGTCGATCGACTACAGATGCGGGTGTTGCTCTCCTAAAACACATATTCAACGCATGGGAGAACTCGCAAAATGCGATCGGAGTTTTCTGTGACCTCTCCAAAGCTTTTGATTGCGTACACCATGACACGCTTTTGCGTAAGCTGCGTCATTATGGTCTCCAAAACGAAGCTCTAAATGTAATTGATTTATATTTATGTAATAGGTTCCAATATGTAGATATCAATGGTGTTAAGTCTTCCGGGCTACCAGTTCATTTAGGTGTGCCTCAAGGCTCGATATTGGGACCATTCTTGTTTTTGGTGTATATTAATGATTTACCACATTTTTTAAAGGGTATCTGTGACGTAGTACTGTTTGCAGATGATACCTCTCTTATCTTTAAAGTAGATAGGAATAGAAATGATTTTTATAACGTAGATAGCGCTCTCTCAATGGTTACGGATTGGTTTACGACAAGTAACTTAGTTCTTAATGCTAAGAAAACTAAATGTATAAAGTTTGCCTTACCTAATGTTATAAATCTAGGACCTAATAGTAGTGCTTGAAACTGTGGACTCGGCCGTTTTTTTGGGTATAACTGTTGATTCCAAACTTCAATGGGGCGCACATATATCAGGCCTATCAGGAAGGCTCAGCTCTGCCGCCTACGCCGTCAGAAAAGTTAGACAGTATACTGACGTTGACACAGCACGGTTAGTCTATTTTAGTTATTTCCATAGTGTTATGTCTTATGGTATTCTTTTGTGGGGTAAAGCTGCGGACATACAAAATATATTTGTTTTACAAAAACGTGCTGTACGAGCAATCTATAGGTTAGGGTCAAGAGTTTCTTTACGAGAAATTTTCAAAGAGATTGGAATTCTCACGGTGGCATCTCAATTCATTTTTGCAAACATATTATACATTAGACAAAATATACATTTGTACAAAAAGACCAGTGATATCCACAATTTTAACACCAGAAATAAGTATAAACTTCATGTTCCTTCCCACCGTGTTCGTAGGGTTCATGGTTCGTTTGAGGGTCTCGGTATCGAATTTTACAATAAGCTACCCCGTTCTTTTCTTGACTTGCCTTTTAATGCATTTAAAACTAAAGTTAAATCTAGTCTCTGTTCGAAAGCATACTATTCCATCAACGACTACTTAGAAGTTAATAATAGTTGGTCGCTGTGTTGAACGCAAGACAATGTTACACTTGATGTTCTTTCTCCATATTTAGCTTATGGTTATGACAGATTATATGAGTTCATATAATAATTGTCTACCAAATTTAGTGTGATGGCCCTAGTTCATCACTTGTGGCTTCGAATCACAGCCCTTTGATAGTTTCAATCTTTGTTCTTGTAAGCAGGGACACCAGTTATGTATGGAGGCTTCTTTAATTTGGTTTAGTGTTTATGCTTGAGTTTGTTTTTAATGGCATGATTGAGTGTGCTAGCTGGCAAGTGGCGGATTATTTAATTTTATGATTATATTTTAGACGACATATATTTATTTTTCTGTTTTACATAATGTTAAGATTGTTGCTTAGGATTATATAGATTCAAGTTCTTAAAACTTAACAGACAGATGTGTTGCTGGGGAGTTTGTTGGCCACTTCTTCTTCACAGCTAAAACACTAGGAAGTGGTGACGGGCGGGCGTTTTTTGGGGAACTGTCTTTATGTAGAACTTTGACGTTCAAAAAGTGCTGGTTCTCAGCCTAGTTTGAATAAATGACTTTTGATTTTGATTTCAGTAAGAGTCTGACACGCCCTCCCGCTCCACCCTAGAGCGGGAGATGTCATTGGATGACTTCCCACCCCGCAAAAAAAGGGCAGTTCTTGATTATGGTGACTCAAGGGTGACTGCTGGCGTGTATGCGCCAACCACGGCTGCGTCAGCGGATGCGGCCTCTGAGAGGGACCTAACGAGACTGTCCGGGGCCCCACAAACGACCACACTTACCACACACACAGACACAACTGGGATTGATATGTCATCGCTCAGGGATGCTATCCAATCCCCAAATAAAGACACATGGACGACCGTAACTCGCAAGCCAACGTCCTCCAAGAAGCGCCTGACTGCGCTGGCCCAAGCTGACCAGCGAAACGTCGTGGCAGACGCCACGAGACAGAATATGAGTGCTGGGTCAGTGGCGGTAACTACCGTGACACTAGCAGTGGTGGACGCGACGACAAAGCACAAGCGCAGCGCTAGGCCTCGGAGGCGGAAAAAACCAGAACCAACGAACAATGAATCTGCAAGGGCGCATAAGCGTACGCATCCCGAAGACATCGTCACACCGACGGGGGAAGGTAAAAAGAGCAAGTCTGCTCGCCCCCTCGTGGCAGGCGGACCTTTGGTGAGCTACGCCGAAGCTGCTGCTGCGTACAAGATTAATGAATTGTGCGTCGCCGTCATGATGGCACCTTTCGAGGACATGACGCAAGTGCAGGCGGAAGGTATCCGCCTAATAATCGAAGAGAACCTCTGGGAACTGTTTTTAGCAGCCCGCGACCCAACCAAAGCTAGACCGAACAAAATCAACTTCAGGGGCAAGGCCCCCTAATCCGAAATAGTTTTGAAAACGTGGTGCGAAGATGCATTCACGCTGTCCTGGCTCAAAGGGATCATAGATACCACGCCGTCCCCAATACCAGGGACCAAACTAACAGTTCGGCCTCAGGGAGAAATAGCGAAAAAAGCACTGTGTATGCTCTTCGTCCCCGACTGTAACAGGGTAACAGAGAAACTGCTCCCTCTGCTGGATGGGCAGAACCCCAACATAAGAATCGATACATAGACTCTGACACGCGAGAGGGTTAGACAGGAGCCACGGGGCACTAACCTAACCCAACCTTTTAATTAACGAATTCTGTTCAAGAGACCTGACAGCAACAAGGCTACCCAGAACAGAACATAATCTCCCAGACATTGTACTCGCCCCGGCTTACCTGCCAGGTGACGAGAACGTGCCTCTTCCTGAGCTGGCATCGTTGGTGGAGTACTGTGAAAGGAAGAAACTAGAGCTGATCATCGCAACAGACTCCAACGCACATCACACTCTTTGGGGTAATGTCAAAACCAACAACCGAGGTGAGGAAATGTTTGACTTTTTTCGTAACAATAATCTTGTATTACTCAACAGAGGTCAGAACCTACCTTTATTAACGCACGTTCTCAAACAATAATTGACCTAACTATAACAACCTTAGGTATCTCCAACCACATATATGTCCAACGAATTATCATGCTCAGACCACAGGTGAATCCGGTACACCTTAAACTTTAACCTACCCAAACCACAGCCCAGAAACCTCATAACACAGACCGGGTAAAGTTCACCAGACTTGTCCGAGCAGGGCTAAGTAGTCTTACTCCTCTTCCGGCTGAAATCCCTATAACTAACTTAGATGAACACGACATAACAAAAATCCTCATATCTAGCTATGAGCAGTCTTGGCCCCTCACGTTACCCAGGCGGGGTGCTGAACAGTCCTGGTGGAGCCCAGAACTTGAAAGACACTGACAAAAACTGAGAAGGCTGTTCAACAGAGCCATGAACACAAGGTCGCCAGACGACTGGGACCAATACAAAACAACACGCAAAACCTATTAAAACCTGATACGAATAAGAGGAAGGAACGGCTGGAGGCGTTTCTGTACAAACATTGAAAATAGTAATCAGGCAAAACCTGAGGGTTAAAACCTGTCTTGCCACAGGAACAGATTATTTGATAGGATGTCTCAAAAAACCAGACAACACCTACACAAATAACGACACAGAAACAAGCGAATTACTTCTAACAACCCACTTTCCAGGCTGCAACCAAGCAAAGCTGGGAACCTTATGATGAGCGAGCTACGAGCAACTTGGACTGGGTTGTGGCCGCTGAAGTCATTGACAAGGATAATTTAACATGGGCAATCAATACCTTCCTACCTTTCAAGGCAGCAGGAATGGATGGCATCTTTCCAGCCCTGCTCAGATGGAGCGGAGACTCACTAGTGGAGCACCTCGTCAAGGTTTTCCCACCGCTACATCCCCTTGATCTGGCGCGAAGTTAAAATCATATTTATTCAAAACCCCGGCAGAGGTGACTACACCAACCCCAAGTCATTCAGACACATAAGTCTCACCTCTTTCCTCCTAAAGACTTTAGAGAGATTAAGGTACAAAACAATCAGAAACCAAATTGCAAAGATAAAACCCTTACACCCCAACCAACACGCTTACTGAGCAGGTAAATCAACCGAGTCGGCACTTCACAATGTAGTCGCACGCTCGGTCAACCCCTCGAAAACAAAACTAATAATGTTTATCAATAATAGAGTCCTAGGACCCCGTAGACTACCTAAGCTCTTCAACACCGAACTGACACTCAAGGAGGAAGTTAAGTACCTGGGAGTGTTCCTCGATTGTAAACTGCTCTGGAACAGGCATCTTGCCTACAAACTCAACAGAAGCACAATTGCACTCTATCAATGCAATAAAATGCTCTCTGGTGTGGCGGACGAGGACCAAACTCTCGACCACCAGTAACGGGTGTCTTGTGTATGTGAATTTAAATGTTTGTGAACGCACCCACGATACAGGAGTATTAATTCCTAGTGCGGGGCAACGTTTAAAAAAAAAAAAAAAAAGTAACAGTCAGGCGGGGTAAATATGAGACGAAAAACAAATCTTTTCATTTTTGACGATAGTTAAAGATTATTTCGTGAGTCTTAGAACAGATTATATTATACTATCCATGGTATCTTTCACATAATAACATTAAATTGGAGATAATTGGCCTAGATATATAGTTTTTTATACAAAGTATGTGTTTCATTTTTTTCCTCAAAATGGGGGAAATAGAAGACACAGAAGTCAAAAAATTAAACATCAGATACAGGGGCAATAAGAAGACAACGGGGTTTAATATAATACGAAAACTTTTAATAAATTCAACAAAAAATTGTTAGAACATTTTAAACTTAAAAAAAAATCAACAACCTTTACCATGCTTACATATACTTTGTTTTTTGGTTTAAATTATTTGGTAATCACAACAGCAATCAGCAATTTAATGCTACAATTAAAATTATCTGCCTACCTATGACAGTATCTCATGGTGACATGGAGAGAGCGACTGTCGCAACCCAGCGCTGGGCACGCCACCATCGAGGCGGTAGTGCCCCTCTTTGAGGAGTGGCTGGAGAGGCGTCACGGCGCCCTCACCTTCCGCCTGACGCAGGTGCTCACCGGACACGGCTGTTTCGGGAGGTACCTGTGTCGGATCAAGGCGGAGGTGACCCCTGAGTGTTTCCACTGCGAGGATCGCCCAGAGGACACGGTGGAGCATACGGTGGAGGTTTGCCCCGCTTGGGCAGAACACCGCCGTGTCCTCGTGGATGCGATAGGCGACAGCGACCTCTCGCGCCGTGCCCTGGTTCAGGCCATGGTACGGAGCGAGAGGGAACGGGAGGCCGTCTCCTCCTTCTGCGAAGCAGTAATGCTCGCGAAGAGGGAGGCGGCACACGTTAGGGAGGCTCAGCAACGGCCGAGTCGCCCTAGCGCCCCCAGCCGCGACCGCCGCAGGAGACGCCAGGGGCCGCGAGACGATCTCCGGCCACCGTAGACCCGGGCCTGCGGACGGCGAGTAGTGGGTAACTCGCCGCCCGATCAGCACCAGGCCCGAGAGTCGACGGCGCGTAGTGTTCCACGCGCGCCTCAAAGAGTTGTCAGCAAAGTGTAGGGGCCTGCCAAGGCCGGTGCCTGCCCGGGGGTGGAGGATAAATTCGAAAGAGTTACCTCGCCCCCGGGCACTCGAGGCAGGGAGGAACAGGGGTGGGTTTTAGTCAGTAAGAGTCTGACACACCCTTCCGCTCCACCCTAGAGCGGAAGAAGTCATTGGATGATTTCCCACCCCCCAAAAAAAAAAAAAAACCTATGACAGTATAAAGACGAAAAAATACAAAACCTGATACAGAATTACCAGTCTTTACCGGGATAGTTGTTTTTGAAGGTGTTTTTGATGGTGTTTTGAACAACTTCTCAACTTCTTTGTTGTTTTGGCTTTATTTCGGTCCTGGCAAGCGCCCATCCCCATTTAGCCATTATTTTAATTTTATCTGCTAGATCTGCTTCTGCTTCTATGCTTAAAACTGTTTTCCTTCCTTGCTTATTTGTGAGTTGATTTGTCAATATTATACTTCGTTTCAGCTTCTCTGTATGATAAATCACTCTTTCTTACTTTATCTATCGCTTCTTGCAACTTTGAGTCGCTATAACTTTTGGGTTTTGCCACATATTTGCGAGGCATCTTGATGCACAATTAATATTAACTGTCTTAAGGGCGGGTGTTACTGTTTTGGTCCGTTTCAGAATTTGTTTTTGATAGGCAAATTATTACATTTAGAATCTGAAAAAAGTATATATATTAGATATATTCTTTCTCCTTACGATGCACCCGATTAAAACACGATACAGTACAATTTCCTCTATAGAAAAAAATACCAAACTACGTTCGATTTGCAGTTTTTTCACGAGCCAAATTTCATTTTAAACAAGTACTAATACTTCTTTTTTCTATAAATGATATCAATTTATAGGTAATTCATTTTGGAATCGATTCCACCCGATCGTATTTTTTCATTAAGTTTATTTAAAAAAATATCGATTATTCAAGTGATTTTCGATCCGCGCGTCGCTTGCCAGTGTCCCGCGGGACGTTACCGAGGTAAGACCTGTGCCAAATTTTTGCGCGCGCTGCTACGCAAATAATATTGTATATTTGAATAAAGAAATAAAATAAAGTTATTTTATTTCTTTATTCAAATAATTATTGTTTTATATTATTGTGACCCACGCCGAATTTTGTACGAAATTTAACAAGTAGAAATATTTTATAAGTTTGGTGACTATTACTCTGAAACTAACAGAGCTAACTTAGCCGTGATAGTTTTACTTTTAATTCCGTTTTATATACTACTGCCGTGAATTTTATCACATATCCAAAAGCAACCATTTAGCTAACAGGGGCAGGGGACACACTAACAAAAATTAGCAATTTAAAGCTTATTAATTTAACGTAAACAGATCCATGAATTGATAAACGGTTTTCACAGACCCCTATTATTTTTAAGTGGCCTATTCAACGATATCCCACACCATCAGATAAACGAGAAAAACAAAATAATCACTTTACGTGAGGTACCTTAATTATTTTTCGTGATTTTATTTTACCACTTTGTTGATGTGATTAATATTATATATTCATCCATGCCCAATTATAGCTTTCTAGTACTAAGATTCTCTGAGCTAAGCTGCGGACGGACGGACAGACGGACATGGCAAAACTATAAGGGTTCCTTGTTGACTAAGAAACTCTAAACAGGACAGAAAAACGGTAATATCAAGACAACAAAGAGTCTTTGTTTTCTTGGTAATCGTAATCCTCACTGAGATTAAATAGTAGTACCTACTACTAGCGTACAGAAAAATCACTACCGGAAAATAGTTCATTTATGTGGTTTTTTATTGTATATTTTTTATTTAAGATCAGTGTTGTTGGTTGAAGCAAACGTTTTATTATTATCAATAGTCAGTTTAGGCATAAAAATTTGCCAATCGCCCACTGCCTGCAAGACTGTAAATGCAGCGAAACTGAAAACTATTTCATTCTTGCAAACTGTTCACATTCCATTGGGTACATATTTTTTTTTTTTCTAAATTTGTTTTATTTTTAACTATCCCTATTTTTTCGATACAACTTTGGCATAGCTAAGCAGAGCTACATCACAAACTTTATACAAAACTGAAAGTGAAACTATAACTTTATTATTTCATAATCGTTTAACTTACAGTATAAAATTAATTATTCTATTTTTATCAACTTGAATAATTTGCCAATACCGTTGGAATACTGTTCAGTTTAGACTGTGGCGCACGAACACTCGGGGCATACGTATTATACGTAACTGCAGTTTCACGCGCGCGGGCCGAACCGACTCGAACTAATACCGCGCCGCGGGCGTGTGTTCGCCGCACGTAAATACCTATTTCGCTTGGGACACCCGGCCTTAATATTACACTACACACTGTCTTATATTTTCCCAAATGCGCGTCTCATTTTTAGCCCTAGAAACAAAGTGACTGCCCTGCTAAACGACTGTACGTATATTATAACTGCCACCCTCCTGCGCAAGTACGGCTTGCAGGGGATGCCGGGAGCGGGGCTGGGGGCCGCACACGCTTGGATGAGAGGATGCAAACGGAAAGTTCATAGTGCCCGATGTAAAGTTTTCGCGCCAATTTTTTTTGTACTTAACAAAATGTCTTAAAAAGTGTTCAACCCAATGAGTCACATGTTTAAAAAATTGTGTCTTAACAGAATACACATAAAGCATATTTTTTAATAAAATAAGGTTCTTTTTAGGTCTTTTTCTACGGAATTATAATCATGTCTTATTTTTATCCGAAATGTTGGGTGTCTTATATTTACCCCTCCTGACCCTACAGAAATTCCAGAGGCTGGCTTGTTCGGCTATCACCGGCTATATAAAACCACCCCAACAGCAGCAATGGAGATAGCCCTGCAGATAACCCCCCTAGATCTATTTATACAGCAGGAGGCAGCACTAGCTGCCATCAGGCTTATGCACCTAGGCATATGGGGGAAGAACCACACTAGTGCTCACACGGAAATCCTGGACCGGGCGATAGAGTACCAACCACTTATCGCTGCCCCGTGTGACAGAACACCCAATAAAACCACTTTCACCAAAAACTACCGTATACAAACAGCAGAGGAAGAAAGAGACCAGTCAGGAGTCGATGAAGTACGCATTTACACAAACGGCTCAAAGACTCAAAACGGTTCAGGGGTTGGAGTACACTCTCTAGACCTTAATATTAACTTTCACATACCACTAGGCGAACACAGCTCGATCTTCCAATGCGAATGCACAAGCGGCAACAGCTGTAAAATGCCTGGGAATACATAATTATGGAATCAGATTCCTGTCGGACAGTTTGGCTGTGCTCAAAGCCTTGGATAATAAACAAACTAACAGCAAGTTAATTTACGAATGTCACCTTGCCCTGGAGAGTATTTCGGTATCAAATCGAATCACCCTACAGTGGATTAAGGGGCACAGTGGATCTCTAGGCAATGATGCAGCGGACGAGCTTGCGAAGAGAGGTTCCGAGATGGTAGTGTTAGGCCCGTACCCACTCCGCTTTCTCGCAATTTCGTACATGGATCCGCCAAAGATCTACGGAACTCCACAATAATAGATGGTCACGGGTAACAGACTGCAGGCAGTCGCGAATGGCCATGCCAAGCTTACACCTATGACTAACCAAAAAACTGCTGTCTCAGTAGAGCCAACCTTAGAATAATAATAGGGACAATCACGGCCCATTGCCTCTTGAACAAACATTTCTTCAACCTAGGCGCCACGGAAAGCCCTCTCTGTACGGCTGCTTTGACGCTGAAGAACCAGTCGCTCACGTCATCCTGGAATGCGAGGTCGTGTTTAGGAATTTTGTTACGTTGATAAAACCACAGTAACAAAATTCCTAGGAGTACATTTATTGACAATAAACTGACATGGAATCATCATACTGAAATCGTGTGCAGTAAATTAAGTAAAACAGCTTACTCTACAACTTTTCAAAAAAAAAAAAAACATGAATTATGTCATATCCGCTAGTCAAATTGGCAACAAAACAAAGCACGCCACCTGGCGGTAACTATAAACACTACAGTATGTGGGCTTTGACGGAGTCGGCGCGTTTCCGTTAGACTTCGAGGTTGGGGAGGACTCGCCTAGTCGGGCAGTCTTAGCCTGGGAGTCACGGAGTGAAGACGCATCGGAACTGTCCACTGTCCTATGTTTTGTTGCTAGTAGTATTTTAGAGTACCAAGTTTATAAGTTTCAAATTAATTAAAGTGAATAATTGTTTTGCCGTTGTTATTTAATGCACGATATACCTACACAGACCCACCTGATGCCTGATTGTAGCTCGATACATCCTGGTGATCCGACAAATACATTAGTGACAGCGTATCATGGTTTAGTTGCTTCCTTATTAAGATTTGGTGTCATTTTTGAAAATGAAACTGTAGTGAAAGAGAAAGATTATTCAAGGCCCAAAAACGTTGCATTCGATCAATGACAGGTCTTAAATCTACAGAAAGCTGTAAACCGGTTTTTAAAGCCTTAATTAAAAATACTTACATTGCCAACATTGTACATACTAGAAGTTGCCCTAAGGTCACAATATAAAAACAAACTATATAAAGGAGGTTACAACACGGCTTTACTAAAAAAAATTATTTTAACCATGGGTCTTAAAAATATATAAGTAATAAACTTCCGATAAATTTAAAGGAATTACCAGTTAGAGTTAACAAAACTGTTGTTGGACAAGTGTTACTATGCAATTAAAGATTTTGTTGATGTTAAGGCTTTTTTGTTTTGAATGAGTATGTAATTAATTATTTATGCCGCTGCTCTAAGCTTTAATTTATATTTAATTGTCATTCTAAATTGACATATTTTATTTTATTCAAACATTTCTAAATGAATCTATTGACATTTTGATTTTAATATAAAATATTGACCTTTGTAATTTTTTTTAGCGACTATTTTAATTTAATATATTTACATTGTAAATTACTATTGATACTTTTAATTTAATATAATGACATTTGTAAATTAATCTACTGACATTTTTAATTTAACTTGTTGATAATCTTTTTATCTTATTTTTTTTTTATGACATTTTCAAATAACAAATCCTATCATAATATCTCATTGTACTTAATTTAAGTTTATAATTTATTGTTTTGTGTTATAATGGTTTAAAGTACCTAATTCTGAATATTTTTTAAATAGTACAGTCATAATAATGTTATGGGTAATTGTAATCTGTATGCAAATCCTGACAAATGATAATAGCAATCTTGGTGGATGTACTTATTGTGTTAAATAATTTTAAGATAAGGCAAAATGTTTCGGTACTATCCTTAAAATTACCATCTCATCTGTTTACCTACGTTATTGGCAAATAAATGATTTATGATTAAGATTATGATTATGGCTACACAACGTGCACAAATCCTCGGAAGAGTGAGGCCGCTCCGCGAAGCCTGTGAAGCTCCCAGGAAGATTCTGTGCTTCTGGGCGGAGTTAGGCTGGCTAAGTTAGCCAGGATTCCCCACGCACAACGTACCAAATAAGAGTCTAAGTGCAAACAACGGAGTCTAGTAGTATAATATAGAGTACTATAATATAATAAACTACTATTTACCACAATGTATGGTGATAATTTTTGTTCCATTACCAAATAAATAAAATAACGTAGGTAAGTTAACGTGATTAATAATTATTGTTTATGTTTGTAACTGTTTGTACCCATTTCGGAAACATTGCCGAATAATTTAACCCTTCTGCCCCAGCGGCCAAATCCGGGTTGTCAAATTGAACCCCGAGGACAACCCGGGTTGACAGCCGATTTTTTTTTTTACTTAAATATTTTTTTTTTTGTGAAACTCACCGGTGAGTCTCAGGGCCTAACAGGTGCCCTCAAGCCCTGTGTGTGACTCTGAGTCACTGAGAGAGTTTTTAGCGGGATTTTCTCGAGTGACGGTCAGTGGCTGTTTTAATTTTTCGCTTATTGATTCCTAGTGGATATTGTGATGTAAAATTGGTGGAGTTTTGTGTCTCAAGTGTCTACGCAACTGGACAACATGTGGAATCATTGAAACAGGCGCGATCTCGGTAAAATGAAGCTGAGAATTTTATTGTGGTATTGACTACCTCAGTGAAGTTTGCCGAGAAGGCTGACTCAACACATTTGTTGCCAAATACTGCAAAATACATTAGAATGTGTTACATCAGCATTCTAATGAAGAAAAAGAAAAAGTGATATTGATCAAATTAAGACATGGGGTAAAAGTCTTGTAACTAAGCCAGTGGCATAGCCACAATTGTTAAAAAAAAAAGAAAATGAGTCACTGACACAACCTCTTAGGCACTGAAACTCACCGGTGAGTTTGACAAAATAAAAATATACCTTTATGTGAAAAAAATAATTGGCTGTCAACCCGGGTTGTCGTCGGGGTTTAATTTGACAACCCGGGTTTGTCCACTGGGGCTGAGACACTGACAATGTGTCAGGTTTTTGGCGGGATTTCTTCAAGTGAATTTTAGTGGCTGTTTTCATTATTCGTATAATGATTCATAGTGGATATTGTAATGTAAAATTGGTGTAGTTTTGGGTCTCAAGTGTCTACGCAAATGGACAATATGTGGAATCATTGAAACAGGCGCGATCTCGGTATTTATTGTAGTAAAGCTGACTCGACACATTTGTTGCCAAATACTGAAAAAAACATTAGAATGTGTTACATCTGCATTCTAATGAAAAAAAGTAAAAGTACAGTACGTAATACTAGGCAATATGGTCAATAGACTTTAGCCTTCCCTTAGGGCTAAATAAAAAAAAAATGACAATGTCAGTCAGTGTCAGTACTGCAGGATGTATTCTGTGGCAGGTGTGGCAGGCAGTACCTCCGTTAGGAGCATTGACATAATTATAAATTATATGGACTGGACATGTTTGACTATAGAAAAAACAGTTATACAAATATGTGGCATATCGACGCCAAAATCATAAAAATACTGCTATCTCTTTTTAACTTTCTTAATTTTGCATAAGGGAAAAAGGCTAGTAGTATTTTTGACAATTACTATAATGTCAACCCTTCATTCCTATCGTCATTGAAATACATATTTGCGGCCAGTTCGCCATTTTATCCTCTGGTGTTTGGTACCAAAGTTGGGTACGTCTACTGTCAAATGCTCGTAAACAATGGATATATTTTGTGAATTTTGGAGTAATTTTGCTGTGATAGTGCGTTTGAACTCGGTTGTTTAGTGGAAGTCGTCAATAGCAAGATGCCCAATTGCATTATAATCGGATTTGGCATCAAAAGAATCGGAAATCACGCGAACATAACTTTACACCAGTACGTATACTTAATTTTAGCCGAAATATCTTTAGATTTAGTTATTAAACAAAAGATTCTGTATTCTTTGAAGAGTTTATGTAAAAAGCATTCATAATTTCCCGTTTGCCTTTCTTTTTAACAGTTTTATAACATGAAATCATTTCCTTGTTTTTGTAGGAATAGAGTAGTGCATGCATGACATTTTTGTTTATCGATAATGCTATATTAGGTTCTTTATTGGTTTTACGTTTTACTTTCAAGGCTGCCTGCTAATAAACGAAAAAAGAAAATTTTGCTGGAAACAATCAGTGTTGTAAAAAAGATGTCAACAAAAACAATTCATATTCTGTTCCCTTCACTTTGAAGAGAATCATGTTTCAACCGGACACTGAACAAAGTAACACTGCGTGACGATGCTTTACGTTCACGAACCATAATGGTAAGTAACATTGTTTGTTATAAAATAATTGCGTAGTGAGTGATAAATGATAGTGGTGACTTCAAGTGCAACACTTGCCTAGCGGGCACAAAGAGTGTGTTTGAGTGTAGTCCTAAGATTAATTGCCAAAATAAAACAAACTTGTTTATTTGGTTGCACTAAGTACATAAGTACATACTCCTTTTAAAGGAGTTTTTTAATGTCACCAGTAGTCTGCTTTTTGTGTCAATGGACTTTTAAATTATATTGTGAGGAGTTTTAAGTATATTAGCAGTGTTATTCTGTAAAAATCTCCCTGTGAAAACTTGGGTGAGGTGAACATTAAGTGAGCTTATGTACGATTATTTAGCTCATTATCCACTCGAGAGCTACTGAACTAGTGAGCTATTGAGCGAGTGAGTGAGAAGTGCACTCAACGACCGAACGAGAACTCTTCTCAACCTACAAATTGCAAATTTAATGAGGCCATTTAAAATAATAAGTAACAATCCTAATATTAAAATTGAGAAACATCAAACATATTAATAATTTTATTGCTTGTTTACAGCCTGCAATTCCATCAAATATGTCTGGCATTTTAATTGAAAGTGATCAAAATCAAGAAGAACTCTCAACATCTGGATATGGTGCTCTGAATATGGTATTGAGTCACCAGCACGTCCGCTGCGCCAGGTTTAGCCGCTAACGTCTCCGCTGCACCAGATTTGGCTGGTAGCACCTCCACTGCACTAGGTTTAGCCTCTAGCTCCTCTGCTGCGCCAGATTTATCGGTATGACTAGCTTCAGTTTTTCTTGTCATCATTATTTGCGAATTTGATCTCAATGTTAATATGTCATCGACTGAATTAAGACTGTATGGGAGATATCTCTCGCTTGTCTTCAATATCTATTAAAGCTTACTTTTATTTTATTTGATTTCAGGTTCACATATAAAATGATTAAGAAATTAAAGGACAAATGTAAAAACAGTCCAAGAAGAAAAGTCCAAAAAGAGACTTACTGGGAAAGTTAGAAAACAAACGAAAAAAAAAATCTCTTCAGTAATAATTACTTAAATTAGAAAAGAAATTTATTAAATTCAAAACCCCAAGCTTTGTTTATTAATTAAAAGTGTAATAGAGGTATACATGAATTTGAGATACAAATATTATGGGAAGAACTACTACTACTCTACTGAAAGAATATCACACAGAAATTACCTGAACAAAATTGTATTGTTCAGAAATGAATGAGATTGATTTGTTTCATATAAAGAATTTATTATAATTATTGTTGACTTTTAATTAATAAAACCCAAAAATCATCTACATGTTAGAAAACATATGTATTGGAGATGTCCGTGCCGGGAGCCCACTGCGGATTCAGCGTCATTTGTTTTCTTTGAATTTGTTGCCTCCGTCTCGAAGGTCTACTTAACGCAAGGCTCTAGAATAACACTGACACTGTTACTTTTACATTTCATTTTAATTGACACAAAATATTCGATGTACCTACTTACTGCATTTCGTTTCTTGTAATAGCTAAAAGCATAAATTCCAAGACACTAAAAAAAAACTGACTACAAATTAAAAAAAAATATTATTTAAAAAAACCTGGCTGAAAAACAAGTTAGTGGGAGTTATTTTAGTTCAATTATTGATTTCATGCAACCAACTACATCAGACTGCTTGAAAAGTGACTTGTTTGGAACTTTTCATTTGATTTTTTAAGTCGGGTTTTTGACCTTCTGGTCGCGAGAAAACTACGCCTTAGAAGCGTTCTAGCGCTGCGTGTCTATACTGTTTTGTTAAGACTACTAATTATTGTTTCAGCGCGAACATTAGTTACTCTTGTCAAAATGTAGCATTTCCTTTGCTTTTATGATAGCCTCTCTATTACGTAGTAACATATTACCTCAATGCCACTGGTATAAATAGCCGTTGATATTGTACCGTAACAATATGAAAACATTTTCACAATCTTTTATCGATGTTTTTAATAAAGAGATATCGATATGGGCAACTTTATTATCCGCCATTTTATCCTCTCAGTGAAGTGTAGGTATTTTTTTTTTTTTTTTTTTTTTTTTTTTTGGGGGGGAAGAAGTGTAGGTATGGCACGTTTTTCTTGTAGGGATGCCCAGTCCATATAATTTATATGTCAATGGTTAGGAGTATATGTATTCTGTGGGCAGTACTGGGCAGTACTGTCAGAGTGTGACTGTCAGTCAGTTCAAAATCGACAAAATCTATGAAATAGGTCGGATTGGGTACATTATTAATCGCGAAGGATTATTTGTTAGCTTTACCTAATATGAAACTCAATTCCAAAAAACGACTCCTGCCCTTGTACTCTAGCTTATTACTCATTATATTTACAAGTGCTGTTTCGCCTGGTGGTAAATTCATGATTTTGTTTTGGTAGGTCTATGCATTAACAAGCTAATATGCGTTTATTATTGTTTTTTTATTGTTTCAGCTAATGATTTACACTTCTATGATGGTGTTTCTACAGCTGACGTGATATTTGGTGACGTGTTTTTCGAAATATTAGATCCACCTGAACTGAGGTATTCCTATAGAATTAGACCAGCCAAAGATTTTGGTACACCTTTCGTAAGTATCATAAATTTATTATAAACGTTTCCAACTGTTATTCAAATTATAAATTGAGTGTTAATGAACCATGTATTGATTTTGCAGAATGAGAGTATACAATTTCAGGATGCTCGGTTGGTACCAACTGTACCACTGCATAGTTGCGCTGATATAGTTAATCATGATGATATTGTCGGACAGATCGCTTTGTCTGAAAGAGGGTAAGCATTATATTCAGATTTTGAAATCAAATCAAATAATTTGTTTGCATAATACACGATATAGAGGTGTTACAGGTTAAAAAGGTACATTGTATTATAATCTAATGAGGTGTGCAAATTAATATATTAGGTACTAATGGCAATATTAAATATACAAAATAAATTTTAAATTCTATTTATTATTATGAGATACCATAATAATTATGTATCTATTGTCTGTCATCTTCCACCATGTTCAACAATACCTACAATGTTTTCATGCTAGTTATGATAAGAACATCTGAGATGATGACTAATAGAGTAGTATGAAAGAAAAAGACATGTTGCGCCGAGCCCGAATAAATTGGGATAAGGGCAGGAGAATGATGATGATAATAAGATCATCTAAAAACCCTGATTTCCTCAAAAAAAGCTGCCAACCTATCAAACAAGCCTGTCTTCAAAAAAACATTTTATTTATTTAGTACAAAAAAATTTTGAAAATTACTAATTCCTACAACACATTTTTCAGGGAGTGTTCCTTCGTGTTCAAGACAGCCAAAGCTCAGCAGGCTGGAGCGAGGGCCATTATTATAACAGAATCTGTAGACAAATGGGATGATTCCCTTGATCATCTAATAGAGATGGTTGATGATAAGTAAGTTCTTGTATTTTCTTACTTGCTTCTGCCAGCAGCTTCATCTGTGTGAAATTATTAATTATGCCAAAGGAACATACTCCCGAAACAAAAAGTCTCCTATGTCCCTTTCCAAGGTACTATACGAGAAATCATCAAAATTTGCTCAGCAGGATAATAGTGAATAGGTAACAAACAAACAAGAATTGTTTTTGCATTTTTTCATTAGTGTGGATTTTAGTATTTTTGCTTCTAAATTTGTTTTTTTGTGTATTTCACTTTTATCTGTAATTAATATACTGCTACACTAAAATTTTAATTGCCTTGTTTAACTTTTTTTACTAACCAAAGAAGTAATGGTAAATGTTTAATACCATTGTTAATGCTCAGACAATTGTCTGAATCTAAATAAATTGTAAACAAATGATGACACTTGAACCCTTTTTAACACACTTTTATACCCCTTTTAGCATACTTTTTCTTAGAAGTGAAAGACCCGCTTCCCAGTTTCCGGTTGAGCTAATTTTTATCAATAAATGGGGTCGCGTCTGACCACATCTCACCTGATGGTAAGAGATGATGTGGACGAAGATGGAGCATCCTTGCCTAGAAGTAACCGGGACTTAAAGCCTCCCAGGTTGTAGCTAACAGGAAACACAGACTCTGGCAGGGAATTGCACTCCATCCATTCCACAATTAATGTGTTCGATGTTCAAGACATTGAAGCTTCAACTCGTCGAGCTTATCATTGCCAATGCTCCTCTTGGCTCGTTTCTCAATTGACTCAAGCTGACTGTCAGATCCATCCCAAAGATGAGAGCAGTGCTCCATACATGATTGAATTTGCGCTTGATAAAGTTTGAGCAGCTGTTCTCGCGTGACGCACCGTCTCACCTTTGCAATTCCCAAGTTTTTGGCAGCCTGTTGAGCCTTTGCCTCGATATACATATATACTCTTGTGTTTTCGAATCACAGCCCTTTGATAAATTCTATCGTTGCATGTGTAAGCAGGCACACCAGTTATGTATGGAGGCTTATTTAATTGGGTTTAGTGTTTATGCTCGAGTTCGTTTTTAATGGCATAATTGAGTGTGCTAGCTAACAAGTGGCTGATAATTTAATTTTATGATTATATTTTAGACGATAGGTATATCTTTATTTTTCGGTTTTACTTAGGTTACATACACATATATATGTCTAGTACCCATAACACAAGCTCTGCTTAGCTTGGGATTAGATGGCGTTGTGGAATATTATTATTATTATTACATATGTTAAGATTGTTGCATATAATTATATAGATTCAAGTTTTGCAAACTTAACAGACAGATGTGTTGCTGGGGAGTTTGTTGGCCACTTCTTCTTCACAGCTAAAACACTAGAAAGTGGTGACGGGCGGACGTTTTTGGGGGACTGTCTTTATGTAGAACTTTGAAGTTCAAAAAGTGCTGGCTCTCAGCCTAGTTTGAATAAATGACTTTTGATTTTGATTTTGGTTACACCTCGGAAAGATGGAGCCGGGTGGAATTGGCTCCTTTTAGCGGAGAAAAGACACACCTGGGTTTTAGTAGCATTGAACTTGACCAAATTGTCATCGCCCGATTCAGAGACTGCCTTCAAGGATAAGTTCAAGCGTTCAACCATAGCCTCTCGAAGAGACCGGATCTGCGGCCCACTAGCCCGCGGGCCACTAGCCGCGGGCTAGTTGGCAGACGACAGCACTGCTGAGAGATACATTATTATAATAAAAATAATATAATATAAATAATAAAAAATAATAAAAAAAAAAAAAAAATAAAAAATAATAAAATATAATAAAAAAATAAAATATAATAAAATATTATTAAAAAAAAATAAATAAAAAAAAATAATAAAAAATAAAAAAAAAATAATAATAAAAATAAGTAAATAATAAAAACAATAAAATAAAAATAAATAAAATATTATTATTATTATTTTTTTTTTTTTTATTTTATTATTATTTTTTTTTTTTTTTTTTTTATATTTTATAATTAATATTATATTATTATATATATATAATCGTCGAGATAAGCATAGCAGAAGTCCAGCCCTCGCAGCATTTCGTCAACGAACCTCTGAAATGTCTGCCCCGCGTTACGATGACTGATTGTCATAAACGGGAATTCGTAGAGTCCAAAGGGCGTGGTGATGGCGGTCTTGGGAATATCTTCTGGGCTGACTGGGATTTGATTATATGCTTTTACTAAATCTATCGTGCTGAAGACTGTGGACCCTGTCAGGTTATGTGAGAAGTCATGAATATGCCGTATTGGATAATTGTCAGGTACTGTCCTGGCATTGAGCATTCGATAGTCACCACAGGGTCGCCAACCGCTGTTTTTCTTGGGGGCCAGATGTAATGGCGATGACCATGGTGAACTTGAGGGTCTGGCGGTGCCGTCTTTCAGCATCGCTTCAAACTCATCTTTGGCTATTTTAAATTTGTCTGGGGCCAGGCGGCGTGGTGTACATGAAACTGGTGGTCCAGGTGTGGTCCGTATGTGATGGACTGTATTGTGTGATGATGTACGGTGTATGCCAGGTGGTCGAGTGATGCCAGGAAAATCCTTTAGTATGTTATGGTATGTGGTGTCACCAATAATTACCTTAACCGAGGAAATGACATCTGACGAACGTGCAGGTGAAGCCGGGGTCGCAAGGGTTGTATAGTTATCGATAAGGCGCTGGTTCCTGCAATCAACAACAATATTATAATGAGACAGAAAATCCACGCCTATTATCGCCTTTGTAACGTCGGCTACAATAAATTGCCAAGTGAAGTCACGGCGCAACCCCAAGTTTAGACTTAAACTAATGTACCCGTACGTTTTTATGGGCGTACCGTTAGCCGCACACAGTTGGTAATCCGAAGTCTCAGGCCGTCTTTGCAATGCTGATCGTGGGTAAACACAAAGGTCACTGCCGGTGTCAACTAAAAATTGCGTCTTCGATCGTCGATCGGTTACAAATAAGCGACCAGAGCTCTGACAATCGTCGGCCGCCATTACTGATTGCCCTTTGCGTTTCCCGCCGGCTGGTAATCGCACGGTTTAAAACACAAACGCGCACGTTCCCCGAACCTGTAGTGGTACCAACATTGTGGGAATTGACTGTGGCTCGACTGCGACCTCGATGAACTGGAACGATGACGTGAACGGCTACTCGATCGGTCTCGCAGTCGCGACATCCGCTCGACTTTTGCTGTCAGTTTTTCTACCTGCCTGGTCAGTGCCGCTATTTCAGGATGCACACTGGTTGGTGATGCTGCTTGGGTGATGGCGGATGTTGATGCTACCTGCGGCCCGACGACGTCACTGATGCGGTCTGCTAACTCCGCCAATTCCCCCATGTCGGCCTTGGACTGCGAGGCGATAATAGCCTGCGTCCCGTTGGGTAGTCGGCTCGTCCATATGGTGCGTAGAAATTCTTCTGGAACGCCTGGTCCGGCGAGATTTAGCAGGTGGCGGTAGAACTGCGATGGTTTTCGATCGCCGAGTTCCTCGTGCATGAGTAGCTGCTTCAACTTTTTCTCGCGCGACGCTGACATTCTTTTTATCAACTCTGCTTTGAGCTTTTCGTATTTGTTGGTGGCTGGAGGGCTTTCGATGATTTCTTGTACCTCAGAGGCGTACAGTGGGTCCAAGTGACCAGTGACGTAGTAGAACTTGGTGTCGTCTGCTTTGATGTTCGCCAGTGCAAATTGCGCTTCCATTTGTGCGAACCAAAGACTCGGTTTTTCGGGATAAAACGGTGGTACACGCACGCCCACGCGAAAAGTTTCCTGATGTCCACCGTCCTCGCCTGCAGCGGCCACGTTGCTAGCACCTTTGTCTGTCATCCTCGTGTTCTTGATCGGGGTCACCAGTTTAGCGTAAATAGTTCTGATTCGTAATCTCGGGTAGTGTGTGAGAAGATAAATAAAAAGCGTCGTTACACTTACACAGAGGTCCAAAGTTTATTAGCAAGGTAGGAAATAAGTACACAACACTAACGAAAGTCAAGAGCACGAAATATGAAGAAGGAGTACACAGAAACAGATGGAAAGCACAGAGTGTAGATAGGATACTTCAACTATAGTATACAAGCGGGTAGCGTAATAAATAAGCGAAAGCGATAGCGCGTCGGCAAGCTCGACAACACAGCGAGTGCGTGCGTAGCAGTAAAGCGACTGGTCGGCCGGCCAGCGCGCGCGCTGCTCCAGCAAGCGAGCCCCACTTCGCGCGGTAAACAATGGAGCGCCCGGGCGGCCGACCCGTCCGGTAACTAATAACAAACGTGGTTCGCTTGTCCATACGCTTATACAGATTAATAATTTATTTCTAACATATTAATGTTATTGTTATATTATTAATTGTATGTATGTAACATAATAATACAATTCGAATAGTAACAAAATCTACGCCACACGTATCTCTCAGCAACAGTGCTGTCGTCTGCATAACCAACGGTACCGGGCTTAAGGACATCATTTATATTCAGCAAAAACAGTGTTGCCGAGAGCACCGACTCCTGAGGAACCCCTGCATTAATAATAAGCTAATCGGACGAGCAGCCATCAATTACCACTCGGATGGACCGATCCCTCAGGGAGTCTGAAATTAAATCGCACAGACCAGCGGGTAGATCGAAAGAAGGAAGCTTAGCAATAAGGCGGTCATGCCAGACCCTGTCGAAGGCCTTTGAGACGTCAAGGGAGACCGCAAGTGCTTCCCCGTGTTTCTCTATGGCCTCACTCCAAATGTGAATGGCATACGCTAGAAGACCCCCAGTTGACCGATTTCGGCGGAAGCGGTATTGACGGTCACTGAGGATGTCGTTAGTTTCTAGGTATGCCAGGAGTTTATTGTTAAGTACACGTTCTATACTCTAACAGAGTATGGGCGTGACAGAGATGGGTCTGTCATTGGCCGGGTCAGCCCGACTGCCCTTCTTGGGCACGTGCTGCACGTTAGCTTGCTTCTAAGCTATCAGCACTTTTCCAGTCTCAAACGAGAGGCGAAACAGGCGTGTCAAGATCGGAGACAACTCAGGTGCAGATGTCCTCAAAACAATTGCCGGTATCGCGTCGGGCCCACTAGCCTTGTTTACGTCTAGGTTACATAGTACCCTACGAACGGCCTTCTGATGAATGCGAATGTTCGACATACTCGCCTCGCATTCATCAGGAAAAGTACGGGACCTCGTCAAGATTCCGCATACAGCTCTCTGTTTCTCTGCAAACAAGTTTGCTTTCTTCTCAGCAGAGTGGGCCAGCGACCCGTCGGGCCTCAGCAAATGAGGTAGTAAGGGGCGGCAGAAGTTCGATTCACATGACTTAGCCGGGGACCAAAACGCCTTACTACCAGTTGGGTAAGAAGCAAGTTTGTTCCCAATTCGGCTAATGTGGTCAAACCAAGCCCTCCGAAACACCTTGCAGGACTTGGCAGCCCTGTTAAAGGCTCTCTTCTTCCGCAATCACGTCACTCGCTTTGTGCGTACGAGCTTCGACCTATGCCCGGTACGCCGCGTGTTTAAGCGCATCAGCGCGATTGCTATCGGTACCAAACCATGGACGAGCGTCCCAAGACATTGTTACCTGTATCACCAAACCCGCTGAGTGCCTCTAGGCCTAGAATCGGGTGTGGAGTAGACGGATACAGACTTCACCAGACAGTGGTCGGAACTACCTAATAGTGAAGGAATCGACACCGAGTAGCGGTCTGGATCTGTTGTCAGCAGAAGGTCCAAGCAATTGGCTGTGTGCGAAACAACATCTTACCAGCTGGGTGAGATTATCGCTAGCGCTAGCTTTCGCGTCTGTCGTCCAGCATGGTCTGTGGACTGACGGAAAGAGACACTCTTGATGGTGGGCATTGAAGTCCCCCAGTAACACTGGGTAGAAGGGTACCGCTGCTGAGCCGCATCCGCCACCTCACTGAGTGTGAGCCCAGTTGTCTCCAGATCTCCGCTGTGCGAACGGTAGACACAGGCGTTGATATTTTTTTCGAGGCCTGTGTCCATTTGAACCCAAAGTGTTGAGAACCTGGAGTCTTCAAGGTTATGGAGATGGGTGTCTCCGCGCGTGGCTTATAATTGTGCTCCAGGGTAAACCCTGGGTAACACAGATACCACACGTCTGACGGACTTCTGATCTGCGTCTCCGCTAGTCCGCTTCCCTCAGCTCAGCTCAGTTAGCTGAAATTTCGCATACATGATTAGTTGAGATGACCATGCATGGTTAGCTAAGTGACGTCATTCTAAATCCAATATGGCAGACTAGTTATTTTTTATGCATTCCCATGATATGGTTATTAAATGAAAAGGTTTGCTGAGACATACGAAAAATAAAAGCATCATCATCATCATTTCAGCCGAAAGATGTCCACTGCTGGACATAGGCATCCCCCAAGTGTCGCCACAATGACCGATCATGTGCGTCTCGCATCCATCGGCTACCCGCGCCTCTCACCAGGTCATCGATCCACCTTGCTGGAGGCCTTCCAACGCTGCGTCTTCCGGTACTCGGTCGCCACTTCAGAACCTTTCGGCCCCATCGACCGTCTGATCTGCGAGCAATCCCACTGCCACTTCAGTTTGGCAAATAAAATGACGTCACTCAAAATATGGCGGACTCCCAATAAAAGCGTCTTTTTTTAAACGAACGTTTTATTCTTCGGGTTTTCCTGCAGTGAATAAACTTTTATTCTATTTTCATGTGGTTTGTATTTCTGATTCTATACTTATATTTTTCAGAATGGAGCTAGATGTAAACATACCAGCAGCTTTCCTCCTCGGCCGGAGTGGCGCCACAATACTTCGCACATTGAGAAAATTAAAGAAAAGCTATGCAGTGGTTAATCTGCCCATAAATATGACACATGTGCCTATTGGTAAAATGAATCAGCCACCTTGGATTTCATGGTAATTTTACACTTTCTTAATTAGTTTTACATAATTAGTGTTTCACATTGTTATTTGACATGTATTTTCATTACTCGTAAAATGAATGTTATGTAGATAGAGACTGTGGTATGGAAGTGAAATGGACACTTAAACATTAAATTAGTAAGCTTTTGTTCCATTGAAAGAGCTAATTATTTCTTTGATTCAATGATTGTCCATTCTTCTTTCGCCTTTTATTTTGGATTTTAAAGTAAGGAATCTCGTCAGCTTAAAGTTACCTGCCATTGTTTATTTATTTGCTTATTTATTTTTCATATCTAATTTTGCTAGAAAAATAAATTCAGAGGTTAAAAAGTTTAGATATATACACAACAGACAATAGGGTAGATGACTAAAAATATCTATTTGGTCAATCAGATAGATTACCAAAAGATATTGGACACGTATTATGTCTTTTCTCATGTGAGCCAATAATTCAATTGATACAATATTAAAAAAAAAATAGATATGTCGTCACGCGAAGTTTAAATGAATTTCGTGTGACATCTATGTAAAAACTAACACTTTCTACCTAGAAGTGACAGCCCCCACTGCTGAACTTTAAAGGTTTTTATCGTTGTGAATTTTTATTAATTTATTAAAGAAAGAAAGAAAAAAAAAGAAAGAAAATACGTTTATTTACGGTAAACATGACGCAAAAAACAGAGAAACACAACAAAAAAAGAAAAGCTGGGGGAAAATATGCGTCACATCTACGCAAAACGGGCATCGCTCAGCTTAGTGCTATGACCCTATGCAAGACAGAGCCCCAGCGCAAAAAATACTTGTTCAATATTTTTTGATAATCAAACTGACGGGCTAAATGCAATTATTATTTTGTTTCCCAAGAATCATTCCTAGTCAGATGCTATATTTTTCATTCCGTGATTTATTATTTTTTAAATATTGATGTAACTGACAGTGATACGCTCTGAGTGCATATTTGCAACCAAAATATGAGTACAAATTTATTATTTATGAAGCTGTTATTTAGTTATTAGTAGGTACTTTTGTACAATGAGTTTATAGTCCTGTTTTGTGGTTGCTCACATCATCATTATTATTATATGAGATTGTACCGTCATGTTGGTATGAGTAATTATTGATCCTAAATGTCAAGCTCTGAAGTGAATTTTAAGTCCCGTGTTATAAATGTTATTACTTTATGAATATTAATTACTCCTTAAAGTTACAACAGGCTCTTACTATGTTGACGACATGGCCGTTTATGGTTTTTAAACTTTCTTTGATTGTGATTGTGTTTGTTGTGTGTACCAGTGGTTCTTTTTAAAGGTGACCCTGCCATAGTTATAGGACCCTTTGTTTAGCATCTGGTGTAAATATTATTATTTTTGTATATAGGGTGACCAGTCATTGGGTGGGTACATTCCTTGAAATGGGTTGTTCGTGAGCTAACACAACATAGATTTTTCACAAGCTTATACAGCTGGCACGGGTCTCATCTCGAACAAAGAAAATTTAGTTCAAATAAATCTCAATAGATGGCGTAATATACATCGATTTCTTATTGAAGTTTAAGTAATATTAATATTTTGAAAATAAATATGGTAAAAACTGTATTTTCTTATTTAATAAACTGCCCTAAGCATAAAATTGTGGAATAATGGGCTTGTAATTCAAATTTAGACGATTATTGTAACGAATCCTTAGACATCTATATTTATTGTACCAATAGATGGCGCTGTTTGACGTTTTAGAGTTTTTATACTTTCGCCTCTTTAAAATTTTAATATTTACACATTTTGATACAGTAAAACTGCTATAAAGTGCCAAAAATACTATAAAATAATTCCTCAATGTGTGAGAAAATATTGGTAATATTTATTTAAATCATTCAGCTTGCAAGCCGTCGCTGCTAACACCATCTAGCGAGGTGTAGAGGACGTTCCCAAACGAAGAACAAAAGTTACTTGTGCCAGAAAAATAACTGTAGTTACGGCGGTACCGTTTCTTTGTATGGGATGAGGCATCTGTACGCTAATATTATATTATCTGTGCAGCAGGTAACAAAAACCCTGTCCGATCCTGAAGGGTATTACTTGGTATCGTACTGTGTACACAGATACGCAATCATTTAATGGATACGTGTTACTTACCCCAATGAAAATAATTAATTTAAAAAAAACTTTTTACAAAAAAAAAATACAACCGACTTTCATAAATAATACTAAAAAATGCAAAATAACTTTAATTTCGGAAGTCGGTGTTTCTAGTTTGCTTTCTTCGTTATTTGACATCCGACTTCCGAAATTAAAGTTATTTTGCATTTTTTAGTATTATTTATGGAAGTCAGTTGTATTTTTTTTTGTAATTTTTTTTTTATTTTTCACTTTTTAGTTGTTGTACCCCATTCTAAAACTAAATTAATAGTAAAGTTATGCCCGAATTGATATCCCCATAAATAGGGAATTTGAACATAGTTGGTGAAATTAGGGTGTATCAGGGTGAACTGTACAAATCTGTATACCCCTTCAGAGCGTATTAGCGTGATGTAATGTTGTGAAGTGGTGAATACAATATACAGACATGCGATTGCAGCAATTAAGGTTTGCTATCATTTATTGAAAAATTCCATTGTGTATTTCCGTAGTTCTTTATCAGATCTTCACCAAAATGGGACCACATGTGAAGCAACAGCTTTCAAATAAAAAAAAAACTTCAAAATCGGTTCACGTAGTAAAAAGTTATGAGGTAATACAAATAAAAAAAATACAGTCGAATTGAGAACCTCCTCCTTTTTTTGAAGTCGGTTAAAAAAAAGGAAAAGCTTATCAAAGGCCACACTGAGCGCTCGACAAAGTTCACCTACTGTTTCGTTTCAAAGATGCCGCCTGAGCGAGACAGTGCCTACAGAGCGGCTAGTGAAGGGCGGTATCGTTTGAAATAAAATTAGGTAAAAATTAAAAGATTTCGCCGGCCGGTGGAGTGTTGTCAACTTATGAAAATTTGGCATATTTAGTGTTAAATTTCGCATATTTAATAAAAATAAAAAATCTCTTGGTTTTTATGAGTTACTTAGTTAAATTTTATAACTTTTTCTAGTACGTATGTTAAACCAGGAATACGCCTTTATTGGATAGGACAGGGCTTTTGTTACATGCTGTATTTAACTTACAATGTTTGTTTGTTCGGGTTAAATCTTGCAAGCTGAATTAGGATTACTTCCTTTTATCCTACAGAGTTGTTTTTTTTACAAGTTGATTCAATCCCGATGACAATGCATTTTTATGGTAAGCATGATCTGAGCCGACATTCAGGATTATAGCTCCAGATAGAGGAACAATCAACAGCACAGTACAGAAACGAAATAAAAAGCTTGTTTAAGATATGTCTTTTTGTTACTATAAACTTTATTTCCGACACATGCTAAATGAGAGCACTATTATATCTTTTTAGAAAGCTTATTAAACATGGAAGTGTCTCCTGTAATTTGTACGTTATGTGCCGTACATTTATTTTGAGTACACTGGCTGGATAAACAAGTGCCTCCCTTTAACATCTGTTGGAAAAAAAAAACTTTTTACAACCCATTTCAAGGTTTGCACCTAGTTACCGGTCAGCCTGTATTTATTCTTATCACTTTATAGAAAGCAGATTAGTTGTATACCTCTGATATTTGTAGGCTCAAGTGAATGAAAATGGTAGACAGAGAATTAAAATTTAATCATAGGCACACAATTTTAGTCCAGTCTTATTTTACATTTGGTTTTCGATCTGTGTTTGACAATAATTGTAATTTGTGTAGTATCTAATCTAATATAATGCTCTTCTTAGCGTGTTGATTCAGTCATTTTAATATGGTGATATACATAGAAAGCAAAATGTAAGTAATGTAGTCATAATAATGCATCAGGCACACATCTCATTATGCCACTATTAATATAAATGTTAATTTATTTCTTATGGAGATTTAATCAATCTACTAACCACATTCATTATATCTGTATATTATATTATGCATTTCGTTCAAGAATAGTATTTTTATTATAATTATCTGAGTAAGTAGATGCATATGATATTTTGAGCTTATTCAAGTGATTAATGTTGGTAAATTTGGCAAAACAAAATATAACTTGTGCTGTTTAGATTTAGATGCTCTTTATATAGTGATCCTCAAAGCAACCATACAATTTAATGTTTTATTCCGGTGAAGAATAAATAAAATAATTTGTTATTCTTAGAAAGAAATTAAAAATCTCGTTTAATCTATACTTCTATTCTAATATTATAAAGAGATATAGTTTGTGAGGGTGGTTGGTTTGGGTGGGTGTTTGTGTGGGGAACCGATTTTGAAAATTCACGCGAACGAAGTCGGGGGCGAAGTGCTAGTGTAAAATATAGTTCAATTGTGACCAAATATCTTAAGAATTCACAGCAAGTTATTTCTTTCCCAAAATAATTTTAAAGTGCAAAATAGGTATTTAGGCAGAGAACTGAGTTGACTGACTCTTATTAATTATGATAAATTGTTGAGATTTGAAGATGTGCTAAGAATCATAAGCCCTGTGATAAATTATGTGACCTGTAAAACTGCATCTACGGCCTTATTTATAAAACTCGTTAACCATAAAATATGCTTAGTTTTAACACTGATTAGTGGAAACTCAAGAAAACATACGTCTCATCCTCAGAATACAGAAAAAACCAGAAGCCGTGTGCGCGCCTAATACTGAAGCGACAAAAACTACTTTTAAAATAGAGTAGATTGACGCGCAACCGATCAGTTACTTTTTGAACGTCGTAGCGCGTAACGTGTTTTAGGGCGAATCTCCTGGCGTTTTGTAGAAAATAATGACGGAGTGTTGCCGACAATGACCATACAGGGGAATTTCAACTTTAGTACACTAGTATTAAAGTACAGTAGAACTACTAGGCAATGAATACTACTTGTGTACTTTAATTCTAGTGTAATAAAGTTGAATTTTCCACGATTCGTCACTATCGGCAACACTCTCTGCAAAACGTCAGGAGATTAACCATTTACCGGTGTCCAGTTAAATTAAGTTATGCCGTCTTGTGTCGTTCCTATCTGTAAAAATGCAGCGGGGTTGAATAAAACAGGATGGGATCACATTTCACGTGTATGTAGCGCATTCACATAACGAATTATTTAATTTAGTGTTGCCAATATAAGAGTTTTGATTTTCCCTTCTTTTTATTGCCTACTGAGGGCTTTTATTCGTTGTAGTATATTAATAACTCTTGTTCGCTTGGGTCGCTTGTCCAGGGGGATGGCGATAAAGACCGAGAGGTAACGCACAGGATCAACTCAGGATGGATCAAATGGCGACAGGTCACTGGAACAACTTGCGACCCACGGATGTCCTTCAAGTTAAAGGGGAAAATCTATAAGCCCGTGATAGACCTGTCGTACTTTATGGATCAGAATGTTGGGTTGTGAATAAGACGGACGAAAAAAGATTGCATGTTGCGGAGATGAGAATGTTGAGATGGATGTGTGGAGTAACGAGAATGGATAAAGTGAGAAATGAGTACATTAGAGGTAGTTGTAAAAGTGGCGCCAGTCACAGAAAAGTTGAAAGGGAGCCGCTTATCTTGGTATGGTCATGTGAAGAGGAGGAATGAAACACATCATCATCATTATCTTCTTGCCCTTATCCCATGTTACTGGTGGTCGGCGCAACACGTTTTTTTCTTCCATTCAGTCCTGTAAGCTGTCATGCTATCACTAACTTCTTTTTCTTTCATATCACTCCTCACACAATCCATCCAGTTTTTCTTTGGCCTCCCTCTTCCTCTCCAAGGGAGGGATGAAACACATGTAATTAAAAGAGTTATGAATATAAATGTGGATGGATGGAGTGCGAGAGGGAGGCCAAAGAAAATATGGATGGATTGTGTGAGGAGTGATATGAAAGAAAAGGGAGTTAGTGATAGCGTGACGGCTAACAGGACAGAGAGGAAGAAAAAACGTGTTGTGCCGACCCCAAGTAACATGGGATATGGGCAGGAAGTTGATGTGTATATTAATATCGTATTTAACAAAAAAATAACCGACTTGAAAAAAGAAAGGTTATCAATGCTACCCGTATGTATGTATAATAATATGATATTGTTAGAATTGCATAACATTCATGTTAGTCTATTAGGATTTCTAAAAACAAAATTTTTAGTGTGAACGTGTTTTATTTAAAGAACATGTCTATTTCTTGAGATTATCAAATACATAGTTATAAAATATTAATACATTATAGAAAAGGACAATTTTGATTTTATTATAATCTTACTTCCAATACTCTCAACGTGGTAAACGTTGAGAGTATTGGAGGTAAAAACGGGCAAATAATTTTTGAGCTAGCAACATTACGCGGGTGGGAAGTGAGGCACGGAGTTTTTGGTGGGATTTTCTCGGGTGAAGTTCAGTGGCTGTTTTAATTATTCGCTTATTGATTTCTAGTGGATATTGTGATGTAAAATTGGTGTAGTTTTGTGTCTCAAGTGTCTACGCAACTGGACAATATGTAGAATCATTGAAACAGGCGCGATCTCGGTAAAATGGAGCTGAGAATTTTATTGTAGTATTGACTACCTCAGCGAAGTTTGCCGAGAAGGCTGACTCAACACATTTGTTGCCAAATACTGCATTAGAATGTGTTACATCTGCATTCTAATGGGAAAAAGAAAAAGTGATCGTGATAAAATTAAGACTTGGCTGAAAGGTCTTGAAACCAAGCCAGTGGCGTAGCCACAACTGTTTAAAAAAAATGTGAGGCAGGCGGGAGACGCTTGTGTTTGTATTTGGAATTTTGGACACAGAGTGCGGTTTGCAATTACAGTTGAACGCGGCTTCTGGTTTTTTCTGTATTCTGAGCTCTCATCCATCAATTTCAACTGTATAGAGGACAAAACCTGCTTTAAATGATTAGTCAACACTTTATCACCCACATCTACTCTTTCGAGGAGAAAATTTTGAATTAAGAACCTACTGATCAGTATAATCAGTATAAATAAGGTCCCTAGTGTTGACGTTTGTCGAATGTATACTAAGGGCCGATTTCACCAATGAAACTAATCGCGATTATTTAAACTAAACTCAGTTGATGTTTTCATGCGTTTAATCGAGAGTAGAGCTTCATTTTGCGTTTCGGAACTACAAACTAAACTAGTTTAAGCTTAACTTAGTTTAATCTCTAAACGTCCAGTTTTCAAAATACAAAATGAAGCTCTAATCTCGATTAAACGCATAAACTGAGTTTAGTTTAATCTAATCGTGATTAGTTCCATTGGTGAAATCGGCCCTAAGGTGACAACAACCAGCGCCAGATGAAAACGGGTGGTAATTTAGTCACCTCTGTCTGGTTACATCAGAGGGGTAATTCTCGTATTTTTAAGGAAGGATCGCAGTCACATTCTGTCAAAAAGAGCTCTAATTTCGCTACCTTTTGACAAGTTTTTGACATTGATTGAGACTGAGATGATATTGTGACTTGACTATAAACGTTTTTTTAACTGACTTCAAAAGGAGGAGGTTATCAATTCGGATGTCTATATATTTTTTTTATGTATGTTTGGGCATAACTTCATCATTTATAGACGAATTTCCAAATTTTTTTTTATGTTCGAAAGGGGTTTGTTCCGAATTGGTCCCATTTAAATTTCATATAGATGTGATTATGAGTTTCAAAGACAACCAACGGAACTCTTCAAATAATGACAGCAAATCAACCGCGATTGCTGCTATCGCATAGATATGCATTGTTAACACAATTTAATGGGGAATCACACTACACTAAAAAAAAATAGAACCGTCTTCCAAACGTCTGTTCTATTTTTTTGTAAAAAAGTTTTTATTTTTTACTTTGTAGTGATGATTCCCCATTAAATTGTAATAGAATTAGCCTTCTGGTCATTGTTATGATTACCATGATTGATTGCTCATTTTGTTAATTTTCTTTGCATTTTAGGCTAGCCGCTGACTTGTGATTTTTGTCACCGTGACTTTTTGTTACCCAGTCGAGTGCTATGAAGATATATGGGAGTGCGCTGATCATGGTGACGTGACAATACGGTGACAATTAGTTCCTAGGTGACTGAATTTTGAAGTATACTGACGTAGTTTAGAATATAGAGTGTAAAATTTTCCTTGAAACAATCTTTCAGTGTAGGGTGCATCCCTACACTGAAGGAAAATGTCCCAGTAGCGTTTTTTAGTTTCATTTTCAAGAGCATTTATTACAGCAATTTGTACGAAATCCATTTCAAGAATGAGCGCGTTTTGTTGCCCAGTGACTTTTCAAGTGGGAGCATCGTGGGTGTCAATAGGTGACAGTGACAAAAATCACAAGTCGGAGGCTAGCCTTATAGTATTGCTAGTCTGCTTGTAAATATATTTTTTATTATTAAGTTTTCGTTTCTATAGGTCGTAGTTTAAACTTCATTATTTACAATTTTAATTTATTCTAGATCCTTAGGTGGGTACTGACCGGTGTTATGGGGCGTATTGTAACATGTTGCAAAACTGGCTTCATGTTCACAAATAGCCTAATAGGGATCGTGCAGGAACTATAGAGGGCGCCACATAAATGTCAATGTCAAGTATTTCTACAGTACAAGTTGCGGATTTCACTCAATAGATGGCAGTCTACGTTACGCTTGCTGCACGTGTGCATGGTGCGTGTGCGTATGCATATATGACACGGAAATGTCAAAGACAAGTTTTTATAGGATAAAAGTTTCCAATTTACTCCACTAGATGGCACAGACTACGGTGTGCACGTTCCCTATAGGATCTGTGGTCTCTATAGGCCATAGATCCGCACGAATGCTCGCTTTGTAAGATGTTACATTACGCACCGTAACACTGGTCAGCATATCTTTAGATTTCGATGATACAAATTGAATAATTATGTGACATACTCGGAACAACAAGGGTATAATGCAAGCAAGATTTAACATGCCTTATTTTTTTTTTTCTTTGGTGGTGCAAACTCTGTTGTTCTGATGTTCTTCTACCTTACCGTGTATAAATATTTGTGTTACAATTAATAGTCACCTTTTGCTTCAGGATTTTGTAAATAGATAAGTTGATTTAACGCCAAGCAGAGGTGGCGTGAAAAAGATTCGCTTCGGCCATAACTATCGAAGCACTCGGTCAGTGACCTTTTATAATGAGGATCTCATTGTACATAGCTACATCTAATATATTATGAAATATTACATTAATTATTTATGGCTTTTGTAATGTATGTGTGAAGTATTAAAACTCGAATGCTCCAAATGAAACACTTTGTTATTATTAATTTTGTTATGGCTCAACTCTCATAGAGACATTACCGAACGATATGTCAGAAAAGAAAATAACCATCATAGAGGTTTAAAGTTGCACTAGTCGATGTTTTGTCCATAAAAAATTCGGGAGGGTATTACTCCACTGTCTGACATTGGTGTTGATTCTGTTGTTGACAAAATAAACTTAATTTAGGCTATTGCTATCTTTTTCTCTCTAATAAAACAAGAAAGAGACAGACGTAAATTAGTGCTGTCAAATTTAGTTTGAACTAATATTTCCATACAAATTAAGGGTACACGTAAAAACATGTCGTCTAAAAACATGGCGAAGCGCAAGGCGTAAACTAGTTTGACATCTCTAACTTAGTTCATAGCTATAGCCGTCCTTTTCTCGCACTGCCTTTTAGTAAAAGATAGCAATTCTCTAATTTTAGTTTAGTTATTAAACAAGAGAATCCGCACCATTGTACACCCAAAGTTAAACATGATATTGTTTTGACTCATTATTAATTTTGTCTGTGCGGAAAGAGAATAGTAAAATAAAAAGCCATTAAAAAGTTACAAGCCAACAAACATTCGCTTTTCTTGCTAATTTTAAGGCAACTTTGGTCGTAAATAGGTAATAAAAGAAGTGCAAAATCACCAAAACAAAGTCGACAAACCTCAATTATAGAAAAGTTCAATAAACTTTATTTGTAATTGATTTAAGCAGTGGTTTTTTTCATAAAACTCAATTTTCCAAAGGACTTTTCGTAATTTTTTGCGCGGTCGTTTTAGTTCGGAACGGTGCAGAAGTGTTTGTGTGCGTGCAAACTAGACACTATTAATGTAGACTAGCGTCTAACTGCTCATCATTGATATTTTCTCTGTCGGACACGATGCCAGGTGAGACAGCATGCTTTTGACCACGCCCACCTGTGAGTTCGAGCCCGCGACTAGTTCAACCTTAAAGCCTGAGCTTCTCAAAACCGGAACCGTTTTCTATGAATAAAGCTAGTTTTTTTTAACATTCATAGGCTCGCGCTTGACCACTATCTCACCTGATGGTAGGCGATGTGACGATGCGACGGTGGAGCACACTTGTTTAACCTATTCACTCTCGTCTTATAGACTCCCAGGTTATAACTAGTAATTTGCCTGACGTGGCAGTTAACGGGTTTAAAAAATCCTGCTCCTCCTCCTCCTCGCGTCGTGCTCCTCATTACTTAGGGTCGTGATTCCCCCGACGTGAAGTCACTTTTTACGATGCTACGCCATCTGTGCTTAAAAAATACACCCCAAAAGATCCTAAGAGCTAACTATAATAATTCCAATCTATTGACCCTGTTAATTTACAGTTAATTCTCTCGATAATGCTATTAGCGCCACGCAAGAACCTGCTGTGAACTATTGACTGAACTGATCCGTATTGATCGTTCATGGACGGTTAGTTGTTATCCCTCGAAATAGTGGTAAGAGATCGACTTCACATGTAGACCAATCAAAGTATATTAGTTTATTCTCGTGCCGTTCTGTAAAAGGTAGCGCTAGCGGTTCTATTGATCAATTTGTCGACTTATTTTATGTAGGGTAAAAATCCCGCCTGCAATATTTAAGGCAGGCTGAACTCCGGGGTTGCGAGTGTTCAGAGTGGGGACTGTCCGCCTACAGAATGATCCCAGGAAAGTCGCTTGCAAAGTGATCACGTGCTGTCGTGCACAGCGAGAGTTATAATAAGAGACCATTTTCTCTTTTTTCCCGACTCCCCAGGGATGTGCCATAATAGGCGTTGGACAGAGGAGGCTCCGGGGTGGTCTTTTAAGTGGCTCTTCCATGAGCTGATGGTGATTATCGGTTTTAGTGAGGTGAAGATCCCACACTCCCCTGGTCTTTTCCCCAAAAGGCCAAGTGAATGTCGGACTTCGCATATTAAGGGTTCCGTACCAAATGATAGGCTCGTTGAATCAAAGCTCTAAAGTCTTGATATAGACGCCAAGATGCTAGCCTGTCGGTTTTCTATCGGTTACATTTTGGAGAGTGTGCAACGGAATTTCATAATTTGATCCCGCCAAGCCCGTTCCATCAACGGACCACAAGACGTACGGCGATGTGCCACCGGTACATGGTGAACATCCCATCCACACGCACAAAACGTTTTGAGAACACATTCATTGTGCGTACAGCTAGAGAGTGGAATTCCCTGCCGGAGTCTGTTTCCTGATAGCTACAACCTGGGAGTCTTTAAGTCAAGAGTGAATAGATCGCTTCTAGGCAAGCGTGCTCCATCTTCGACCACATCATCGCTTACCATCAGGTGAGATGGTGGTCAAACGCGTGCCTATGAACAATAAAAAAAAATATTTTTGACTATTTGTATGGCTTTGGGTCAACAATGTGCTTATACTGTGAAACTTCGAAGATTAGCTCCAACCGTTTGGTTGTAAAACTTGTGTGACAGACGACGGACAGACGTACACGTGAGTGACAGCAATAGGGCTACGTTTGAACCCTTCAGGTAGGGAACCCTAAAAAAGGTATGTAGGTAATGCTTTTAAAATGAAACCCTGTACATATTGCATTAGAAAATCAAATAATTAGCAGTCTTATGAAACTGTGATTATCGTTAAATAATATCTAAGTTTAAAACTTTGTTCCATTGTCTCATTAGATGGAGTAACATAACAATGAAAAAAACGAAATTGTATTAAAAAGTACCAAACTGCAAAGCAAAAACCAAAAATGACACATTCGCGTGTCTTATGCACAGCATGCGATCTGGGTATTACCTACAGGTGTTTCAATATTGAACAAGCCCAGATATCTCGTGCGATGGAACGTGAGGCTTTTATTTTTATTTGGTTTAATGGAGCAGCTGAATTGTTTATTTGAGGTCAACTAAACTGGCTGAGTAAGCAGCTAACATACACAGCGGCTGAAGTCTGGCTGGTTTAAACTTTGAGTTTTTTGTCTTCCCCAGGATAGGTTAAATACCTACTGTCGACTGTCGTGTTGAAAAGTGATGAAGATTTGACCTATGTATTTATTATTACTAGCGGTCGACCATAGGTCGAAACTTAACTAAGTATGAAAACCTTTTATAGTCTATGGGTCCAAATTCGTCCTCATTTAAATTGTCAAAGACCAACTCATAAACCTGACATGACATGACTGTTGTGTCGTGACGTGTCAAAGGACGTGGTAGGTAGTTTGTGTAAAGTTTTTTTTATTAATTTATTAATTTCTATTTGTTATGCATATTTAATATAAAATATTAGGTTACTGCACACTGTGCTATATTTCATAGTTCTCCGTTTGCGTGATTTTCGTAACAAGGGATGGAAAGCTTCACGTAAATTAGAAGATTTAGATATGAACAGTCGGCAACAAAAGTCAATCAACTCTAGGTTTCTAATTATTGGGGAAAATATTTAATGAAAATCGGAACTTACGTAAAATTTTAAGAATATGTACTCTGTGAATTTTAAGAATATGTACCACTGTGACGTCCCAGCAACCTAACTGGTGCAAAAAATTGTTATCTAACACGCCACGGCCAACACGTTGGCTCGCGCGGTTTGTTCGCTTAAATATTTATTTCTCCTATGATTGGTAACTTTTAACGGTTTTTCTGTATTATTTATGGTACTCGACTAAATTCCGCGTCTTTTTGTTCTTGGGCACCCTGCACTATGACATAGAGATTTTTTTTTAAAAATTTTTGAAATGTCGTCCGTCAACAGTCAGTGTCAACAGTCAACTTATGTCAACTTTGTGATTTAATTGGAATTTTCGTAAAATCCAACCTACCTATGTTATCTATCCATAAAATCGGCAAAATTTCAAGGATTACGAATACATAAACTTCTCAGAGGTCCCGTCTGTGTTGAAAATACTAAAATTGAGAAACGAAACATGGAAACGGTGGAATGTTTACGTAATTATATAAATTATGTTTATTTTTTTTTTAGTATTATTTACTTCATAATCTCTTAAAACATCGCTCGTAATGTCGAAAGTAGTTAATAATTAGTATTTACAAACACATAAAACAGTAAAATACAACGATAAAGTAGGTCAACATTCCATCTTCCCGTAACTTGACTCGATTTTGGCGGGAAAAAAATGAGAGAAAGGGGTGTTTTGTTTTGGTTTTCTGTGGTACCTATAATATATCGCCTAGTGACTTCTAGGTATCAAAAAATTGGTTATATAGTCTAGTTTAATAATAAATAGGTTTTAAAGGTACAAACTACAAAATTATTGGTAAGGGCATAAGTTAACAAATATTAACGTTTTTTTACGTTTACATTTCATTTGAAGTACTTTAAACACTTTATCATTCTTTAGTTTACACGTATGTCGATTCTCTATATTATCAGCAATACACACGTATTTTTTGTTTGCATATAGCTCCAGTAGTTTCTGAGATATTAAGCTTTAATTTAGCAACGAGCCGGGCGCTCGCGCGGCGCGAATGTTCGGACGCTCCTGCCGACATGGGGGGGCCAACGCGGGCGTTTTAGTGGACCTAAAAATATTAAAAAAGCAGATTATCAAATTTTGTTGCTGACCGTAGGTACCAGAAAAGAAAAATGCTAGGAGGAACTTTGTGTACCTACATGCCCATCATCCACCTTTCGATAGTTACAAAATACCCAGAATATTTTGTAGCTATAGAAAGGTCCAATCATCTACTTATTTACTGTTAGTTGGTACTTATACCAACTCTAATCTTTAGCCTATTTTGATAAATAGGTTTTTAGCACATATTACCTTTTAGTTCAATGAAGGTAATTCAATCTGCCTAGCCTTTTCCCAACTATCGTGGGGTCGGCTTCGTCTAACCGGATGCAGCTGAATACCAATATTTTACATGGAGCGACTGCCTATCTGACCTCCAAAACCCAGTTACTGGGTAATACGACACCCCTTGGTAAGACTGGTTGTCAGACTTTCGGGCTTCTGACGACCCCTAACAACTGTCAAAGATCCACGATTGACAGCCGGGACCAACGGCTTAACGTGCTTTCCGAGGCACGGAGGAGTCTCGGTATGTAAAGATGGTCACCCATTCATGGACCAACCCCGGCAAGCGTAGCTTAGCCTGATGGATTGACCCGTGCGGCAGTTACTACTTTAGCGACGAGCAATGTAGGTAATTATTTTGTTTAATCTAATAGCCCGATCATCGCAACGAAGATACTGTAATTAGTGGAATTACCTATATTCTTTGAAGTGTTTGTACCTACGTAGGTACTTATAAAGAAGTTTTAAAGTGCTGTAACTATGCTGCTGGTATGTATTCTAAATTCCTTGGGTAGGTACCAATGTCATCAGCCAACACTACAATGTTTCATGGAACTGGATATAGAACATATTATCTTAACAGACTTGTTACTTCTGTGTGTTGTGTACCTTTAATTTTTTTTTCACAATATGGCGTTGTCACCATATTGTATTTTGATTACCTACTGTCATTCCTGGTTAAGACGAATCATTTGACGTAAGAATTATCAAAATCGGCCCACGCATTTGGTCTTTATAGTGCCACAAAGGAACAAACATATAATACATAAGCTGATAAACACATTACCCTTCCTTGCGTCGCGTAGTCGGGTAAAAAGACCCCTTCAACCATGAATCCCTCCCTTGGGGATGACTAACATCAACCAAACAATGTTTTACGAAAAGTGTTTGAATATTACCAACATACGACGTACGACGACATTGACGATGTTAAATTGTCCGTCACGAAAAGTCATGGAAATAAATGGTAGGTAGTCTAGGTAGGTACCTACCTTCTTTCTATATCTACAAGGTAAGTATAGATAGGTCTTGTATATTTATGCAAGACCTATCTGGTATCTACCATAACTGGATATAGTTCAACTAAGTTTATATATGAATAGGTATCAACTAACGTAACCTAAGTTATCTGGTGGATTCTTATAAAGTTGGGCTTCTTTTAAAAAGATGCTGCGCAACGCAACAGAAAATATCGATAAATTCATTCAATATATCTATATTTATCTATCGTATTTTTGCCGATATATGTACCTATAATTAATTATCCCCCGCTGCTTAAGTAATTTACTATTTTTAACCGACTTCGAAAACGGAGGAGGTTCTATGTTCGACTGTGTGTGTTTTTTTTTATGTATATCCACCGATTTCTCTGTCAATTGAGGACCGATTTTCAAAATTCTTTTTTTATCCGAAAGAATATACTCCCGAGGTGGTCTCTTATAAATTTTATAGAAATTGCTTTAGCGCTTTTTTCAAAAACTGAACAAAAACGAAAAATATAAAACGTCATCTAGGTATACGACCTAGATGACGTTTTGGTGTTCTCCAATTACGACTATGTTTAAATTCCACGTTCCATGTTATTGGGGTTTTTAGTTCTGCGGTATCACAACTAAAAAGTGAAAAATAAAAAACTTTTTTACGAAAAAAACGACCGACTTCCAAAAAAAATACAGTTTAAATTAAAAATTAATTTTAATTTCGGAATTCGGTGTCAAATAGCGAAGAAATAAAATACAAACACCGACTTCCGAAATTAAAGTTTTTTGGGAGTCGGTTGATTTTTTTGTAAAAAAGTTTTTTTGTGGCATAAGTTTCTTTTTTTTTAAACTTTGATTAGATTACTGAGGTAGTTAGGGTAACCAAAATCGCGGGCATATCTTTAAACATAAGAGTCGAACACAGACTTTCTTTTTGATGTGAAACATCTATTGGCGCGGCTTGGGAGTAAAATGGACTCGAATGCCGTGACGGGATCGGCAAGCGTCGTGCCACGAAGCCTCCACTACGTCGCCCTCGACTCCAATCTCCATATAAACAACTATGCGAAAAAAAGTAGCACAACACACAACTACAACAAGTTGTTATTGTAGTTGTGTGTTGTAACAACAACAACAACCAACACCAACAAAAAAAATACAACAACAACAATTTTGAATTCTAGTAATAAAATAGATGTTTCACATCTGCCGGGCGTCCCGTGACGGTCAAATTTGATTTTTGTAAGTCGCTGAGATTAAAAGAATTTGATATTTAATAGATCAGATACATCAGGTAGGTATACAGGGTGTAACGGAAAGGTGTGGTCATATTTTAAGAGCTGCATTTGCCCATCGATATGAACAACTTCAAGAAAACCTTACAAATATTGAACAGCTGATGATAACTTTGTATGGAAAGTCCAATTTTTTTTTTGGGAATTTTCAGTTTTTACTTAGAGAAAGTTGTTCATATCCATATGCGAGGTTCCTAAAATATGACCACACCTTTCCGTTACACCCTGTATAACTTTGTAAATACCTAAGTAGGTAATACTTACGTAGTTATTAATAATGAAAGGGCAGTAGACGACATTCGTGTCAGAAATATTGTTGCGTGTTCCAAGCAGTAAAAAAGTTAAAACAAGCGAGTTAAAAGTACCTACTGTTAAAAGCGTTATCAAACTAGAACAAATGTGAGTAAACTTAAGTTACCCGGTGTTGGTACAATCACCTTTTACTGTTTCACTAAAGCTTTTGTATGGACTCCGTACCAAGTGCTGTATCAAGTTGTATTATACCTCTTAGGCACTGAAACTCACCGGTGAGTTAGACAAAAAAAAATTAAGATAAAAAAAAATCGGCTGCCAACCCGGGTTGTCGTCGGGGTTCAATTTGACAACCCGGGTTTTTCCGCTGGGGCTGAAGGGTGCCTTTTGAAGGTCATGATAAAAGCTTCATTTGCACTACACCAACTGTCAGATAAAGGATAGGTAGGTACATCCAACATCTATACACGTAACGTAGGTAATAAGCCTTTCTATTACCTATCTCCGATTCTCACAGTAGGTACGTAGCTGATTTCAATTCCATAACAAAAAACCTATTATGCCATCCTTATAAATATCTAATACGATAAGTACTAGATATCCAGACTGAAATTATAGTTTCAAAGAGAATCTAAAAGTGGATAAGTACCTACCTACGTAGTTGCAATCGATGTGCCTTTGTCTATGGCTCCCTGTTGGTGGGAACAGACACACATGGCCCAATCAAACGTGTATTCTTCACTGGTGGCTCATTAATAGGTAATTGTCTTTGAACGGCCTGTAATTGTAACTGTGTATTAATATTTCAGTATCTTGGCGCTGGCTGGCCATCGATTTTTGCTACTACTTGTGGTCGCGGTGTAAATCGTAACTTCAGAAGTTTAAAAGTGAATAGGTTTAGTTCATACGTGAATCATTTTAATCCCACCTCAAATACTATTGCAGGCATACACGGCAGGTTCACGGATTTTGAAAGAGAGCTACCGCGGTCCTGTCACGCAACTGAACACGCGTGTGTTTTAGTCAGTAAAAGTCTGAAACGAGCTCCCGCTCCACCCAGAGTGAGAGAAGTTATTTGATAATTACCCACAACAAGAAAAAAGAAAAACATCCGAATTGATTATTTTTGAAGTCGGTTAAAAATGCATCGGAACAAAATTTTGTGATGGATAGACAGACGGACACGTGAAAGACAGCAATAGGGCTCCGTTTGGACCCTTCGGGTACGGAACCCTAAAAAGGCATGCACGGCAGTGCTCATATACGAGTACTTTGAACATTAATCTTGCTTTCATCATAAAAGTTTGTCAATTACTTTTTATACGGCATAAACTGAAAATCTGTCACCAGTTTCGCCAAGGGGTAGGTATCATCCTCTCGCTTCCGGCCCTGGTCCAGGCCATGGTACGGAGCGAGGGGGAATAGGAAACAGTCTCCTGCTTCTGCGAAGCAGTAATGCTCGCGAACGAGGAGGCGGAACGGGTGAAGGAGACTCAACGGAGTGGCCCTCACGCCCCCAGCCGCAGCCGCCGCAGGAGACGCCTGGGCGTCTGGGGTCGCGAGACGATCTTCGGCCTCCGTAGACGCGGCCCTGCGAACTACGTGTAATGGGTAGCTCGCTGTCCGATCAGCACCAGGCCCGAGAGTCGACGGTGCGTAGTGTTCCACGCGCGCCTCAAAGAGATGTTAGACACCACTGACGAGGCCTATCATGGTCGGTGCCTGCATGCCAAGGGGTAGCGGATAAATTCGTAACAGAGTTACCGCTCCCCTGGGCACTCAGGAAAGGAAGGAACAGGGGTGGATTTTAGTAAGTAAGAGTCTGTCACGCCTTCCCGCTCCACCCAGAGCGGGAGAAGTCATAGGATGATTTCCAACCTCCTAAAAAAAAACCCTACCTTACAGTCACGAAAGTTACTAGGTACTTGGAGATAAGTTTAAGATATAAATAAAAACAGAACATCTGTTAAGATACAGTTAAAGATGGCTGTTGATTGGGATAAAGTGCAACTTCTGTAAGCACTAGTGAAAAGGTTAGGTTCAGGGGTCGTGGATAAATTCGAAACAGAGTTACCGCGCCCCTGGTCACTCAGGCAGGGATGGAACAGGGGTGGGTTTTAGTCAGTAAAAGTCTGACACGCCCCCTCGCTCCACCTAGAGCGGGAGAAGTCATAGGATGATTTCCCACCCCCACAAAAAAAAGAAAGGTAGGTTATATTATACAGGATGTAAGAGAAATGCGTGGTCGTCCATAGAACTTGTCAATTTTTTTCAAGAAAGTAAGTAATAGGCAATTCCGAAAAAAGAAATTCATCATCATCATCATCAGCCTTTTATTGTCCCCACTGCTGGAGCACAGGCCTCCTCTCTGAGAGAGGGTGTGGGCCGTAATCCACCACGCGGGCCCAATGCGAGTTGGTGGATGTCACATGTCTTCGAATTTTTGGTTCTAGGACATGCCGGTTTCCTCACGATGTTTTCCTTCACCGTTTTGAGAGCAGTGGTGATGAAATAATTTACACAAAGTAAAGCGCTTGCCTGGGTTTGAACTCACGACCTACAACTTGTAAGTCGCAGCCAATACCACTGGGCCACCACTGCTCCCAAAAAAGAAATTGGACCTTGGTAAATTTTCAACTAGCAATAATCGTACCTCGGATTAACCTCATTGGTTACGATATTGCCTCTGCGCAAAGTACCATTTTTATTTTGATCAGCTGATTATAACTTTGTGTACGGAAAGTTCCTTTTTTTTGTATTTTTAGGAATAACGTAAAACAAAACTCAAAAATAGATAGTAAATGTAAGTTCTTTAACGTGCAATGATTTATACGTATACTATAATTCTATCAAAATCGGGACTATCTGTGACTCCCGCATGCCCCTAAAACTTAAGGGGAAGATTTATAAAACAATGGTCAGACCTGCTGTCTTGTATGGTTCAGAATGTTGGGCCACAAAAGGGATGAATGAAAAGCAATTGCATGTAGCTGAGATGAGAATGCTAAGAGCGATGTGTGGTGTTACGCGCATGGATAGGATTAGGAATGAGTATATAAGAGGAAGTCTGAAAGTGGCACCGCTGACTGAAAAATTGTGTGGAAATCGGTTGTCGTGGTATGGGCATGTGATGCGGAGGAATGAAGAAAATGTCATGAGGAAAGTCTTGTGTATGGATGTGGATGGCTATAAGAGTAGGGGAAGGCCAAAGAAACGATGGTTGGAGTGTGTGAAAGAGGATATGGGTAAAAAGGGGATGACTACAGAGATGACGACTAATAGAGGAGTATGGAAGAAAAAGACATGTTGCGCCGACCCCAAATAAATTGGGATAAGGGCAGGAGAATGATGACTATAATTCTATCAAAAAAAAACCGGCCAAGTACGTGTCAGACTTCGCACATTGAGGGTTCCGTACCAAATTAATTTTTGACTATTTGTATGGCTGTGGGTCAGCAAGATGCTTATACTGTGAAAATTTAAAAACTGTAGCTCCAACCGTTTGGCTGTAAAACCTGTGTGACAGACGACGGACAAACGGACACGTGAGTAACAGCAATTAGGGCTCCATTTGGACCCTTCGGGTACGGGGCCCTTAAAAGGTGGCAACTCTAATCCAGTACCTTCCTATACCTTCCATCGAACCTATGATTTGGCGGTGCAATTTTATCAACTCTGAACCAAACATAATTGGCTGAAATGGCAGACGGATTGCAGTTGTGCTGTTGCTTTTAATGCTATCGTGAAAGCCTGTTTCGTAATCTGGAAAGAAAGGTAAAGCCGTTGGTTATTGCGCCATGTAACGAATGCACACTAAATCCTCCTACGAAAATATGATAATCTGAGTCGACTTATGGCACAGTGTAAAGATGGACCTTCAAATAGGCCCTTATTAGGGTTCCGTACCCGAAGGGTCCAAATGCCCTATTGTTGTCACTCACGTGTATACGTCTGTCTGTCCGTCCGACGTCTGTCAAAAAATTTTGTTACGAAGGATTTTTTAATTTCCCGTTGATTGGTTATAATGTTTATCATATCTAACGTGTACTTTACTAACAAATACCAATCTTTGGTACGGAACCCTTAATGTGATAAATCCAATACGCACTTGGCCAGTTTTTTCAAAAGAATTACCACACCTTTCCGTTACACCCTGTATGTAGGTACCTTGTTTTTTTTTGTGGCGTGGGAAATCATCCAATGACTTTTCCCGCTCTGGGTGGAGCGGGAGGGCGTGTCAGACTCTTACTGATTAAAACCTACCCCTGTTCCTTCCTGCTCTTAGTGCCCGGGGGCGAGGTAACTCTGTTTCGAATTTATCCTCAACCCCCGGGCAGGCATCGGCCATGACGGGCCCCGTCTTTATTGCTGACAACTCTTTGAGGCGCGCGTGGAACACTACGCGCCGTCGACTCTCGGGCCTGGTGCTGATCGGTCGGCGAGCTACCCATTACTCGCCGTCCGCAGGCCCGGGTCTGCGGTGGCCGTAGATCGTCTCGCGGCGCCGGAAGTCCCAGGCGTCTCCTGAGGCAGCTGCTGCTGAGGGCGACTCCGTTGTTGAGTCTCCCTCACGCGTCCCGCCTCCGCCTTCGCGAGCATTACTGCTTCGTAGAAGGAGGAGACGGCTTCCCATTCCCTCTCGCTCCGTACCATGGCCTGAACCAGGGCCGGGCGCGAGAGGTCGCTGCCGCCTATCGCATCCACGAGGACACGGCGGGGCTCCGCCCAAGCGGGGCAGACCTCCACCGTATGCTTCACCGTGTCCTCGGGATGTAGGTACTTACTGTGTTTATGGTGTCCAGGATCGACCTTAACGTAGGCGATTGACTGCTGACTTTTTAACTACGAAAGAACAACGATTACCTCAAAATCACATGAACCCCGTGAAATAATATATACAGGCCTGTGGGCCACGTCCACCTCTACTTACTAGATCTGCCTCTCTGAAAAGACAAATCTATAGTAGCGAGGTCCGGGTGATTTGACCGACGCCACGGGCAAGCCCGTGTCGTCCTTTCCCCGCTTTGTAGAACCTACAGCAACTTAACAATAACTTCTCTTACTATCAGGGGTCGTCATCAAACGCACGATATAATCTAACCTCACTATCGACGTACCTAAGTTTAACTTAGTACGATCGATAATGACTCCTACCGTCCTACAGTACATGCGGGCTCATCGCGTATGCGCATTAGTATCGTGTAATTTGAATAGATGCGCCTGAACAGACTCAAACAAAGGATAATTCAACCGGAAGCGATAAACAAACGGGTTTCGTACACAGCGTTGTTGGAAAGAAATTGTATGAGTGGTTTTACCCGTTTTCATTCTGATTGTGACTGTATGGTTTATCTCTTATTCACTTAAAAATCCACCTTCTGGTGCAAAAGGTAAACATTCTCCATATTAATCAAACCTGCACGATAAGTCTGTCTTTTTCCACTTCTTTGTAAAAGCCTCTCAATCGGTCGGAAAAGGAAATAAACATCCAGAAAAAAAAGTACTGTTCCCTAGGGAAAGGACAATAACTTTCGATGGTCACCATTGCTTTAAGACGCTAGATGGCGCGACTTGTCTTTCGAATCATTGTGTCCGCGTGTGAAGCCGGAGCGGGTCGCAGGGTGTAAAAATACACATCACAAAGCCGTTAACTACGCATACTGTACGTCTAACAAAAAATAATTCCTGGGAAACGACTTTTATTTTTGGGTATGAATATAAAAAAAAAACTATTTTTTAATGCGCGCAATGTAACGAGAAACCAGGCAAGTGGAGTTCAGAGCAAAGGGGCGGGGTTTACCGCCCCTTTGCTCTAAGCCCCGTAGGTACTAGTCGAATACGTTTGATATTCATTGCCGTTTTGTAACTGCAAATGCGTAATTCCGAAATTTCGAAAAAAAAACGAAAATTCAGGTAATGTTTGTTTGGAAAAAAGTTTAGTATTATCACTTGGAATTCATTTTCGTAAAAAAGTAAAAAAAAATATTTAAATGTTACAAATAATGGGTTGACTATGTGGCTTTCGGCTTCCGAAACTGTTTTTCTACACCCTATATACTTATGTTACATCCGGCGCACCCTAGGCCATTAGTTCCGCTACCAACCTAGCTGCCTGACAAATCTTTTGAACACGGCATTATATATCTTTTCCAGTACGTGGCACGAGCTAATATGGCATAAGTGAAGAAGAAGTAAAAGTTATTTTTTCCGCATTCCATTCATGACTAGGCATGATAATCAGCGGGAATATTACTATTGCCATATATGGAGAACTTAAGCGACCATGGACAGCGCTCATGCGTTGTTGCTCCGAAGCTTCCTCGGATAACTCCTTAGTTGCATCTGAAAATACTCAAAGGAAATGACGGAATGATGTCCGCGGTGGTAACGAATTGATTATAGTGTTCCAATATGAAAGCATTTCTCAAGTGCTTTAGGTTGTGAGCAGCTTTTGCACATGGATGTTATAATAACTCCTGAGTTCTGTGGAAACATGTATCATTATCTTGTCCTTATCCTAATGCAGATGATTCCTAGGTACACAAATAATAATTCTATTTAGTCCGTAATTCAGATATCGATAAATGGTGCGGATTCTGTTGTGCACAAACTAAATTTAATTTAGGCTATTCTTATCTTTTTCTCTAATAAAACAAGAAAGAGACGGACGTAAATTAGAGCTGTCAAATTTAGTTGAACTAATATTTCCATACAAATTTAAGGGTACTCGTAAAAACCTGTCGATTAAAAACACGGTGAAGCCCAAGGCGTAAACTAGTTTGACATTTCTAACTTAGTTCATAGCTATAGCCGTCCTTTTCTCGCGCCGCCTTTTAGTAAAAGATAGCGATTCTCTAATTTTAGTTTAGTTATTGAACAGAGAATCTGCACCATTGGACACGTATTGTTTGTTTTACCAAACCAATAAGAAATTACAAATAATTTCTTATTCAGTTCAGGAATAGTGGCTTGTTACGTCACTTATCCTATATTACAAAGTCATATTACAGTTATATTACAAAGTCGTACATTGTGAGTGACGTTACGCGAAATTTCAACGCACTGTATTGTCCTCATTTTTTGTTTACGTGACAAAAGAGAAAATACGTGTCCTATTTTTTTTGGAAATCTAACTGACGGACAGATGTGTTAGTCTACCCTATTCATTTTGGAGCGGTGCAGCATGACTTTTCCAACCATAATTCTCTGTTAGTCGTCACTTCAGTAGTCACTCTCTTTCTGCATAGACATATTCGTTCTGTGATGCTGTTGTCACCATGAATAATTGCTGCTTTTGGATTAAAACAACGTACCTCATCACAAAATGTCACTCCATCCCATACATCCATTATCTACATATGCACGGATTGTATATTTATACGTTATTTTACCGTATCACGCTCTAATATTCTCTGCGTTTGGCTTCGTACAACAATGGCCGCAGTCACGCCCGTCGATTTCTCTACTGCGAACAATGTTTATGTAGAAAAAAACTGTTCGCGCTTCAGCGGTCAAGCGTAACGGACATGGCGTGTGCGCAGTGCTCTATGCCCGCCATCTTGGATGCGCGGATTGGGTTGCGCGGCCCGAGCGCATACCGCGAACACTTGGAGTTTCATTGACTTGGATGTATGTACTGTTAATGTTAGTTCAGAGGCTTTTTCCTTTTGGTTGTTAAATAGGTGGCAAATTATTTTCAGACCTTGCTTAGTGAATTTTGAATTCAGGAATTGCAATCACTATTCACAGTACTCATAATTATTTTGGTTTTTCAATGTGTTGATAGACTTTCTTGTAATCTAGTATATTCTTCACTATTTAGTAGCCATCTCAAGTGACCAGTTAGTTGCGTACCCAGGTAGGCCGCTGCAAATACAACTTAGTAAAGTGGGCTTTTATAGACTCTTCTGATACCCAGTGTGAGTGCGGTGCCCATATCCAGAACATGACTCACATATGCCCTAAGTTCCCGTGGGTACACCTGCAGTATCCACCACCCAACCATCCGACCTCAACCCCCCTCCTGTCCACCCACCCGTAACCATCGATTCGAAAGAAGAAGAAGTTGATTGTGGGCTTCTTCTCAATGAACTCTGTCTGCAACAATAAGGTTGCTTTAGTCAAAGGTGGAATCGACCAAGAAACTACCAAAAGTCATCATTTCCCATATCAATTATCAGTCCATCGTTCGTCATAGCACGATGTAGCTACAATCTATTTCTCCCATGTATCTAATACAGAATTTTAATAATATAATATCGTATTCTTGTTCCCTAATAAAGCCCTTATTAGGGAACAATAATACGTTTCATAACATTATCAAACTGTGCAATACAGCTTATAGATACAGGTACAATTCGGTAGCAATTAGATGTAACATAGATACTTTAGCGCGAGAGCTGAGCTTAGCTTAATCCACTTAACCAATTAACTGAAGTGAGTTAAAAGTGTACTAGTTATGATTGTTTCAAATGTTTTAGTTTAGAATTAAAACTGCATATTTTATAGTAGAGTAAGTTATGCTCTTTTTTCTGGTGGCACGTGTATTACAGTTACTTGAGAATTATTCTTTATAAGGTCAATGACTCGTAAAACCAAACTCTATTAGTCAGCTTTTCAAGGTTTATTGTTGGCTAATTTCTATTCATCATGTTGGGCTGGGGTTGGTGACTCCAAAAACCACTCATCCTGCACGGATACCGCCACTACATGTGAACAGCCCGTGATATGTGAATTTTGTCATTTGTCATCGTTTGTGTGGCATCCGTTCCAGTTACACTTTCAAAATTAATTAGAAGAATTTAAAAAAAATATCTACTCAGTTTGGCGAATCCATGGCAGACAAGGGCTGATTTTTCAATAGAGATAACTTTTACCGGCGAAATAAATATGGCCGTATGACAGCTTTTGTACAGAAAATATATTTATTTATTTTTCAGTTAAAAAAACATCTTACTATTGAAAAGTCGGCTCTAAAAGTATAAATTAAAGTCACTTAAAATCAATTAAGCAAGAATACTGAACTGAAAGCGCTGGGCCAATAGTTTTTGTTGAGCATTGTAAAACACTGGCTGCACCCATCATGACCCAGTTGATGCAAGTTTTGCGAATGAACGATAATCTTGCTAATTGACTCCCGGCCCAGCCAGAGGCTCGCTTCTAATTGTTTGGGTAGCACGCAAACCCGTTCGACTCGGATTTCTAATTGTTTCTCTTAGCAGCCTTTAGTCTCAAGGCTTCTGTAATTTACAATAAACAATGGATCGTAATATCTTAAATGATTGATATTAATATACAGCCTTCGTCGAAATCTGATATTTGTTTGTTCTATTTAGAATGTTTTAATGTTAATTTGTAAAAAAATCGGTTCCTACATCCTCACTACATATTATAAAAAAACAAAAACTGGCAAAGTGCGTGTCGGATTTCGCACATTAAGGGTTCCGTACCAAATATTTTTATTTGTTAGTAAAGTGTACGTAATAATAAACATTATCACTAAATTTCAAGTTCATAGGTCAATGGGAAGTTCAGAAATTCAAAGTTGAAAAACAAGGAGTTTATAATATAGCTTCTACCAGTGGCTTTTTATATTTTTTTAAATTTTGAGGGTTGAGAAAACATCCAATAACATCTCCCGCTCTGGGTGGAGCGGGAGGGCGTGTCAGGCTCTTACTGACTAAAACCCACCCCTGTTCCTTGCCTGCCTTAAGTGCCCAGGGGCGAGGTAACTCTTTTTCGAATTTATCCTCAACCCCTGGCAGAATAATGTATGTGTGACAGTCCTTTTCTAAAGCTCGATGTGCTATAATTCCGGGCCAACCAACCACCAGCATCAACTGTAACAGCTACCACATTAAGCTTACGTCCTTGCTGACGTAATGTTTGTACACTAGTGTTTCCCAGAGGGTAAGACAGACATGTATTGTTGCATCACTTTAAGTGCTCCGATGACAGCGAGTGTCCCATGTGGTATGCCAGCAGGGTTCCCAACTTTTTGTACGAGAAATAAAGTATATTAAGGTCGAAATAATAAAACGAGCAGTATATTAGAAAAGTAAGCAGTATTTTATTTTTTGACGTTTTAAAAACATGTTTTTTGGAGCTTCTTGCCCAATTTAACAATTTATTATCATTTAAAATAAATAACAATACAACAAAATACACAACACAATTTAAGTTTTTATTAAAATAAATGAGGAGCTCATTTTTCTTAAATCAATAGCAGCTTCGGTTTCTTTATAGCTCCGAATACCAGCGGTCATGAAAACAGAATTTTGTATGTACCTATACTCTTTTTGATAGGACAGTAAAAAGTATTAACGAGCGAAACAAAGTATAATACTGTTTTTAACAGTATGGTTGGGAACCCTATATGCCAGTCTATATTTTAGTAGAAACCTTTCCAAACCGAGGTTATTGAGGTCATTCACAGATATACCCCAGAATCTTCCAACCTTGTAGAATGCATCTTGTAGGACTTCTGTTTTGTATCTTACCTCAAAAGGTACTAAATAAGAGTATAGAGATTAGGTACCTATGGTAGGCGCCAGATAAATGTGGAATAAAGTACATTGACCTTTACCTAATAACTCTTCTATAGGTACCTGGACAACAAAATATGAATCGTTTTTCATTATTAGACAATGTTAAGGATCACGAAAGATGTTTATATATCGGGACAGCTTTGTGTCATTATTTCCGTGTTTCAAATTAAAATGTCAATAAATGTAGGTGGGTCAATGACCTATATTACACGTTTACCTGGCGCTTAGCATAGTAATAGTAGATTTTTGTGTGTGCGTGTTTCTAATTAAAAAATATTGAAGGGGGCCAATATATCTGTAGAGGCCACATTCCAACTTTCTCCTCCAGTGGTAGAGTATTAATTAGTTACCCAGGTACAGAAAACAAAAACTAAACTCGAAACAGAGTTACCGCGCCCCTGGGCACTCAGGGCAGGGAAGAAACATGTCAAACTCTTACTGACTAAAACCCACCCCGGTTTTAGTCAGTAAGAGTTTGACACGAAGAGCGGGAGATGTCATTGGATGATTGCCCAAACATCCAAAAAAATAAATAAAAGCGGCCACATTCCCACTTTCTCCTCTAGTGATAGAGTATTAATTAGCTACCCAGGTTCCCACGAAATGTAGGTAGTCCATTACAATATTTTTGTATCAGCTTTCAATTACGTATCTCTATATCATGAAACAAACAGATCACAAAAAAAATCAAGGTATAATCCGAATAAACACAACAACAAACACGATCTATCAACCTAACTCGTTCACAAACAGCTCTCAAATTCGATCGCGTAACGTTTTTGTAAATTAACCCAATAATAAAAAGTGGACCTTTTCCACGTCGCCAGCTGTGTTTCTACCGAACCTGCCCCACGTGGTGGCTCATGCAATAATAATGTGCTACTAAACCGCGTATAGACAGGTGAAGTCTGTTCTCAATTAGGCTGTTTCGATGTTTCTGTAACCTGAAACAAAATTGTATGATGAAAAAAAAAATTGAATATTTTCAAAAAACCCGACTGTAAGAAACAACTAAAAAGTTCCAAACAATTCACTTCCCAAGCAATCTGATGCAGTTGGTGGCAGTTATTTTAATTCAATTATTATTAATTTTATGCCACCAACTGCATCCGACTGCTTGGAAAGTGACTTGTTTGGAACTTTTTAGTTGTTTTTTACTGCAGTCGGGTTTTTTGAAAATATTTTTTATTTTTATTTTCTACATTTTATTGAGTTATATTTTTGGAATCGCCTCCTCGAACCCTTTATTTTGATACCCCACTTAATACAGTTCGTCGACTTTATTTTTTTTCTTTTTACAATATAGCGTCTGGTTGTCGCCATATTGTATTTTGATTAATGTCGTGTATTTAGTAGCATTCGCAAGATTAAGACGAATCAATTGACGTAAGAATTTTCAAAATCGGCCCACGCGTTTGGTCTCTATAGTGCCACAAAGGAACAAACATACATACATACATTACCCTTCCATGAGTCGCGCAGTCGGGTAAAAAGAGGTTTTTGTTGGTACTTGGTTTGTTATGTAAGAGTTCACTTTAGACCTCACTCGTATGATTGCACTTGTTTCAGGCATTGTTCTACCTCTCCACCGTCCACGCAATCTCCACCGTGAACGCTGCCTCCAACGCCATCGTCACCATCAAAGCACCACCAATGCCACCATCTCCGTCTGAAAAACGCATCATTGGAGACCACAGATTCGCACCTCGACTCTGATCGAGTTTCAGTGCGATGTTTAGAAATTGATGGAAAGTTTGGCATCGCAAGATCCCAATATACCTATTTATCTATACTAATATAATCTATACTACTTATATTATAATATGTATTATCTACATACAGGTGTAAAAAGACACATCACAAAGCCGTTAACTACGCATACTGTACATCTAATAAAGTAGTTTTGCGCAAAAATTATTGCTGGGAAACGACTTTTATTTTTTACAAAAAAAAAAATACAACCGACTTCCATAAATAATACAAAAAAATGCAAAATAACTTTAATTTTGGCAGTCGGTGTTTCTAGTTTGGTTTCTTCGTTATTTGACACCAACTGCTGAAATTAAAGTTATTTTGAATTTTTTAGTATTATTTATGGAAGTCGGTTGTATTTTTTTTGTACATTTATTTTTTATTTTTTACTTTTTAGTTGTACCCCATTCTAAAACTAAATTAATAGTAAAGTTATGCCAGAATTGATAGCCCCAAAAATAGGTAATTTGAACATAGTTGGTGAAAAGGGGTACTTATACAGATTTGTACAGTTCACCCTGATACACAGGGTGAACTGTACAAATCTGTATACCCTTTCAGAGCGTATCAGCGTGATGTAATGTTCTGAAGTGGTGAAAACAATATACAGACATGCGATTGCAGCAATTCTGGACGGTTTACTATCATTTATTGAAGAGTTCCATTGTGTATCTCCGAAGTTCTTTATTTTTTTTAACAGCTTTCAAATAAATAAAAAAAACATTAAAATCGGATCACCTAGTAAAAAGTTATGACGTAAGATATATAAAAAAAAAATACAGTCGAATTGAGAACCTCCTGCTTTCTATGAAGTCGTCACTACATAGTATCACTACATAGTATAAAACAAAGTCGCTTTCTCTGTCCCTATATCCCTATGTATGCTTAAATCTTTAAAACTACGCAACGGATTTTGATGCGGTTTTTTTTAATAGATAGAGTGATTGAAGAGGAAGGTTTATATGTATAATTTATATCCGAGCGAAGCTGGGGCGGGTCGCTAGTTTAAAAATAAAAGTATTTTTATGCCGCGTAGTGTAACGCGAACACAGGCAAGTGGAGTTAAACCCCGCCCCTTCGCTCTAAGCCACGTAAGTACTTGTCGAATACTTTTGATATTCATTACGTTTTCGTAACTGCAAATTCGTAATTTCGAAAATAATAATCGCAAATTCAGGTAATGTTTGTTTGGAAAAAGTTTAGTAACTTACAATTCATTTTCACAAAAAAAGTAAAAAAAAAATGCGACTTTGACCTTCAATATCTCCAGAACCAGTTCCCAGGTATGGTCTAGTGGAAAAAAATGATCCAAATAATGGGTATAATATGTGGCTTTCGGCTTCGGAAACTATCTTTTTACACCCGATATATAAAATTCAATGTTCGTTTGTTTGTCTACTATGCGTTCCGAAACAATTGACTTGATTGTGGTGAAACTTTGGTCGGGTGTTCTGGAGACGCCCGCGAGGATTTCTGGCCCAAAAAATCTGAACAAATAAAAATAATCAAGCTGGAGAGTTTGTTTGTTTGAACGCGCTAATCACTGGAACTTCCAGTTAGATTTAAAAAAATATTTTTGTAAATGATAGCCACATTCATGAGGAAGGCTATAGGCTATCTAGCATTACGCTGCAACCCACGGGAGCAGAACAGTAACTAAACACGCGGGTAAAACCGCGGGGGACAGCTAGTTTACTATAAAGAGTGACATGTAATGCATGGGGAACGACAAGTTTCTGACATATTTAGCTCCCAAATACGAAGCTTTTGCTAATTCTATTCAGTCTCTAGAGAAAATCCTAAAAGACAAGGAAATATTCATGCTTCAACGCTTTAAATGTTACATAGCGTATGTGCTCGGTATCTTGGTCCCTAGAGAGCAGAATTTCATAGCTTGTGTGTTGAACGTCTATCGTTAAAACACTGTAAATATTCTAATTTGGTTCGCTAACAGGTGTCTAAAATCTCTCGATACAAATACTTGAATGTTTTTTTTACTAGTTGGTCGATCGTAGGGTCAGTTCCCCTGGATCATCATTTCAGCTGTTGAAATTCAAACAAAAGACGTCCATTGCTGGTAAAGGTCCTGTGCTACTCGCATGCAACAGGCTACCGCGGCTCTCACCCGGTCATCGACCCACCTTCCGAGAAGCTTTCCATAGCTTCAATTGCCAGTACATGGTCGCTACTCCCGTAACAGAGTCACCGCTCGTAACAGAGTTACCACTCTTAACAGTGTTACCGCTCCCCTGGGCACTCAGGCAGGGAAGAAACAGGGGTGGATTTTAGTCAGTAAGAGTCTGACACGCCTTCCCGCTCCACTCAGAGCGGTAGATGTCATTGGATGACTTCCCAGCACACAAAAAAAAAAATGGTCGTTGCTCCAGATCCTTTCGGCCCCCTAAGCCATCCATTCTGTAAACAATCTGTCATGCACTCCCGCTGATTATTCAGTAGATTTTTATTTTCATACATGAATATCAGTAGCCAAACCCTACGAAAAGTAGTTGGTAAAACATTTAACTCAAATTCGACTCCCAATCAGCAAACAATAATATAAAACCCTGCATAATTTCGCCATAATAACAAGATGGTAACACACCGCTCCCATCCAAATGGACAGAGGTCGTCGGAATCCATTTTATCTCGCACATTACCAACATGGTTATTCTTCAATATTTATATAAAATGTAAATTGTTCTGGGGCCCTGGGCCGTGACTGCGTTATATACATTAACGTTAGAGACTTGTTTTTTCGTATGAAAATAACGTGCCCCGTTGAGGGTACTACGAAGCGTTGACGTTAAATTTTATTATTTTCTCCGGTTCGTTTAGTGGTTAGTGTTGAAATTATTTCTTTGGAGAGTTTCGTTTCTTTTTAGCAACAAGCTACCATGCTTTGGGATACATCACTACCTATTTCAGGATCATGGAGTAGGAAGGCCGTTTTTTTCGGTTAGTCCACCTATGCTCTAGTCCCGCTTTGCTCGACTCGTAAAATACCTACTAAAAAGTTTCGCTATGCATGAAATCACATTCGCGGGCAGTGATGAAGAAAACTGTTACAGTGTAATATTTTATTAATCAAGCATTGGCAATGCTTGATATTTTTCAACACGACAACTAAATTAAAAAATTTACGAAATCCTACGAAAACAAAGATAAAAAATGAAAATGAAAATCTTTTTGGACACCATCTACCACATAATTATTTTCTGGAAAGATAAAGCAAAAAACAATGAACCCAAACCCTAATTATCGAGAAAGAAAAGTTAATTTTAAATTAGTACTTATAATTTGATTCGTATTAAAGAAAAAAAAAAATATTTTGCATGGTAAATAAAAAAATAGTAATACTTATATCTCATTATTTTTTATTTGTTTTTTAATTAATATTTTTTTAATAGTTGATTATTTGTATTTTATTTGTGTCATTAATAAGACAGAAATATTAATATGAATACAGGTGATATGACTTTGAGAATAATTTTTTATTTACGCTCTTTTATATTTTACGATTTTCTGCCCGCGACTTCATCTTTATGTTAATTCAAGGATTTGAACTATCTCTGTATATAACAAATTTCATCCCGATCCGTCCAGCCGTTGAAGCATGAGTGCGTAACAAACATTCAAACATCGTAACTTTCGCATTTATATGTAATTTTAGTAAGATAGGATTTGTAACTAAGTCTACAGACTTCGTTTCTATTCATAAACATTTCTTAACTTAGAATTGCTCTGAAATTCGCTTGTTGTTGCCTTATCTGTCATTTTGACTTTTTTGATTGTCAGAACGAGACAAAACAAATTTTAACTTACTGACGCTTACGCATATACGAATAGCGCTATAATTTTTTTAACTTGAATTCAAACACTTTTCTTTCCAACAGTACCTTCAATTGTTTACGTAGAATTGAAGAATTGCGTGCATAGCGAAACTTTTTAGTAGATATTTTTCAAACCGAGCATAGGGGGACTAACCGGTTTTTTTATAGAGTGAGAAATCATCAAATACTCGTAACTTCTCCCGGAGTAGGAGGGCGTGTCAGACTCTTACTGACTAAAACCCAGCCGTGTCCCTTGAGTTGCTTGTGCCAGGGGCCGCGGTGACTTCTTCGATCACTCTCACGACCCTGGCAGAAGAGGAGAGCCTGTGATTAGTAAGAGTTGCGATCTTTCACAATTGAGTGCAACATTACTGCTGAAAATATATAATGACATCATTTTCACCGGACGCTTCAAAAACAAACTGGTGACCGAAGTATGATATCATCAGTCTACAGACCGTTTAACACTCCTAAAAGTGTCAATAAAACTAGAATTTGTGTAGCATTAATTTCCACAACAAAGGAAGATAGGAGTGCCGACCTCACCAAAGAACACCATACACAGGAAGACGCAATTACCCAACACTCATATAAATAAATATCGTAATAAATATCGTTAATATTATCGTACAGTATAAAGTTACGTGGATCATTATCATAACAGTACAAAGCACAGTAAGTTCCGATCCATTGGTCGTTCACAAAGAACAATAAACCATTAATTTGAAGACAGTTTATTGCTTCCATTAAAACAATGCATGTGACTACCGACTGCCGTGCGTAGTACAATATACCCTAATGTTATTGTGTTGCGTGGCTCTGCTAGCTAGTCTATGCGTGCGGAATTGTAGATAGCTATTCATGTGACTCATCACTGCAGTAAAGTGTACTTTGGAGAATTAAGAATTTCTGTACTCTTAAAACATATTTTTATTTTTGTTAATTTTGGAAGTCGGTGTCAATTAACTAAGAAAAAAAAATGGAACCGACTTCCAAAAAAAGTGCAAATAACTTTAATTTCGGAAGTCGGTGTATTTGGTTTTGTGTCTTCGTTTTTTCACACCGACTTCCGAAATTAAAGTTATTTGCACTTTTTTTGGAAGTCGGTTTCATTTTTTTTGTAAAAAAGTTTTTTACTTTTTAGTTGTTGTTCTCCATTAAATTGTGTTAACAATTCATAGACATACGATCGCAGCAGTCGCGGTTGATTTGCTGTTAATTTTTGAAGAGTTCCGTCGTCTGTCTCCGAAACCGATCATCAGATCTATATGAATTTTAAATGGGACCATTTCGGAACAAACTCCCTTCGAACAAAAAAAAATTGCAAATCCATCAATACATGATGGAGTTATGCCCGAACATACATAAAAAAAAAAATACAAACATCCAAATTGATAACCTCCTCCTTTTGGAAGTCGGTTAATAAAACTTATTTTTCAATTTAAGTGTATTTTCTTTTTTGGAAGTCGGTTGTATTTTTTGTAAAAAAAGTTTTTTTGTAAAAAGTTTGTTATTGTTTATTTGACATCCGAGAATATTCCACTTCTGGAAAAGGTCTCCACCAATATTTTTCAAGACATTCATTTCTTGCGCTACCTCAAATGGAAGTGAATGCCACCATGTTACACATGGCAAATGCCGCCTGACCTCTGCAACAAAACACAGGGGATACCACCGGTATGCTAAGGCCACCCAACACATCTAAATGTAACTGTTTGTAAGTAAAATATCTTACCCCAAGGGTAAAACTAGGGCGTTTCAATAGTTTATTTATACGTATAACTTTGTGCAGTGTTCAAATGTCGCCGTGACCGCTCAGCCTTGAGTTTGTCGCGTTTTTATTGTCCTTTCGATGGTCGTAGGCTTATGGAGTTACGGTATATGCCTGTAAAGTATTCTTGGAATATCACAGGGGAGTTTATTGGTCATATTTCGTATTTTATTATAGTTCTAAGTTCTATGTTGGTTTGGATATAAAGGAAAATGCTGTGTTGGGTATTAACTTTTGATGTTTGAAGGAATAGTGAGTATGCCTAAAAACATATTGTTTCGATTCCTAAAAAAAGAAGTAAATCGTAGAAATTAATTTAAAAATTGTTTTTGATTCTAACGTTTTTACTAACAACTGATAACGAAGATGCGCTACGAAGACTACGCAATGCTCTACGCCGTAGCGTAATGCGTAGTCTTCGTAGCGTGGCGTAGCAGCTGATCTACGACTGCTACGTTTGGCGCAGAGTCGTAGTTTTGTTTTGTTTCGTGGTATATTTAGCTGTTGGTATTTCGGTGGTTTTCATAAAACCCAAGTCGCCTCCTGTTCTATTAAAAAAAATACATCATGAAGGTAAGGAAAATGTTTTTTTGAAGGTACATTAATTTAGCTGTATAAATAAAGACTAAATATTGTGTATGTATGTACTTGCGTTTCTCTTCTTCACTTCTATCAGTGCCCGCTTATTATAAATGCTATATTTTTACTTTCCTTTTACGGCAACTGTTCCTACTTCCTACACTCCATGCTGCTCAGATTCCATGTTTCCAATGTGAAGTTTTTTGACCTTTTCAGTAACTTTTCAACTCAAAGAAAGTCCCTATTTAAATTCGTGTCGAGAAGTAAAATGATATGATGAACTTTCTGAACCCGACTTTATCGCAAAGATTAGTTTTATTGCTTCTAATTACGCGTTAGAAAGTATAAATATAAAAGCGAACGTTATAATAAAAAAAATCTTTATTAATAATGATCACGCAAAGTGAGGTCATTTGCTTACAGAGAAGTGACCACAAGAAGTGTTTCTTTTATATTTTTCTTTTATTTAACAACAAAAACGTTTTACAAAAACATAAGAAATGGTATAAATGATCACGCTATGCATACAGAAATAGCGTATAATAAAGAAAACGTGGTCAGGTCAAGCATACTCCGTTTTGATTACAATCTGGAAGTGTTACAGAAAAGTTTTTCTTACAAATGTATACAAAAATATCGTCTTTTTTCCTTTAGTTAAACCTGCACCTATATGCGTGACGTTTAATTCTAGGTACGTAAAGTTTTAATATTAGGTCCCCACCGATGAAATCAGCGTTTTGTATGGAGAATTTTAAAGAAGTTGCATTTTTCATACAACCATTTTAATTTATTTAACAACTATTAACACTAATGTTTTAAAACTTTTATGCAATAATGTTTGAAAACTAAGATAACGTATGCCACTTAGATTAAGCAACAAAAATAAGTTTTGGCTAAGTTAAAACAAATAGTGGTTTCATTTCTGCTAACAAAAGAGGAGTCATTTTGAAGGTATTTTTTTTTGTATAAAACTATAAGAAATAAGGTTTTTTTTTACTATTGACAGTTGTCTATCATCATCAGCCTTTTTAATGTCCCCACTGCTGGGGCACAGGCCTCCTCTCTGTGAGAGGGTGTGGGGCGTAATTCGCCACGCGGGCCCAATGCGGATTGGTGGATGTCACATGTATTCGAATTTTTGGTTCTAGGACATGCCGGTTTCCTCACGATGTTTTCCTTCACCGTTTTGAGAGCAGTGGTGATGAAATAATTTACACAAAGTGAAGCGCCTGCCTGGGTTTGAACTCACGACCTACAACTTGCAAGTCGCGGCCCATACCACTGGGCCACCACTGCTCTCAAAAAAGAACTGCTCGTGACAGTTGTCTATGACGGTCATTAATTAATAGAATATCAAGCAATTGATGAATATTTTAATTCATAGAAGTGACGAGGTTCTCTATTTGTGAGAAAAAACGCCAATTTCATAGGTGGGAACCCAATATAAACCCTGTAGTTCATAATTCTAATTACTTGTAACTAAGAATACTCCACTCATTAGTAGGAGTAGAACCTACTTACTTAGCTTCAGTTACTGTAAAAAATGTTAACTATTAATAGCTTATATAGATATGTTAACTATTAATAGCTTAGGTAGATATACTTTTCTAATGTTGGTAGGTAATTGTAATGTATTATACTAACTACATAAATATAGGTACATAAATTACGATCCTTAGAAACTATAAGCTTCGCAAAAGATGAAAAGTTGGCTTTGGCATAGTGAAGCAAAGGTCGAAAAATGAAAAATGTCATACGACTTTCCCGCGTAACAATATGAGAAATTAAAACTTTACTAGGTGATATCTCTCTGCCAGACCCCGCAAAGAGGTAAAGCGAGGTGGAAAATAAAAGAAACCTAGATTCAGGCTAATATTCTCGTAACCGACCGAGCTATTTACAAACATGAAGCCTCAGAGCCCCAACCTCAAGCCAACGCAGCTCCTGTTTTATCGACATCACCCTCAAGCGACTTGTCAAAAGGGGGCTCACTGCGCATGTGCACACCATCTGACAACTCTGACATTTTGAGGCACGCTTAGAAAATCACTGCGAAGCAATACACCCTGAAAACAGAGCAAAATAATATCAGCACGACAATCAAATCTATCGAAAAGTGCGTCTAACATACCGCTCTAGTTTTTCCCTCGCCGTGCTTGTCACAGTGACCAGTAGATCTGTAATTTCTGTGCTTGTTTGTAGATGGTTTCCCAATGTAATTTAAATAGCATGTCGCCATAGCCCGGACGAAATATGAAGTGATAACAACATCGGAAGCCAACAGTGAATCTCAAGAATGTTAACAAAAGTGAACTGTATACCGACTCCTCTGAACCAACCTTGAGGGAACTGATCATTATCGAGGCTATGAGGCATGGAAACAGCATGTACAAGCAAGAAATGACATAACAAAAAACACGATAAATCTACTGTAGTGACGAATATTCGATGACTTAGCATATAAAATAATATCAAACAAATACATATCATTACTGTGCCTGTAGAATAATTATATAAAATATCCCATATATTTACCTTAAATTTATGAATATTGCATTTTACAATATTTTGGCGATTTTAAATATTAATTAATTATACGGAGAAGATTATCTCACAAGTGAAAACTAAACTGAATTTTGAACATTCAAACTACCTCTTTTTGGACGAAGACATCGTTTGGTGAGTAACAGTTATTTACTAAGAAGGTACAGTAAGCTGCATGTCAGTGGTAGAAAAAATATTTAGTGTAGCTATTGAAACTCCGTACTAGGCCAAACGTAAGGTCAAAGTGATACCACCGGCGTGCTATCGACTGTACCTACATACTTACAGGTGTCACGATAATTCGTGGTCATATTTAAGATACTGCTTCTGAAATCTTTATCACCAATGGAAAAGAAAAACTTTCTTCAATTAAGTCATAGACATTGCCGAATGACCACGCATTTTCGTTACAGCCTATATAATCATATTCATATGATTTTTTTGCGTTCGACAAGGTAAAATAGGATGTTACAAAAGGCTTAGAGCTATGAGCCGTTGTAAACCCCGTCAGGGCACAGCAAAATTTTTGTTATTGTTATTATAACTATTACCTACATAAAGTTAACAATCTCAATCGTAGAAACTAAAAATAAAAATAAAGGTACATGAAATCTGAATACAAGTTAATAGCAATAAAATAAATAAATCTATTTTTGATAATTACCTAAGTAGCTATTTTCTTAAAATATTATTATTCAATTTTAATTAAGTAATGTAAATTATACACGTAATATTTAGTTCTATAGCATATATACGCTCTTCATTCATGTGTTTAAATGGATTGCCATAATCATATTAGTGTGAGGATTTCGATACCTACCTGGAGCTATAAGTACGTGGTGTTGTACAGTTTGCCGCGCAAACGTGGATAACTATGATTTATTAGCTTCGAACATCGTTTATTGAAAAATTGCAACACTCTGCGCATTGAGTAACTTCTAAAAGTCACGCTAACATTAATTTCAATTTTGAAAGTCAATTTGTATGTCCTTTTTACTGCAATTTATGAGATCATCTAGCTATATCTGGCTTGGTATGTACCTATATGAACCTAGTTCTGGTACCTCGCGCGTTCCGGTAACTTTCAGGAAGAGATGGACAGATGATCCAACCCGTAAACCTTCATTGCAGAAAACAGCTATGAAATGTAATCGCTACTATCTTCAGGCTTGTCAGAACTGATGAGAACTTTTTGTAATAATTATTGTAACCACTTTTTCGACGAAACATGGTTAGTATAATTTCGCGGTATGGAGATATTCTTTAAAATGACACACTTTTTGCGTAGTCCACGAGCAGCAAATATTTATAAGTATACTCTAAGTAATAGTAACATTTACTCTGTAAACACATTGTAAGTCGGTCATCATTAGTATTCAGTAATCCTCACCTCATAATCATATACCTATCCCTCACATTCTAAGTCTCAATCCTTCATTTAGACAGTTCCACTTATTATAACAGCAAAACTTATCAGAGTTAAAAAGTGGACCGTTTGCTATAATTATAGTAGTATTTAATAATACGGGTAAAATATCGCTTTCTAACCGTTACAATATCGTGTTGCGTACATAATGTGTATTTACCAAGTCGTTTCCTTGATGGAGTGAAAATTTGGGGTAGTGACGGGAAGCCACACAAAGGTGAGGTAAGACAACATACACAATTCAAATTAGGTTTTTCCGTGAAATCGCCCTCGTAGTAATTTGGAAAGGTTTGCTATACCTAAAGATATTTCTATATAGATAGATAAAGCATTTATTTAGGTACATAGTGCAGTCGCTTGGATATTTATACTGAGTCTTTTTAATCGATTTTTAACAGACTTCGCAAAAAGGAGGAGGTTCTATGTTCGACTGTATGAATGGTTTTTTTTATGTATGTCCACCGATTTCTCTGTCAGTTGTGAACCGATTTTCAAAATTTTTTTTTTTCCGAAGGATTATATTTTAGAGGTCCAACATAAATTTAATCGAAATTGATTTAGCGCTTTTTGAAAAAATCAACAAAAGCAAAAAATGTGTCAACGTGTTTTGAGACCTCCAATTACGAGTACCTCAAATTCCATGTTATTGGGGTTATCAATTCGGACGTAACTTTAATATTTAGTTTTAGTTCTGGGGTATAACAACGAAAAAGTGAAAAATAAAAAATATCAATTAACGAAGAAATAAAATACAAACGCCGACTTCCGAAATTAAAGTTATTTTTCAATTAGTGTATCTTCTTTTTTGGAAATCGGTTGTATTATTTGTAAAAAAGTTGTTTCTACCTATATTATGCTATGAAGTAATTAATGACGTATTACAATGTTATTAGTCACAGAATAATATTGTATGTAGTAATAAAAAAATAAACTAAAAACACGCTTTTGCTTTATTTTTATTTTTCAAACCCTTTCATTTTATAACCATATCATGGGAATGTATAAAAAATAACTAATCCGCCGTCTTTGGGAGTTCGCTATGTTAGATTTAGAATGACGTCACTAAGCTAACCATGCATTGTCATCCAAACTAAATGAGCATGCAACTTTTCAGTTCAATCGGAAACCGGGAAGTAGGTCAAATTTAACTTACATAGTTAGTTATTAAAGCGTGTTAAAAATATTGTTTACTTATCATCACCAAATTCGTAATACAATTTATTTAAACCGAAAGTCACCACCAACGTATTTAAGAGTCGGCTTGGCAAAAGTAATTACTTATTTGTTTCGTATGTTCCAATAATTTAATGGTACTTGGTCGGGTCAGGTTGTCATGCAAAATATGTCCTATGTCAAATACGGCTCATACCAATGAAATATTTCAAACGTATGGAGTGTATACCAATCAAAGTCATACTTAACATGCGAATGTGCTTGATAACGTCCTAATTAGACCTCCTTAAGTCCGTCGCGTGTATAATGAAAGGCATGAACTGTTTCAACTTTTTATTTGATTGGCAGAATGTTCTCGAATGTTCTTGAAATACTTCAGCAGCGGTATTCGTGGGTTGACTTCCAACATTCGTAGCGGGTTAACTGTTAATACTAAGATTTGTCAACCTATTTACTTCTAAAAGTATCAAATAAACAAGGAATTTATAATATAGCTTCTACCAGTGGCTTTTTTTTTTGTGGGGTGAGAAATCATCCAATGACATCTCCCACTCTGGGCGCAGCGGGAGAGCGTGTCAGACTCTTACTGTCTAAAACCCACCCCTGTTCCTTCTCTGCCTGAGTACCCGGGGAGCGGTAACTCTGTTACGAATTTATCCGCTACCCCTTTTTTTTGTGGGTTGGGAAATCATCCAATGACTTCTCCCGCTCTGGGTGGAGCGGGAGGGCGTGTCAGACTCTTACTGACTAAAACCCATCCCTGTTCCTTCCCTGCCTGAGTGCCCAGGGGTGCGGTAACTCATTTTCAGAATTTATCCGTTACCCCTAGGCAATCCGCTACCCCTAGGCGTGCTCTAGGCTTCGCCCGCGTTTTGGACACCCACTATTCATTAGCATAATATGTGCTATTCCAGACTATAATCTATCTCGGTGCCAAATGTCATCCAGATCCATTCAGCTGTTCTGGCGTGATTGAGTAACAAACATCCATACATTCATCCATTCAAACTTTCGCGTTTATAATAATAGCTTCTGCCAGCGGCTTCGCCCGCGTGATAATAATACTTCTGCCAGCGGCTTCGCCCGCGTGATAATAATACTTCTGCCAGCGGCTTCGCCCGCGTGATAATAATACTTCTGCCAGCGGCTTCGCCCGCGTGATAATAATACTTCTGCCAGCGGCTTCGCCCGCGTGATAATAATACTTCTGCCAGCGGCTTCGCCCGCGTGATAATAATACTTCTGCCAGCGGCTTCGCCCGCGTGATAATAATACTTCTGCCAGCGGCTTCGCCCGCGTGATAATAATACTTCTGCCAGCGGCTTCGCCCGCGTGATAATAATACTTCTGCCAGCGGCTTCGCCCGCGTGATAATAATACTTCTGCCAGCGGCTTCGCCCGCGTGATAATAATACTTCTGCCAGCGGCTTCGCCCGCGTGATAATAATACTTCTGCCAGCGGCTTCGCCCGCGTGGTAATAATACTTCTGCCAGCGGCTTCGCCCGCGTGATAATAATACTTCTGCCAGCGGCTTCGCCCGCGTGATAATAATACTTCTGCCAGCGGCTTCGCCCGCGTGATAATAATACTTCTGCCAGCGGCTTCGCCCGCGTGATAATAATACTTCTGCCAGCGGCTTCGCCCGCGTGATAATAATACTTCTGCCAGCGACTTCGCCCGCGTGATAATAATACTTCTGCCAGCGGCTTCGCCCGCGTGATAATAATACTTCTGCCAGCGGCTTCGCCCGCGTGATAATAATACTTCTGCCAGCGGCTTCGCCCGCGTGATAATAATACTTCTGCCAGCGGCTTCGCCCGCGTGATAATAATACTTCTGCCAGCGGCTTCGCCCGCGTGATAATAATACTTCTGCCAGCGGCTTCGCCCGCGTGATAATAATACTTCTGCCAGCGGCTTCGCCCGCGTGATAATAATACTTCTGCCAGCGGCTTCGCCCGCGTGATAATAATACTTCTGCCAGCGGCTTCGCCCGCGTGATAATAATACTTCTGCCAGCGGCTTCGCCCGCGTGATAATAATACTTCTGCCAGCGGCTTCGCCCGCGTGATAATAATACTTCTGCCAGCGGCTTCGCCCGCGTGATAATAATACTTCTGCCAGCGGCTTCGCCCGCGTGATAATAATACTTCTGCCAGCGGCTTCGCCCGCGTGATAATAATACTTCTGCCAGCGGCTTCGCCCGCGTGATAATAATACTTCGCCCAATTATAAATTATAAGCCTATGTGTTATTCTGACGTATAAGCAATATTACTGTAAAGTTTCATCAAAATCTGTTCAGTAGTTTCTTGCGTGAAAGAATAACAAGCACCCTCACAAACTTGCACATTTATAATATTAGTAGGAGGGCTTAAGGGTCTACTACCCGCCAAGTGGCGCCCTCATTGAATAAAAAATCGTAGCATAGCATAGAAAATAAATATTAGAGAAACCAGCGTCAAGTTTGTTACAAAGAGGATAAAGAATTTTTACATTGTTAAAACAGGTCTCAAAATGTTTCGTATCCAAATTAGTAGTAGGTTTTTAATGCCACTTGGCCGGTAGTAGGGCCTTAAGCTTTGAAAGAAAGAAAATCGCAGGATTTTCGCTTCATTCTAAAAATGGTCGTTCAGTGTGGATTTAATATATTAACTGTAGCTAAATTCTATTAACTTAGATAATATCTCTACGTGACTTCAGAACGCTTAAACAAAATAGTAACACAATATCAATTTTCTAATGAATCAATATCTTTAAGTAATATCAGCTATCATGTTTCAAGGCAAGCACCTTGAAACCTTATAGTAAGTTACTGTTTAATATGTTAATAATTATATTATTTCGTTTAATAAACTTTTGTTCGAAGATGTACTGACAGGCGGTTTCCTTAGCACCCAGAGCCTAGCCAATCACCTGGTGTGTGCGGGGCGGTATTGAACATATTAGAACATTAGCGACCCGCCACGCCTCCACATAGGTACAAATTAAACACACTCGTGTAGCGTTCTTTTTATTAGTGAAAACCGAATTAAAATCCATTGCATGGTTTAGGAGGAGTAAGCGGAGAAACAGACAGACGCGGAAAGCGAATTTGATTTATACTATGTAAAGACGGTCCCTAAAGAACAAAGACAAAAGTATACTCGCCATCTGTCAAAGGAAAATGGACCGTAGCATGCTGGGGATCCCGGGACTGCGGACGGCCAGAACCAGGCCCGTGATTCGACGGCGCGTAGTGTTCCACGCGCGCCTCAAAGAGATGAGTGTCAGCCACCACTGACGGGGCCTATCCTGGCTGGTGCCTGGATGCTTTTGGGTAGCGGATAAATTCTCAACATGAGTTACCGCACCCCTGGGCACTCAGGCAGGGAAGGAACAGGGGTGGGTTTTAGTCAGTAAGAGTCTGACACGCCCTCCCGTTCCACCCAGAGCGGGAGAAGCCATTGGATGATTTCCCCCCCCCCCCACAAAAAACAAAAAGCATGTTGGGGATAAAACAAAAAGAAAGACTCTACAGCAAAACTATAAGGCAGAAGACAAAATTGGTTGATGTTGCTGAGCGAATCAGGTTACTTCTTTTCCTAGTCTGTCTGCAGACTAGAAAACAGTCGATGGACCAAGAAAGTGGAAGAACCGAGTGGATACCAAGAGATCAAAGCAGAAGAATAGGTTGACCTAGGAAAAGATGGGCAGACATTTTTGAGAGAAAGGTGGACCTGGTTGGATGACTAAGGCTAGAGACGGAAATAAGTGGAAGGAAATAGGGGAGGCCTATGCCAAAGAGGCGACTACTGCTTAAGAGTGTGAATCACATTTAAAGTTAAATATTATTATGTATAACTTAGGTGATATCATGAATAGTAAGTTTAGTAATAAGTTTTTAAGTTTAGAATCATTTAAAAGTAAAATATATGCAAGTAACCAGATGTAACAAATATTGAAAGTGGTAGATTAAAGGCTTTTTTTATGTAGAGACGATAGATAAGAGATTTGTTGCTCTTCGGTACTTGCCAGGTAGCCCGTCGGACAAATTGAGGCGTACATACATTATGTTACTAAACTAAAATAAAGAAAATTCTGTAAAAAGCTGAAAAGCCTTTATCATTTCCATTGCGTATCACTCACCTACTTATTTAAATAAATTAACCAAATCAGCATAAATTACCCCGGAAAGTAATTTCTAACGATAACTAACTTCATAAATATAAAGGAGACATATTGGAGGATGTATTACGCATTCCTTAGATACAGTAATTTCCTTCCACGCGAGTTTTAAATTGATAACGATGTGACGCCGCTTCACTCGCACTGCGGGTACTTTTACGAGCCAACAAGAACGTTATGTCAATAGCAGAAAACATTAGCTATTTCCCGTATAAAATGTTGACTGGAATTGAACACAGGGCGCGGTTCGCGTGTTCACAAGCGCTTGCGTTCCTCGCATGCTGACGGTACCTAACCTCTATAGTGCTCTATAGTGTGTATAGTGTGTGTGTGTGTGTGTGTGTGTAGTGCCTGCCTACATTTTTCCACATTTTAGTACACAGCTAAGCAATTATGGATATTGGCGTTCGTGTTTTACTTTATTTAGGCTTTCGAAGAAGAGACCGACTTCTGTGTACCTATTGTGTGTGTAACCCAATTAATTCTATTACTACACAAAGAGATTACGTAGTATTGGTACTTATAAGTACATCAATTCAATGGCTTTTAGTATTAGCATTGCCTGCTCTATGAAAACTTTCTGATAAAGTGGTAACAATTTTCGTGGAAGCATTTCCAAGACATGTGAGGCAATTCCACGATGACCTGTAAGTCGGCCTTTAATATCATGAGGCGTCTTAAAGGCTGTACACTGACATATAGTTTGTGCCTTATATACCTATGGGTAGTTTAATAACTGTATTAGAATGATGGATTTGTCGCTCCTGTGACATTTATCTAATAAGATGTGAGAGCTATTGTTTCTTGTGATGGGAAGAATGGACTAGATAGGACAATTATGAGTTCTCGTTTATTTTATTCTTGATTGTGTTCTTCTGACAAAAAACTACTATCATCATCAATCACAGTAACGTTATTTCTTCTGTAACTGTTGTACCGACACGTAACAACTTTAATCAAAGCAAGAGTTCTGAATGTTTTAAAAGTCACGCTCTACAAGATTGTCGACCCTAAAACTCAACTCAAATAAGTTTATCTTAATTACAGCTACATCTTCACGCGTTACGGTTTTGAGGGTTACAGTATTTGGATCTCTGCTTATACCACAAGGGAAATTATGCGCGATCAGAGAACAAAGAAATATGTGGTTTATCTTTCTGCACTAGTTGCAAAAGCAACGTGTGTAGAATGATTTAATACTACTCCGCTATATGCAGTCAACCAAGACACAGGTAATATATGCGGTAGAACTATTAAACACACAATGATGCGGATCATAATTCTGGACATAGAGAACCAGCATAAATAAATAAATAAATAGAACGTTGATGTTGTGTCCAAGTTTCTTCAGCCTTGTAGAATAATCGATGAGTCGGTAGTTCTAAGTAGTATTGTTTCTGATCGATTAGTCTTCAGAGACTACCTACTACAGTTGTTAACTCAAGCAAGTCTTCCAAATGATATTAATTTCCTATTTCTTTAGCCTTTTTGATAATGTAGTTCATTAAAATAACAAAAAACATTTTTACAAAAAATAAACAACAGAATTCCAAAAAAGAAAATACACTAAAAATTTAAAAATAACTTTAATTTTGGAAGTCGGTGTTTATATTTTATTTCTTCGTTATTTGACACCGACTTCCGAAATTAAAGTTATTTTTAAATTTTTAGTGTATTTTTTTTTGGAAATCGGTTGTTTTATTTTGTAAAAAAGTTTTTATTTTTCACTTTTTAGTTGTTATTTAATTAATGTGTTTAAACACTCGTAATTGGAGAAAACCAAAACGTCATCTAGGTATACATATTTTTCGTTTTTGTTCAGTTTTTCAAAAACCGCTGAAGCAATTTTTATAAAATTTGGGACCACCTCGTGAGTATATTCTTTCGGATAAAAAAATAATTTTGAAAAATCGGTCCACAAATGAGAGAGCAATCGGCGGACATACATAAAAAAAAAACATACATACAGTCGAACATAAAACCTCTGCCAGCTGAGCAACCAGTCTTATAGGAAAGGGCATGAAAGGCTGTGTCAACATTAACCATCTTTTCATTTTTTTACTACTCATAGACTCGCGTTTGATCACTATCTCACCTGATTTTAAGGGATAAGGTGGTCAAAGTTGGAGCACGCTTGCCTTCAAGATCCCCAGGTTGTAGCTATCAGGAAACACAGAGCCCGGCAGGGAATTTCACTTCTTAGCTATACGCGCAATGAATGTTTTTTTTTTTTTGGGGGGTGGGAAATCATCCAATGACTTCTTCCGCTCTAGGGTGGAGCGGAAGGGCGTGTCACTCTTACTGACTAAATTCCACCCCTGTTCCTCCCTGCCCAGAATCCAGGGGCGAGGTAACTCTTTCGAATTTATCTTCAACCCCCGGGCAGGCATCGGCCACGACGGGCCCCGTCGTGTTTGCTGACAACTCTTTGAGGCGCGCGTGGAACACTACGCGCCGTCGACTCTCGGGCCTGGTGCTGATCGGCCGGCGAGTTACCCACTACTCGCCGTCCGCAGGCCCGGGTGCAATGAATGTGTTCCCAAAACGTTTTGTGAGTGTTGGGAACCATGTATCAGTGGCGTATGCCGTTCGCCTAGTAGTCCGATGATGGAACGGGCTTGGTGGAATTAAACAATGCAATTCAAAGTTCCCTTGATAATTTCGTTGATAGGCATATGATCAGAATTCGACCAGCCAAATAGGCGCAGCCAGTAAATTTAAGTCAGAACTTGAGCTCAATGAGGCGTTGAAACGGTAACCAAAAAAGTACGTACTACTTCAAGTTGTACAAGAGCGAAGGCGCGGTCGGCGGTCCGTAACGCATCAAAGCGCATCCTAATTGTCCGGTTGCGATTTCGAATCCGGCGCGGGCGCAGAGTGGCGTGACGTGCCGACAATTCTATCTATTTGTGAAGCAATCGTTTCAGAAACCATTTCGTTTTCTACTGTCTGGTCTAGACTGTTAAATTGTGTTATGTTTTTTGACTGTAAGTGGTGAAATAAGTGAGGAAAATCGCGTGAATTGAGTGGATTATTGAGATACTTGTTAGCAGAATGCTCGCTTGTTTGGTTCTGCCGTTTGAGATGTTCAACCTTTAGAATATTTTATAAGTATATATTTTCTTATGTTGGCGAGGATAAAATTTCAACTGACAGAATGAAACGGGATGTCAGACTATGAATATCGAGTAAATAACGTGTGCAAGCTGGAAATGTTTAAAAGCAAAATGTATAGAGATCGCAGGGTTGGTAAAGTAGATTTTGGAGTTGTTAAAGTAGATTTACTCAAGGGTGGATTTAGGGGGGGGGGGTGGGCACAGGGGCACGTGCTTATACTACAAGTTTATTTTTAACAGTTACTTTTGGCTGTCTGCCCCTTGTGCCCCTCTCAGAAAAAAATCCTGGATCCACCGAAACACTGAAACTATTCCAAATCAAATTTCTGCTTAAATAAATCGAACAGCATATTAAATACAATAACTGAAATATTAAGAATCTGTTTTTAAATATTTAGTTACAGTTATATTAAAATGCTTGAACCTATGAACAATAACAACCGCGCGCGCATCGCACAATAGATCAGCGGCCATGTCGGACGCGATTTCATTTCCTGCGCAGGCGCGCGCCGACCCGTGGACCAATTTCCGGTGACACTATGTACCAACCTAACAAATGATTGTACTATTATTGAATTGAGGTCGAATTATAAATCAATTGCGATTTCACTGCCCATCATGTATTGGGCGAGCATTGATTAATTTTGTTAAACGATGATCGTTTGATGGACGTTAAATAGGTTTATGTTGATGTAGGGTACGTCTTTGTAGAGAGTTAATGATTAGGGTGGCTTAGTGCCTTGTTGTAAATGTTTCCATTAACAGTCCTTGCCATTTCTTTGGTTATTTCTGTGAGAAATGCGCTTATTACGACGAGGAACCGTTGGTAGGTTATAGAAATATATCCTGAAAATGCAGGTTACATTGAAAGAAAATTGGGTATTGGTAAGAGCCATTGTGTTTCTGTTTTTAGGGTTCCGAAAGTCCGAATGAAAAACGGAACCTTTATTTATTTATTTAAAGGTACAGTTATAGAATACAGACGAAGTTGTGATTAAGATTACTTTACATGATAACATTTTTTAATCTGTACTCCAATTACTACTGTACACAGCATTCAGGATTTATACAGCTTCAAAGATGTAAGTGAAGGATACAAAAAAATAAAAAAAAGAAGTTACAAATAATATAGTTAAGACATAGGTTTATAGGATCACTCGTGTGTTTGTCTGTCTGTCCGTCTGTCCGACCATTTCTCCCCTTATCTCCGAAACCAACGGGCCTAAATCCTGCCTTTGAAAAAAAATACAGGTGGTGGTTCTCTCTCTACTCCCTATTGGCCGATTTTTTTTTCTCGTAACGTAGGGAACCCTAAAACTTAATAATGAAGGCATAAGAACTGACCAGTTCGTGACGGTATAATTGTTCAAATTTTTACATTACCTACTGAAAAGATTACATGACGCATTTTCCTATAATATTATTTATCTGATATGAGTCACGTAATAAATAAATAGGCAGCAGTACATTACGGTAAATAAATGGTTAATTTTCATAAATAAAATTGGTTATTATTTTTGTTGCGTGCACGGGTGGTATGACAGATTTTGAGATTTGGCGTGTTGCACGCAGGCGTACCGTCTGTCGTTTGACATACGATAAAATGGCGTTTGAAAATCGGCCATGCAGTCACAGGTTATATTGTACGAGGCAAATACAGAAGCGAACGTGTCCCACAAAATCTGCCTTTATTTTTTCCTGAAATGTGTTCTTTTTGTTTATTGCTGTAGCACTGAAAATGTGTGAACATTTTAGCGTTATCGGATTGCAGATTCACTCTTTGTGTGCAGTACCAATTTTATATTGATGTCGTAATTGCCATCGAATTTATTGCATATTTTTGAATGCTTTTTTTTAAATGAAATGGCTGTTAAATATGGAGATTGGGCCAAATCTGCTGAATGAATGTAAATAAACACTAAATGATTTTATTTTTTTGACTGTTAACTAACCGGAACCTAGTTTTATTTAGACGGGTTTATCGAATTTCTACGCGCATGATTTCCAACCTGACGCCACGGCCTGACTGTGACGACACGGTTGGCGCAGTGGTGGAGCGTTCGGCTGCTGCACTGCGTGACGCGGGTTCGATTCCCGCACGGAACAAATATTTGTATGGCCTACAGATAGTTGTTCACAATCCATGTGTAACACCGAATCGTAATATCAGAAATCCTTATGTTATACGGTTTTATACGGTTGCGTAACACGGGTCTGGGTGTCTTGTGTATGTGAGTATACATGTTTGTGAACGCATCCACGATACAGGAGTAATTCCTAGTGTGGGGCAACGTTTTATTAACAAAAAAAAAAACCCGTCAGTGGTTCTCTTGATTTTGGTTACCTACTTTAGCGCCATACTCTAGTAAACCATTAAATGGTTGACTTTCTGTATTGAGGTTAAGCGAAATTTCAGAGGGAATGGTAATTTATTTATTAACTAGCGACCTGCTCCAGCTATGCACGGGTACAAATTATACACCTAAACCCTCCTCATAAATCACTCTGTCTATTGATGAAATCTACATGAAAATCCGTTCCGTAGTTTTTGAGTTTATCGCAAACAGACAGACGAAGCCCACTTTGTTTTATTGTATTATAAAACAAAGTGGGCTTCGTCTGTAAAAAGGGTGTAAAAAGACAAATCACATAGCCGTCAATTACGCATGCTGTAAATCTAAAAAAGTAGCTTTGTGCAAGAATTATTTCTAAACGATTTTTATTTTTAGGTGTACAATAAAGTTTAGATAAATAAATAAATAAATATGAAAAAAAAAACAATTTTTATTGCGCGCAATGTTACGCGAACCCCGGCAAGTGGAGTTAAGCCCCGCCCTTTCGCTCAAAGCCTCGTAGGTACTTGTCGGATACGTTTGATATTCATTGCGTTTTTTTTACTGCAAATGCGTAAATACGAAGATTCGAAAAAAAAATCAAAAATTCAGGTAATGATTGTTTGGAAAAAAGTTTAGTAATAAATAACACTGAATTCTTTTTCGTAAAAAAGTAAAAAAAATGACCTTCAATATCTCCAGAACCAGCGGATTCCCAGGTATGGTCTAGTGGAAAAAAATGATTCAAATAATGGGTAGAATGGTCTTCGGCTTCGGAAACTGTCTTTTTACACCCGATATGTAGTGATTTGATTTTTCACATTACGAGTTTCAGGATTAAAATCTGAACTCTGAAACAATAAGGCTGGGTAGCATCTAAATCCCGACTAACTGAGAAGAGAAAAGCTACTTAAAAATACCAGAATAGAATAGAATAGAATCTAAATACTTTATTGTACACCAAAACAGTGACACAACTCCTTTACACGAACCTAAATCGGCCTGTTTTTCTAGTGATGTGCGATTAGTTTACACAACTATCGATACGTACATAATATTATATAGCGCTTAATTCTAAATATCCACTAATCGATTAACTGCAACAACGATTCGCCGAATTCCTGCCAGTAAATATCAACAGAACGTTTCAGGTCAGATTTTGTAATTGTTTGAAATTATCGATGTTTTGTTCCGATCGCAACATTTGAATAACTTAGGTACGACACGACACACACATACATGACACGGCATATCGATGGCGAATCTATGGCATAATTAACGTGCGAATGAAAAATCTACCTGTTCCTTTACTTATGATTAAGGGTTGGGTTTCGTTTTTTTATCAAAATCAAATCATATTTATTTCAGGCATAATGACCCTTATAAAAAAATTGAAAATATTCGATTTTTTTTTATTAAATTAATATTAATTAATTAGAATATTAATTCTGATATTGGTAATTTCATATGTGGTTTTCCAATTTTTTGCTATGTAATGTTTTTTTTTTTAATTTTTAGTTAATTTCCACGTGACTTGGGTAACTTTTACACTGCTCGCATTCAGACAATTTGTTTGAAGAGTTATTTTTATTTCATGTAGGTAAGATAGCTAGGTACTCTGCGTTTGATGGAAATACCAAGATAATGTATTTGATTGATTTCTTATTTCTATTCTATATATTACCTAATGTTAACACTATCTACTTCTTAGATTGGACAATAAAAAATCACACAAAACTCACGGGCACTTAGCTACTATCATTTATTACTACCTCATCACGTACTATTAACTACTAATTTAAAAGATCGTTTAATGTAATTAATACGCACTCCCGCGCACACCACAGAATGTAATCATATTAATTATTACCAAAATAAACACGCCACAGCATAAAGAATTCAGTGTAACTTGTTCGCTTTCTTGGTCGGTGTGCGTGAGGAAGGCAGTTACTCTGTGGCAGTTACCGACACAGAATTTGTTATAATAACGGCCGTCCAGGGTAAACTACCTTTTATGGCATCAATTACTAACATAACGCTTCTGTAATTTCTCCAAATGTGTGCTTCGGAGGAGTTAGAACGGTCCGAAGGTTCCGTAGATAATTGAATATAGAACTAACGTATGTAATTACCACAATTATTGTAATTAACGGTTTTTTGTGTGTTTTTGGAACGAAACTGGAGTCTGACGAGAATACTGCTCTTGAGTTGTGGTATTTTAATCATGTGCAAGACTTCTATAAAAATCGCACAACAGGTGAAAATAGTAGAAGCTTGTAGAAAGTTCTACGTGAGCATTTACTGTAATTATAGAAGGCTATAACAAAATTAAATTTGAATACATTATTGACTAGCTAACTCCACTTTAATAAAGCTACTATTAGCGTAAGTAAGTCTACATCTAATATTAATGTTCGACGGCACTACATTGAAATGTTATCCAACCGTCAGTTGTACGGCGCCGTGGCACAAGCCCTATAATTTGGTAAATACACAGCTAATACAAGGCTGCCGTACGTCTGTCCTCATACGTTTTTAAATATTAAAACGCGTTCTATTTCCCGCGCGTATATTTATTCGTGTGTGTGTGTGTTAGCGTTGCAATCCACGTTACAGGCAAGCCAAGCCAACAAACACATAAAACATACATAATAAGGTACGTTTGTGTGTGGAGCGGTTGGCGCCGCCGCGGCGTGTTGTGGGGCGCCGTCGCCATGGCAACGCCCGCACCCCTTTCCCACACCCCCACAGGTTTCAGCTGACCCGTCGACCTCTAGTGACGAGTCGTAACACTGTCAGTGTTGTAGGGATGGGTAACGGTAAAGTTATCGATTACTTCTAGTTTCAGTTATTTATTATATTCGCTTACTAGCTCTTTTCCTGCGGCTTCGCTCTTTCTCTATTTTAGACTATCCCAAGGATTGACAGCGAATCCTAACATTGACAGCTAGGAACAGTTTGAATGTAATAAAGAGAAATTTGTTTTTTACTGTTTTTCGTGCAATTTTTCTCTTTACCTTCCTGAGACTTCAACGAATGGATAAAAAAAAGTTCGTCCGAATTGGTTCAGCCGTTCTCGACTTTTGCGCTTAGCAACACATTAAGCCATTCATTTTTATTTATATACATTTCTGTAATGGATCTTCTAAAATTTTTATGTGAGTCACTATAAGTTGTAGGGTACATTCTTATTTTTTGTAGGTACTGAAAACAAAGTCATGATTAGATTTATTTATTTTTCTAAACTGAGTCATTCTATTACGTAACACACCATTCATGCCTATATGGGAGACTGATTGAAAGGGCTTTTAGCGATATGAACTATCTGTCTTGTTGCGTTGCTTGTGCATAATAAAGTTCGGGTTTATGTATTTTCCTTTTATTAATTGGTACCTATCTAGAAGTATTTATCTCTAGAAAATAATGAATTAATGTTCACTACCTACATTTATAAAATGTATTTTCGAATTCAAGTTTTCGTATTAAATTCTCAATTCTGCATTTCCACGGAACACCTATTTTCAGGCAAACGTAGGAAAAACATTCAACAAACAAATGTGTTACAAAGTAAAGTTGAATCATGTTAACTTCTCATCTAGACGCATTGCACGAACAATTTCCAAATTATAACGGTTTTTTAAAATACGTAACAATAACTACTATCGAAAGGTTAGCAGTTATCCACCGTAACCCGTTATCGACACTTTGCCGCATTGCCACATCCCTACAGGAGCAAGTCTAGTCTAGTTCTCGGCGTCCTCAGCTTTATGAATACTTCAAGCTTCAGGTGCTTGCACATCGTACACTCTGGGCCAATAAAACGTAATGCTCCAAAAATCCACGGCTTACCGGCTTAGCAAAGAAAATCCTAGTTTGAGGTCATGTTTTAAAAGTCTTGTTGTATTTCTTGGGGCAGCGGTGTTGTTCGTATTTTTAGCAGATCGATAGACTCAGTAATGATTTGATTCCGTGTACGGCATAGCTAAACTAATGCTATTCTATTGTGTGGATAAATCGAATGGATTACCAATAAGAATATTGAAAAACAATTTCATGAGTTTTAAAGTTTGTTTATAGAAATAGGTTACTATCACGCTTAAATGCGATGCGGTTACGATTTGTAGCTATGGTAACGTTTATAGTTCTTAAGAATGGGAATATGTAGCGTTGCATGGTTCCAAGCAATATTGACTTGGCAATAAGTCGATACATTTTATATTCCGTGTGTCCTATGGGGAGGATAAAAGCATGAGACATGCATAATAAAAATTTAATAAATTTAAGTACGGTATGGAGTGATTTTGTCCGCCAGTGTAGGGTACGAACCGATATTTACTTTTGACGGCAAACGAGTGTCTCACGATTTTAGATCAAAGGGATAATTATTATTGAGTTGCTCATATTCATGCAAATTTGTTTATGCGTCTCGCCACCTCTTCCTAGGCCGGCCTTGGTGGGTATAAAATTCCCTACTGCTGACATGTGTGCATTCAATAGATGATGATCATGTGTGTTATTCAATAATGTTTCGGAATCAAGAAATTTCAAATGCAGAAGCGAGCGAAGCACGTTCGTAATTTTTAACTGACTTTCGAAAAATAAAAAAAAACATACATACAGTCGAACATAGAACCGCCTCCGATTCTATGTTCGACTGTATGTATGTTTTTTTTTTATGTATGTCCGCCGATTTCTTCGTCAGTTGTAGACGGATTTTCAAAATTCTTTTTTTATTCGTAAGAATATACTCCCGAGGTGGTCCCACATAAATTTTATCGAAATTGCTTCTGCCTTTTTTGAGAAACTGAACAAAAACGAAAAATACGCTTACCTCGATGACGTTTTGGTGTTCTCCAAATGTTTAAATGCCACGTTCCATGTTATTGGGGTTTTTAGTTCTGGGGTATAACAACTAAAAAGTGAAAAATAAAAAACTTTTTACAAAAACAAATAACCGACTTCCAAAAAAAAAATTACTCTAAAAATTAAAAAATAACTTTAATTTCGGAAGTCGGTGTCAAATAACGAAGAAGTAAAATACAAACACCGACTTCTGAAATTAAAGTTATTTTTTAATTTTTAGATTAATTTTTTTTTGGAAGTCGGTTGTTCTTTTTTGTAAAAAGTTTTTTTTAACAACCTCCTCGATAGGTATGATTTTATTTTACCTTTCATACCGACAGATCGACTTCAGCATAAAATACTGTATACTATTGCATGAGCGAGCGAGGCGAGCCCAAAAATTTAGCATCCCACCTCGTTTACGTTAGATTTTCTTTTAATTTCATCTGTATGTATGTATCCTGAGGTTGCTTCTATATTTGTATTCATAGAAGTCCCTTTGTCGGCTCTTGCAAGAGCGAGCGAAGCGAGCTCGGAATGTTTTAGCACCCTGCCTCGGATAGGTTTACATTTTTTGACAGATAACAAGATAAGGCGGCAGACTGGAAGACCATAGATGTGCTTGTTTCCAGATAATATTGCAGGCTGGTCGACCAATACCCAGCGCAGGGGGAGTGGTGTCATGACCGCCATGACTCCCCTAGATCCTACCTTGTGGCTGAGACTATAGAGCTGAGACAGTGCTCAGTGACCTCCGAGTAGAGCTTCCGAAAGATTGGGTCTTAAAATGAACATCAATCCACACAAAACCAAGCCACAATACTCATGTAGCACCCACTCTTATCAAGATGAAGTCCAAGTTGTAGGCATTTACACATTTACCAGGTACAAACGGTCCAGTTAGGTAGGACATACTTCGAGAAAGAGGTGTTGACCTCGAATCGTAAAATCGTTCGAATCCGACTCGGCTGGGCAGAGTTATGCTCGGAGTTTCCTTGCGTGATCGAATCAGGAAATAAGATATCCCGTAGGAGAACCAAGGTTACCGACATAGCCCGAAGAATCTCCAAACTGAAGTGGCTGTGGGCAGCCATTGCTCGCAGATCAGATGGTCAACGGGGTCAGAAGGTTCTGGAGTGGCGACCGTGTACCGAAAGACGAAGGCTACTCACAAGGTGGACCGATGACCTGAGAGTTGCGGCAATCCAATGGATGTGAGACACACAGGGCTGATCGTTGTGTAGACACTTGGGGGAGGCCCATGTCCAGCAGTGGACGTCTGTCGGCTGAAATGATGATGAATGATGATGACCACATCACTTATTGTGGAAGTGATTTGGGCTTAACCAAAAAGTTTTCAAGGCCAACTCTATGGCATATCAAAATAGGTATTTTGTTGTCAAAAAACCGATTTAATTTGCCGCAAAGCGCCCCTAAAGATTTTTATACCGGAACGAACAAAAATATTGAAAAATGGTACAACAACAAAGACATTGTTTCCCTCAATGGTTTGTATCTACAACGCAATCGCAGTTGCGTCGCGTTCTACATAAAAAATATAAAAAAGCCGTTGGCTTTTCAAAGGACTTTTCATATACAAAAGGATAATTTCGCTTTAGTTTCCATTATGTGCGGCCGCCATTGTAGTCCGTGGTTTAAACACACCAATTTGCAAATGCGCCGCTTTTAATTTTACCTAATTGACCGTTTTACGTTGGCACTGGAGGCCTGTGAATGTGCCACGGGTCCAAGTCGTGCCCACGGCTAGTTTTGTCACCACACAAAGGGTTTGACCGTAAAATGTAGCTCATTACATGGCGATCCTACGAATCTCACATTCTCCGGCATTAAGCCCAGAGAGGCTCAGCAACAAGTCGAAATGTTTGCTCTTGTTTGGACGTATCAGAGACTTGTCCCTTTATGGTATGTTTAGAATGTGTACTCAGCTAAACTGCTCGAAATGAGGCTCGTTTCTCACAGAACGGCTGGAGCCCAATCTGTTGTGGCAACCTTCATCTATGTTTTGGTGGTCTGGTTTTAAAAAGATTTATCAGTACGCAAGGTTCAACGTGCAGTAGATGATGCTGGAGGCTTTTAATGCACGTCTTGTTTTTTCTTTGCATAAATAGAATCCAATTCAAGAGTCTTGGTGGATGAAACAATATTTCGTTAGCACTAGAATGATATTACGATTCAAGATGGTAATTTGACATTTCAGTACCGGTCGTCGTCCAGAAAACCACTCCTATACTAAGTAACTCAATTATTCAAAAGAAAAGGTCAAAAATAACGTTAGTAAATTTACGTGCATGGTAGCGGTCATATACAAAGTTGATAAAGCAGATGGTTATCATGTCTCGTGCGAACGAGTTGTGTCAACACCTACCTAGCTTAATTGACTCGTTAGACTTAGTTAATGGCGAGTCGGTAACCTGTCTGCACATGCTCTGGCGTAATCTTCAAGTTCAATGCAGTTCAGTAAAGTTTTGTAACTTTAACTTACGCGTTTTACCCAGGCGTTGGCACTTGGTAGAAGTTATAGAATGCTAAGTCCTCACGTTTTCATTTGCTTCATCCATGTTCAGATACGCGTATTGTCAGGTTTTGAGTGCTACACACTGGACCTTCGCCAAAAGGTCTGAGTTTATGTATGTAGTTTTAAAGGGCAAAGCCGTTACGGGATTATGTTAGTAAGTCGTTCTGCTATATTAGAGTATTACATGTTTTCCTTGTGAATCAAAGATTTACATATTTTTTCGACATTATATATTATAATATGTATTTATTACACTAAACTACAAGGTATGCCATAACTTTTTTTTTTCAACTTATAATTATAACTTTCCCGGATTAGTATTTAGCGTGTCTACCCGGGCCTGCGGACGGCGAGCAATGGGTAGCTCGCCGTCCGATCAACACCAGCCCCCTTAGCCAAAATACATTTCTGTAAACGTTAACACGAACGCTTCGTGCAAAATGTATGGCAACGACTTTTTGCACGAAGCGTGACGCGCGACGTAATGTCTTTGCCATACATTTTGCACGAAGCGTTAGCGTTAACGTTTACAGAAAAGTATTTTGTCTAAAGGCTCAGGCCCGTGAGTCGACGGCGCGTAGTGTTCCACGCGCGCTTCAAAGAGATGATTGTTAGCCACCACTGACGGGGCCCATCGTGGCCGGTGCCTGCCTAGGGTTAGCGGATAAATTCTGAAAATGAGCTATATATCTCCAACATTTCTAATATCATTTATCCATTTTTTCGATATCAGAGAAAATTTAATCGCACCAAGTTTTCCCGGTGACTCTTACGCTGACCGAACCCGATCTCACGCTATGAAAAGTCTTAAACAATTCATTCAATCAACGAAGCTCTCCTCTACTAAGTTACGTTACGACACCTGGTTCTCTATTTCCATAATATATCTAGGCTATTGATAGTTTGGGTTTGAAATTTCGTAAATTCTGTCTATAAATTTTGTTCTTTTCTGTCCAATCTAAATGCGTATCTCTATCATTTCACTTCCCTCATGTTTTCTATTTCTTTATCCTCCTCCTCATGCGGCTCCTGCCTTTTCCCTATATATTTGAGGACGACACAACATGTCTTCTTCGTCCAAATATCTTCCATAGTTCTATTATTCTTCTGTCTAACCACAGGTAAGCTTTTTATAGATAGTATTTCTTCTATTTACTTTAACGTTTTATCCTTATTGATGCGATATACCCAATTTATCTATTGACTGATAATGTTATTACAGACGCCCCTAAACTTTTGCGTGGATGTTATCTGCTATAATCTGGACGCTATGCGATATATACCCGATAGTGTAGGTTTCGGATCAATAGGATAAGCCGTTACTATAACAACCCCTTATAGATAAACATACGTTCAAACTGACTGTACTTTTTGCCTTTTAATGTTATCATGGGTTTTAGTAATCAATTTGTTTTTTTTTTCCGGCTTCAAATTTTCAGTTTCTTTGCTCTGCTCACACTAAAATATTCGTTATGAATCGTCGCAGCGTTGATTCATTGGATTCGTTATTCTCAATAAGATTGTTAATTTTGATGTGTGTAAGTACATAATTGTATCTATCTAACTTTGTATTTATTATTGTTTTTTTTCCCGTTTATTCTTTCCCTTAAGTTGCGCCTGTTGGTTTTATATCGGTTGCATTTTGGCAAGTGTGCGACGGAATTGCATAATTTAATTCAGCCAAGCCCGTTCCATCATCGGACCACAAGACGTACGGCGATGCGCCACCGGTACATGATGGACATCACACCTACATGCACCAAACGTTTTGAGAAAACATTAATTGTGCGTACAGCTAGGAAGTCGAGTTCCCTGCCGGAGTCCGTGTTTCCTGATAACTACAACCTGGGAGTCTTTAAGTCAAGAATGAATAGGTTACTTCTAGGCAAGCGTGCACCATCTTCGACCACAACATCATCGCTTACCATCAGGTGAGATAGTGGTCAATCGCGTGCCTATCAAAAGTTAAAAAAAAATGCTGTCTCTACTTAGCGACGAAACTTTGTGGCACCTCAACTACTAAACCGATTTGAATGTGGAACAAATATTAAACTCAACTGAGAGAGGGCTGTCATCATGATTCTCTTGCCTTTCCTCAATTTATTTGAGGCATGAACAGCAAATCCTCTTCTCCTAATGCTTCTCTTTTAGTCGTCAGCTCAGTAGTGTAATAAAACCGCTCACTCCAGTATAGAATATTATATTTACAGCTTTATCAATAATACAATATTATAGAGCTATTACTTCTATTAGCTTTAATATAAAATTATGCTAACTGTACACCAATAAGGCAATAGACCAATTGTGTGACCGATCTCGACGAGCGCCAACGGAACAAGGCAGTTCTTCAAGCCGTTGCCCGCGCCATAACGCTACACCGACAACTTTCCACAGACAATCACAAATTCAACGTTTCGGTGCTGCCAGCACAATTAGTCGATTGCAATAAATAGTCAAATATAAACAATTAATATTCAGATTAAATAACAAAACCTAACACTCGTCCATCCTGACAACGTGTATGTCCTCATATACGGTATCAAGTAAAGACTAAAACCTAACACTCGGCCCAATACACATATTTCAAAATGTATACACTAGTGTAAATACAAATAGTGAAGTCAATTACAAATCAATCAATTATAAATGCTTAATACATCTCTTTTTTTATAATTTAAAGTCCCCAACTTTTGGAGTTCTCCAACATTTACATGGAGTTCCCTATGCTTCAGTCACCCATAAGTCTCCAACTTTTGGAGTCCTCCAACATTTGCATGGAGTTCCCTAAGCTTCAGTCATCCCATAAGTCTCCAACTTTTGGAGTTCTCCAACATTTGCATGGAGTTCCCTAAGCGCCAGTCACCCCATAAGTCTCCAACTTTTGGAGTCCTCCAACATTTGCATGGAGTTCCCTAAGCGCCAGTCACCCCATAAGTCTCCAACTTTTGGAGTTCTCCAACATTTGCATGGAGTTCCCTAAGCACCAGTCACCCCATAAGTCTCCAACTTTTGGAGTCCTCCAACATTTGCATGGAGTTCCCTAAGCACCAGTCACCCCATATGTCTCCAACTTTTGGAGTCCTCCAACATTTGCATGGAGTTCCCTAAGCGCCAGTCACCCCATAAGTCTCCAACTTTTGGAGTTCTCCAACATTTGCATGGAGTTCCCTAAGCGCCAGTCACCCCATAAGTCTCCAGCCCACAAGTCATTCCCACAAGTCATGCCCACAAGTCATTGCCACAAGTCATTCCCACAAGTCATTCCCACAAGTCATTCCCACAAGTCATTCCCACAAGTCATTCCCACAAGTCATTCCCGCAAGTCATTCCCACAAGTCATTCCCACCAGTCAACTCATTATCACTCAAAACAACAACAAATAACTTAACAGTTTACAATCTCTTCTCCATTTTCTTTTTATAACAAACTCAGAAATCACGCAACCTTAATAAACTTCAAACAATTAATTCAATAAACAGGAAATTGACATTATACAACCAATAACTTGAATATTTTATCTACTTATTTGTTTTAATTTTCTTTACAATCATCAATTTTATCATCAGTACATTCACAATTACTACTACTCTCATTAAAATCTAAAGCAGCTACATGAACCCATGGTAACATTCTTTTGTTTTTCGAGCTCCTTAATCCGGGAATCGCGGCTAACTTCTATCTATCATTTCCGAGCGACGCAACTACCCGCTAAGACCCTACATAGGCCCATAGTTTTTTCTTTTTTAAATGTAGTTTTTGTAATCTTTACTAATTTTCCTACTTACGAGCTGGATGTCTATTACTATCATAACTATCCTTTTATCTGCTCGCGAATGGTAATAAGATTAGTCGCGTCTCTATAGTAGCTTTTCATATGTCATTCAAACGTGGATCATTTTTACTATTCATGTGAGTACCGAACGTTACCTCCGCTGGGGTTTCGCGTCATCTTCTGGACGGTATAGTTTAAACCTTATTGAATTTTGCCAACTTTGGTATCCCCAACCCTTTGTCGTCCCCGAGATTCTGAGCTATCTAAGAACTTAGAATAGTCCGGTTGTACCGTTCTACTTACTCTTTCGATTGTGGGCTAGCGACAGCATTCAACGCATGCTTGATGCCCTTTTCGGTACCATATTTCAGAAAATACAAAATTCTGACACTACAAGCTTTGTATATATGTATTTGAAACTTATTTGTAAGATTAAATCCAAAGTTGCCTTATCATCTGATACTGTTTAACGTAACAGGAGAAACAACAAGCTACGCTGATGCAAAGCAAGTACAGCTCTCATGTGAAAAAGCATAATTATTATGCCGATCCCCGCAAATATAATTATATAAATAAAAATAAATCGCCGAAATGTATGTACGCGCATAACTTCCGAACGACTGCACCAAATTTGATCATTCTTTTTCTTTGTTCGTGTTTGTCAGGACAAGGTTTGTATCAAAGAAAATTATGGAAAATCAAATAAACAAAATTGCAACCGTGCGAAGCCGGGGCGGGTCGCTAGTTTATAATAAAATTTTAAAAATATACGATTAGATTGAAAAAGAAATGAAAAAATGTAATGTTGCTATAATTTAAATTACTACTTAAATGGCTCTTTGACATCTTAATTTATTCAATTATTATTTACATAATACCTATCACACTAATATTATAAAGGCGAAAGTTTGTGAGTGTGTGTGTTTGTTAGGTACTTCTTCACGCGCAAACGGCTAGACCGATTTGAATGAAATATGGTAAGTAGATAGCTTATACCCCGGATTAACACATAGGCAACTTTTATCACGGTCTACGCGAGTGAAACCGCGGGACGCAGCTAGTATGATTATATATCTTACTGACATCCCTAATTTGAACTATAATTAATAATAGCTGTTTATCACCAATGTAAAAGACTTAACATTTCTACGTCCATGATTGTAATAGAAAGTAGATTAAGACTATAGATGCTGGCGGAAAAAATTCCGAATCATTCCCGTCGAATACTTCGGAAGTATTCAGAAATATTCCGAAACTTTGGGAATATTTCAACTGTCAAAAAAAACCAGGAAAATCGACCTTAGTACCTATTTTTCAACATTTTTTTATGTCACGTATACATATAGTGACTAATAATACTGTTCTGAAAACTGCATCAAAATCGGTTCAGCCAAACGCGAGATGATCGCTGACAAACATAAATAAATACGGTTCAAACTCATAACCTCCTTTTTTTAAATCGGTTAAAATACCAAAACCTGCTCCTAAGTATAACACTTTTCTGAAAACCGCATCAAAACGTGTTTGCTTGCAAGGTTTGCCTTTGTTTGTTTTTATTGACTGGGCTATTATACGCGTTAAGTAGGTAGGTAATGATTAATACCTACCTATGCGACTCGCGAATACTCGCGATGCGTACAGAGCTACATACAAACTAACCAAAAACATAAGTAACCCTTTTTCAAAAAACAAATCAAATATGCTAGGCCTGGTTTTTTATTCCACAACTGACATTTATAAAAATAGCATTCGATTTCGAAATAAGTAGGTACCTACCTAAAAACAAAAGAATAAATCGCAGGCTAACATAGATCTACCTATAAAAATATCAACATATAATTCCCATTGAATTATTCGGGCGAAATATTCGGCGGAAACATTCGATTGCGGGGTACGAATCTTTCTCGCGGGGGGGAAAACTTCTCCGGGGAGCATCTCCGCTCTTACCGCACCCCGCACCGCCATCGCCTGCACGCACGACTCGTGGCAGTCGGGCGCGCGCGGCGCGGCGCCAGTGCGGCGGCAGCGGCCGGCGCACAGAGGGGAAGCGGGGGCGGCGATCGACGATCGACGATCGATGCAAAATACGATTTTTCAGCAAAAAAATTAAAAATCTTAATTAAATTAATTTTGAATAATTCTGATTTAAAGAAACTTTCCCAGAAGTATTCCGGAATTATTCAGAATGTTTCAGAAGTTTTGCAACTATAATTAAGACCATGTATCTATTCAACTTGGAATCACCTATACTTGAGTGTAAGCCACCAATTAGCACTACCTACTTAACAGCATAACCATTGAATATTGTGCTTCACTAAACTGAATATCAGTTATGGAATTAGTCCTAAACCTAATTTTTTTTATTGAAGTAGAAAAACATTCTTCAGCACTATGACCAACTTTAAATACACTTTGTACACGTTATGAGGGGCTTTGGGTATCTAGAGAAAGTATGTTCCTTTTCCTTACATTTAGGTAGTTGACTCTAATTTATTTTATTAGGTATTTGTATCAAAAGAAACAAACTTAAATCGCAAACAGAAAGAACTTTTGAAATGCATTAAAAATAAGTAAGTTAGAAACCTTTCAAATCTAGTGCAAGGGGAAACTATCAGTAACAGAAAATACCCAATGGAAGCAGTTAAAAACTGAGGAATCATTGATTTTAGTTGTTGGCACATTTGTTTTATCTGAATCATTCCTGGATTTAAACCGAGAATCAGCTATGCTTTCGCCTACATTGAAACTAAAATACTAAAAGATAAATAATTAAATTATGTTCAATATGGTGAAAGTTTCATAAACATACGCCTAATGTTTTTTTTTTTTTGCGTGATTCTATTTTTTTTTTTATCCGCGTTAGACATAACTTTACAAATTAATTACACTATGATAAAACACTACAATTTCAAATATTCACATATCAAATTACGAATAAAATTGTCTAGAGTAACATATTTTTTCAAAGAAATAAAACTAGTCGTTTAGACGTGATGTTCAATTTTACAATCATTAGAAGTCGTAGGCGCCTAAACGTGACGACTTAATTTCGTAAAGTTTTCACGATGTACAGACGATTCACGAGAATGTGGACAAAAACGGCGCTTTGACGATAAACGACTAAGTGCACTGCTCACCCCGCTTTCCATGACTCTGAGACGCTCTCATTCTCGTCCCAACTCCTTCTCCTTCTCGCATAGACTCAACGACGTAGGGTGCCAGCGAAGACTGCAACTTTGACTTCGGAGACGCCTGAGACCGCTTTGCCTCGCATTGCCTCCGCTACGAGCTCTTGATCTGGCTTGAGCTGTATGCCAACTTCGAATCCGAGGGCGCCTGTTACTGCTTGGCCTCGCACTGCCGTCGTTGGTTGCTATCGATCTGGCTTCAGTTGTATGGTGCGATTGACCCCTCGTCGGCGTCGATAAGCGCCACGAGCTAGTCCCTTCATCGCGTGGCATGGTGCGAAGTTCATGAAACAGAAATAATAAAAAGGGTTTAAAACAAAACACACACACAATAAAAGTCACGAAAAGTTTTGCAGGGTATTTTGACAATATCTCTGAAACGGTGCGTCTGAGCTCAAATGTAACCAAAATTTTCACCCCCTTTAATAAACGCTGTAGAAGGATCCATCCGTTTTTTTTGTCGGTTAAAAACCTAAATTTTTAAAAGATCATTTCGTTCTACCCTCACGATTTCTTTGTAAAAAAACAAGCAATAAACGTAGCGAAAAGTTTTGCAGGGTATTTTGACAATATCTTTGAAACCATCAGCTCTAAAATAACCAAAATCTTCACCCATAAACCCCGTAGAAAGAACCATAAAACCTAAATTCATATGAAACGTAGTTATAACACAACATTTTATTAGTGTAATCTAATAGAATCGTAACCATGATTCTAAAGCGAAATTCAAGCACTTATAAATAGGCGTGTACTTACCACTTCTGAACTGTAATAAAACCGCTCACTCCAGTATAGAATATTATATTTACAGCTTTATCAATAATACAATATTATAGAGCTATTACTTCTATTAGCTTTAATATAAAATTATGCTAACTGTACACCAATAAGGCAATAGACCAATTGTGTGACCGATCTCGACGAGCGCCAACGGAACAAGGCAGTTCTTCAAGCCGTTGCCCGCGCCATAACGCTACACCGACAACTTTCCACAGACAATCACAAATTCAACGTTTCGGTGCTGCCAGCACAATTAGTCGATTGCAATAAATAGTCAAATATAAACAATTAATATTCAGATTAAATAACAAAACCTAACAGTAGTCACTCCGTTTTGCCTTTAGCCATATCATCTTTCAAACAGTCCATCTATCGTTTCTTTGGTGTTCTATCCACATTCATATTCAAAACCCAGAGAAGGACAAAGGGAACTTATTATACGGGTACGTACAGTAGTTTCTATAGCAACTGCTTTATATCATGTAACCACGGGTAACAACCATCTATTTATGTATATTAAGGCCGATATAATCTTATTAGGGAACGCACTAAAACCCAATACTTATATCCAAAGAGCATAATCGTATTATAACACGTTTAACGTCAGTAATACACCGTTAACAGGATACAAACGAATAATAAATGGTGAATGGATGTTACTATCCTTGTACTTATATACATTATGTAGAAGATATAAAAATATGAAAGATGTTTTTAAAAAAAAGTAGGCAAATAGTAGTGGTAGGTAGCCTGGAGGTAGTGAAAGTGTAACAGACAGACAGACAGGCACTTTAGTATAAAATACTAAAAGAATTTAGAAGGGATTTACAATCTGCATATTCCGCCCACAACACTATCATTTTAAGTAAAGTTCTTAAAATCTCAGAAAGAGTACCTATTCTAACTAAGCCATCAGCCAAAAATAAACGATACCCCAGCTCGTTATTATATCATCTGTGCCCCAGTACTGGCATAAAAAAAAAAACATAAGTTAAATGGTATTTTTAATGTAATTGGTGGAGTCATTAATATCTTGTAACGAAGTTGTGTTGGCAAATTGTAGCCTTTAGCCCCGCAATGCGGCTCGGGTTTTTTGACATTTATCATATAGCACCGGAATACCGGCCCGCCTAGCCTTAATAGGGTTTTTGGAACATTACCAGGTTTCTGTTTGTTTCCAGTTTAGCAAGGTTGGTTACGCCTAAATGTTTCTACTACACAGCTTGTGTTTTACGTACGGTGTTGGATTATGTGTGAAGAAGTTGTGAGCTCAGTGGGATTTCACATCTTCAAAAATGACGGATCTACTTCCAAATAATTTCTTTCATTCAATTCAGTCCTTTTCTTTAAGCTTT